>CAHIKZ030001113.1:0-195000 GCA_903632075.3 Acanthosepion pharaonis
TTTGCATTTCTTATTCAGCTAATTTAGTTTTTGTGTCATCATTCCAAGTATGTCAGCTATTATTGACATAAACTTATGATGTAATGGAATAACCTGCCATCCCCCATAAGTGGCAGCACTATAGGTAGTAACCACCTATAAGTATCTGTTAGAACAGTGGACAACAGAGTCGAGCTGGGATCTACAAGAACTAGCGGTCTTCTGATAGCAGCATGCACACAACTGTACTGACTTGCAACAACTGTGCGCATAACTATTACTTCCTTGCTTGTTTTACTGGTTTCTGCAATAAACCTGTTACTATTTATCCACCATGTTTGTCCAGTCAATATTCCTATTAGCATGGAGTATAACACCTTAATTATTATATTCTAAACTTTTATCAGCTACCGGGAAAAGTTCTGGTATTCTTCCAATTTTCAATATCATTCATTCTTACTCTTTATAATAGCCTCCCCAATATACACAAGTGGATGCTGAAAAGTTCTTGGTCTGATCCACGTCATAAAATCTGATTAGATGACCAAACATTAGAATTTTGGAGGAAGGGCTTCTTGGTTAAGCTAGGAACTTTTTAGCAACCCATATGTATGTGTTTTAACAGATATGAGAAGCACTTGATACATTTTTATCATTGATATAAGAATGATACTTAAGTCTGTAGCCTGACATGTAGCTAAAACTTTATATAAAATTTTCACTGCACAATATTCAATCTATAAGATAAAAAGACATCAAGAGAGATTACACTGAAAAATAAATATTTGTTGTGTAAAATAATTTTTTTCATCAGTAGGCCATACACTTATTCATCTGCATATATTTAGAAAGAGAGAGTAGAAGAAATTCTTTTTAATCATTTCATCCCAAACAAAGCAATAATGCCACAAAGACACCAGAGGTTACTGAGAGTGAAAGAGAATGAAAAGACTTTAGTGAGGAAAAAGGACCAGAAAAGAAAAGGATTCAGGAAGACAGAAGAAGGCAATTGATGTTACATTTAAACTTTTAAAGATTGTAGGTGGCAAGGTAACAAAAAACTGTAAGAGAGTTCAACAGACTAAAAGTGTTAAAAAAAGGAATAGAACTTATAGTTGCATCTAGCTATTTCAACAGTAAAACAATAAGACCTAGTTACCAAACTAGTAGTATGCTTAAATTCATGCTGTCAAGATATCAAGGAGGAGAGCTCTTTAGAACAATTGCCATGAATATATATATATATATATATATATATATATATATTGAAGACATATATATATATATATACATTGAAGTCAACACTTAGAGGCGACAGTCTGTTTCATGCTAGACATAATCATCAGGCCACGAGTGCTGTTATTTTTCTTGGCTATTTATATATACAGGTCAGTGGTGCATTGTGGGTAGTCTGTTTTGGCAGTTATTTTACCGGAAGTTTATATGTTTATTTATTTATTTATTTATTTATATGGGTTAAATTATTTTGCTTGTCATTATTTATTTTTATTTTTATTTCTTATCATATATTTATTTTTTTAATTTTTATTGGTGTTTTTATTAACATAGTAAACATTTGTTTATATTGCTTGTTTAATAGTTTTGTTTTGGTTTGGGAAGATAATTAAAGCTATTTATTCAATTTTGGGGTAGATTGTTGTAGTTTATTCTAACTATTATTTTGGCAGGAGCAGTTTTTAATTTGTTTATTACTTCATGTATTTACTTGGCTTGATTATCTTTGTTTAACGGTTAATTCATCGGGATCAGTTTGTTAGTTTTTTTTATTTATTTGAATGAATTTAGATTAATTTATTTTACTTGTTTTTTATTATTTATTTATTATACTGTAAATTTTATTTACTCTTTTTTGGTTTTCAATTTTTAAGTAACATATCCCATAAATATAGCACACCTTAATGTCATGGCTGTGGGAAAGTGACAGATGTTAAGATGCCAGTTCAGGACCAATAACATTACAGATCCTTGATATTTTGAATACTTAAAATAATGTACTCCTTGACCATAGCTATTGGGAGAGTTGAATTTCTATCTTTCTCAATGATGTTGGTATGTGAACACAAACTATCTCAGCTGGAATTTGAACACTGTTTGCTAATTCTATTTATTTTTTTTTTCTTGCTTCTAACCAACTCTGCACCACTCAAATATGAATTAGAAAATGCAAAATTAGCCACTGAAGGTTAATCGCAATATAGAAATCTATTTTAATTCAGCTAATATTGGGTAAAGTTGGCAGTACATAAATAATCCCATAATAAATGTTTGGAGATTAGAGTTGGACCATTTGTTTGCAATAACAACTACCTGATTGCAGATTGGGTTACTAGATGGCATGTAATGCAAGGAAATGTGATGGAAATATTGAACAAAAGCCAGGAAAGAATTTATGTAACAGGAAGTAATATCAATAAATATCTTACCACAAGTCCAATTCTTAACATATGGCCTTAACTAAAAAATGCATACTTTCTTTGTTTTTTTTATTTAGTTTTTACTTAGAGGAAATAAGCATTTTTTTTTTTTACATATTTGTCTATAAGGTTCTGTATCTAGCTACTCAATATTGCTTGAAAATAAGACTTTACTGGCATGAAATCATTTTTTTTTAAGTGCTATCGCTTCAGGATATGAGTGATCATGCCTTTCCACAACTTCCTATTTTCATAACTATAAATGTTTGTCTCCTTATTATCCCTCATAGTCTCTGTTCTGCCATCCATTTACATAAGTTCATTAGGTAGGTTACTCACTGTTTCCCTCTGTCACTCTTGCTTTCAATATGTTATGAGTGTCAAATTCTCCAGGCCTTCTTTCCCCATTATCAAATTTCAACCATTGTTTTCTGATTCTAAGTACAAGTATCCTTTTTAGTTCCATTCTTCTTAAAACTCTCTTGTTGCACACATAATCAGTCCATTGCATTCTCAGCATCTGTCTGTAGAACCATATCTCTGTTGCCTAAAGTATACTCTCCATCTGTGAAGAAATTGTCCAGGATTCACTATAATAGGATTGATATTTCAGGTTGTTCCATGTTTTTGTGTATTGTAGGTTTCTCTCTTTCATCTTGGAAGATTTCTCTAATATAATCGTTCCATCTTTGGAGCAATTTTCTTTCTCTATTATGAGCACTCATAATCATATTATATGGAAATGAAATCAAATTATCCTAGTTGATTGTCAAGTACTATACTATGTTGTATATATATATCAACATAAAAGTGGTTACTTCAATGGTATCCATCTCATTTTCAAGATATTGTTATATATAATATATATTTCTTATTAGTATCAATGTTATTCTAGTGAGTACATGTTTTTGAGTAGGAATCACTGTATATTTGCAAACAGCGAAATTAATGTCTAACAGCCTTCATTATCAAAAGTCCATTAAAAGATAATGTCCTGCTTTGCAGGGATTTAAACTGCATTTCCCTTTATTATGAGAAACCACCTTTTGACCAGAGAATGCAGTTTTGATCCCTGGTGTGGGATACATTTTATTTAAGACCATTGATGATCTATGCAGTAGATGTTAATTTCAGCTTGTACAAAAACATGTCTAGTCAAACACATATACTACTGAAATAATATTTATAGTAATATGAACTATCAGATTAAAACAACTGATTAGTTGCTTAAATTTCTCTCTCTCTCATATATATATATATATATATATATATATATATATACACACACACACACACACAGAGGGTGCAATGGATAACTTGTCATATAAATTATGCAAAAATGAAAATAACACTGACATCTCATTTTAATGGATATATTTACCAAAATTACACAAAAATATCTTGAAATAGTAAAAAAGAGTAAATTTATTCAATAAAATTGCTAATGACTTCAACCAGTCAACTCCAACAACAAGAATCTCCTGCATCTCTTCTGGATGGTCTCCTTGTTTAAGTTGGTGAATGCTGCCATAATCCTTGCCTTCAGTTCATCTTTGGTATTACAAGGCATTTTGTTGGTCTCTCATTCAACTGCACCCCACACATAATAAACAAGGGGTTGCAGTTTGGGAAGTTAGGTAGCCAGATGTAAGGGGTGACACGGTTGCAGAAATTATCTGACAGCCATGACTGGGTTCTCTTGTTTGTGTGGCATAGTGCAGAGTCTTGTTGGCAGACAAATGGTCTTCCAGCAGCCACCTTCTTGAATCAGGGAAGCACTACCTCCTCAAGGCATGTGATGTAGGCCTCCATATTGAATCTGAGGCCCTTACCAAAAAATTTGGGAGTTCTTTTATTATCAGAACAATCAGAGTGAGTTTTCCAAGTTGCCGTACCTTTGTCATTACCATTAGACTCATTCAACTCTTCACTTGACACCCAAACACTCTGAAATAGTCATACTGGATATGCGAAGCAGTACAGCATACTGTTTTCAAATTTCTGGCAGAGTAAATTGTATCATGGTGATCTTTTTCTCACAGATAGTGCCCAACTGACCCTACTATACTGTGTAGTCAACAAAATCAAACAACATGCATAGGTTAAATTAAAAATAAAATGTTGACAATTTATTCATCTATATATATATATATATATATATATATATATATATATATATATATATATATAAAAAAAAAAAAACAGTAAGATATATAATCCGTGTTCTTATAGATATTTTTATTTTACAAAATAGTGCTCAATGTAAATTTACAGAGCATTAATATTATAAATTAATTGATTTAAAATATGGTTTTTCCACTACACAGTTCTAACCATGTTTCAAAAATGGAAGGTCCGAATTTAATTTTGTAATTAAATTAAAGACATTAGTTCCATTTCATCCTCAAGCGAATTTTGGAGTAACTTTTAAAATTACTGGGTTTTAAAGACACAGCTAAAATCATAATTCATGTTTCCAAGTTTACGGATAAATTCACTTCCACTAGACAGTGGTGTTTGCGTGTTCATTATGTCTGTATTTTGATGTATCCGTTATTAGTTACGTTTTGGTAGGGGGTAGGGATGTATTCTTCAATGAAATCTGACATCCGTTAAATGCATGTCGTCTGGATTTTTAAAAAATTTTATTGTTAATGGCAAAAATTCTTACGGCATTTTTTCTATTTGTATATTTAAAGATTTTTGGAACTAATGTCTTTAATTTAATTACAAAATTAAATTCGGACCTTCCATTTTTGAAATATGGTTAGAACTGTGTAGCGGAAAAACCATATTTTAAATCAATTAATATATATATATATATATATATATATATATATATATATATATATACACACACCCATACAGACATTCTTCTTCTTCTTCTCTTATGTGCCTTCAGTATGTAAGTGATCATGGCTCTTCAAAACTTCCTCTTTTGTTACTGTAATTTAAGACCCATTATCATTCCTCTTTATACCTGTTCTGCCATTCATTCACACAACACAGAGTAGATTATTTGCTGTTTTTGACTGCTTCTCTTGCCTTCAGTATTCTCTGTTAGTATTGATATGTACTTTAATTGAGGTAGATGAAATAATGTAGTGTCTGTGTAACCAATATATGCATGACTTTTTATTATGATGGGAGAGATTTTCTTCAAGTCAACAAATAAATTCATAGACAACATTAGCCTCTTGATTTGACTAATTTGTTACGGCTCATCAACCTTTTGTAGGTTATTTAAAGCCAGAAAATATTTTTAGATTGTAAGAAGTGATTTTTTTTTTTTAAGATAATAATGATTTACTGCTACAAGTCCTACTAATTAACTCATAGCTGCAGGGAGAAGAGGTGGATTCATAACTTTCTCAAGGTTATTTTCATGTAAGCAAAAATAATCTTGAATTGAAACTCAGCTCTCCAAGCCATTATCCATTATGCCACCAAAACATCCAAGCTGACAACACTTTGTATTTCTAAGCGGTCACACATTTAGGGACTGACCAGACTTGACATTGCTTAACCGGTGATCATATGATAACCAGTATTTTAATGTGATATGGCTGTAAGCCACACCATTATTTTGTTGAAGTTAGAAATTTTTTGATGGTGATCAAGAAAAAATTTTTTTTTTTAGTAACTGAGAGTTTCATTGGTTTTCTTTTATCTTCAACCAAGCCTATATATATATATATATATATATATATATATATATATATATGAATCTAATTTTCTCTCTCATTGTCTTGCACTTTCTTCCCATGTATATTATTTACTTAACTTAGGTTATTCTGGTACATGGTTTCATTAATGAAATGGTCTGTTGTGAGAACCAAACTGACACATGAATTATCCTGCAAGAGGTTCTTGCTAACCACCCTCATATGGTGTGTGTGTGTGTGTGTGCATTTACAAAAATATATACACATTTTATCACTCTACTAGTTTAACCATGTCATTAAAAAATGACATATTTTGCTATATTCTTTCTCCTATTAAAAGGTTTTCACATGTGAGTTTATATATATATATATATATTTGGTTGGATTGATGTCTCTGATATTGAGTGCTTTCTAATAAGTACCGCGCATATAATATATGATATATTACATATATTATATATATATATATATATATATATATATATATATATATTTTTTAGCTTTTAAAAAAATGTCTTATAAATTTTGCCTTTTCCTAGCTATTATTAAATTCTGTACCACAAAAAACTTATTTATATATATATTGTATACTTCTAAAATGATGGGATTATTTATGTATGGATTAGCCATTCTGCTTAAGTGGGTATTTATAGGTTAATTTTACCATGTGGCTCAAGCAAAAGATTGCTGAGAAAGTAGATATCTCATTTGCCTGGTTATCTTCGGGTTTGATGTTCAAATTATGGAAGGATCCAAATCTATTTGTTAAATGACATTACTGTGTATTAAATATATAGATAATTGTAAGCTCTTAAATTTTAAAAACAAAAAAAAACTAGTTTCAAACAAAAATGATAAAACTTAGGCTTGAACAATGGAAGCTTGCGATCCAGTGCTTTTTCAAGTGCAAAAACCCTAAACAAGATGATAGATAGATGTGCATATATTTTAATGAGGGCCTTATAATTTTATCCAGGGGCAAATATAAGTGAAGTAAAATGATATTTTAAAAAAAAGTTAAATCTTGCGAAATAAAATTAAGCAAAAACCATCAATTCTTGATGATGAGTTAATCTCACCTCTAAAGATATTTGTTATCAGAGAAAGGAATACTCAGCCTGCCAGAAAGAAATGAGTTAGGGGGGAAAAAAAGAAAGTCTAAAAGATAAGATTACGGCAAGGATTAAGTTTAAATTTAAGGGGAGATTTGTTTGCAAATGAAAAGAAAACTTGACATAGAGAGATACTTTTCTTCATCACGTGTTTAATCAAAAAGCAGCTGCAGCATCATGGGTAATTATGATCCAATCTGATGGTGGATAGCTTATCTTTTTGAATCAGGAAATGTTTATGCCAATAAGGCTGACATCATTCCCAGGGGAAAAGTCTGAGAGTTAAGGCATGAATTGATAAACTAAACTGCCACTCCTTCTTTCCTGTAAAAGTATTAGTAAAACAAAGATGTTGCTGTTAATATAAGAAACCAGTTGTAAAGTAGTATATTTTCAATGATCTGATAAATTTAGTTCAACCTGACATACAACTAAGCATTTCAAAAATTGGATTTGGTTACATTCCCATTACCTTTATCAATGAAAATTAAAAATTGCTGTTTGATATTGGGATATCATTTCTGAGTTTAAGAATAAAATGAAAGCTAGATTAAAACTATTAAGTTGATCTCTGGCAAAAATTAAAACTTGTTAAGTTATTGAAAGTTATCAATATTATATAGGAATTTTTCTATTGATATGTACTTAGCTTAGCTTTATTTGGTACAAGGCCAAATGTGATAAAATTAGTTTTGGAAGATTATGTTTCACTAATCTTCCAAATGAGGAGAATCAAATGGGAACAATAAGAACATGAAGACAGCTGAAGAGTACATGGTCAAAACATTGTCTTTATAACAACCAAGATGATAACAACAGTTTCAAATAAATCAATGTATAGTAATGATTTTTCCGCTTCACCTTTAGATATGACTTTCTTGTACTGTTCTTGTCTGATCTTTAATAGTTGAATGGCTTCTTCCTTATATTCTTATCTACATTTGAATAGAATGTTATATATATGTGCATTTCTTGACTTAGCAAGAAGGCTGTAGAGCAATCCTAGGCACAAAAAAAGAGAATCATTTTTTA
Source organism: Acanthosepion pharaonis (assembly GCA_903632075.3). Taxonomy (NCBI): domain Eukaryota; kingdom Metazoa; phylum Mollusca; class Cephalopoda; order Sepiida; family Sepiidae; genus Acanthosepion; species Acanthosepion pharaonis. The sequence continues at coordinate 8,224 of CAHIKZ030001113.1, forward strand.
TTCTAAGGACTGATGTAATCAGTTGGTCTGATCAGTACATTTACCATTATTTTTTTTTTTATTTCTCTCTGGTTATTCTTTTTTTTTTTTTCTATTTTACAACATTAGTGGACACTACTGGGAAAAAAAAAAAGATAAAATTAAACAACCTCTTTTGGTATTGATTATACACTTGTGAAAGCCTGAAGAATAGATCAGCTGAAACATTGAATTAACAATAAAGAGGATGAGATCAATAATTGTGAACAACTTTTGAAATGATAATGACTCATCTCAAAATTACAGAATGTCTCGATACAGATGAATAATCAACACTTCTATCTTCCAAGTATCAGGAAGGTGATATTACTACATGGAAATATAAAAGAAGCTGGTGCAGTTGTATAATACAAGTTAAATTCTTATACCTTCAAACCAAAATGCATAGAGAAATTTTCACACTTGATTGCTTGCTTACCCCCACCTTTCAGAGGAAAATGTATTTTGGACACATTAGAGAAATTATTTGCTGAAAGCACTAATGAATGCAAATGTGCATTCTTCATTAAACAGGGAGATTCACTTTTACCTGAATAAACAATGGTATCAGAAGAATTCTTTATTGATACACAGCAGATGGTGAAAATTTTTCATCTCTACCAACAAGGGAATCTGAAAAAATTCTGTTTAGACAGATTTTGGTAAGTAGGGCAGAGCAAAATTTGTCAACATCCTCTAATATATATATATATATATATATATATATATATATATATATATATATATATATATATATATATATATATAATGTATGTATGCATGTAAAAATTAAAATATAAATATATCTGTAAAGACAATATGAATAAAAGAGTAAAGGAAGACTTTTCTTTACCAATGTGTATCATTCTTTTAAGAAGTTCATCAAGGCAAATGTGAAGATTTTATTTTTAATTTTTTTATACACAAATTTGAAAAAAATATTTATATATATATATATATATATATATATATATATATATATATATATATATATATATATATATATATTTTCTGATTACTGTCAATGTTATTTTTAGTGGGTACAAGTGTTTGAGTTGCTACTGTTTTTTATTTTCTTAAAAAGTGAAATTTAAGGAAATACAAAACAGTGATAAAAATTCAAATGTGTACCCACAAAAAATAATTTTTATAGTAATAAGAAATAATGATGGATAAAAAAATTCAAAATTCATTCAATATATATATATATATATATATATATATATATATATATATATTTTTGTGTGTGTCCAATACATGATGAAATATACTTATATCTATACACAACAGACAGAAACATATAAAATTAATATTCTCATTATATAAGTATACACACATATATAAATATTCATATTTATATACATTTATAGATGTATATGCATATATATACACACATATATAGTTACCATGTATGACTAAGCATGTGTTACCAGTGTGCTTTAGGACTAATACCCAAAGAAAAGGTAAATTCTTTTCAGATAAAAATATATTCACAATCCACAGCAAAAATAAAAATTTAGTTTCAAACCCAGCTCAACCTAAGAACAGCCTGATTCCTCCTTTAGAGAATTTCAGAGAAAAAAAAGTCTCTGAAATATTCCTAATGGCTGATGTGTTCTGCAATGTACAGACTATAAAAATACATACAGATTTATCAATATACATACTTATCTCTGCACATGCCAATATAAATCTATACTGACTTCCTATCTACATACTTATCCTTAAAAAGCCTTCTTGATAAGCTCTGAAATACATGTACCTGTACACATAAAGATGCACAAAGAGATGGAAGTGTATGCGTTATTGGTCTACAGTCATCTGTTCATGACTTGCCTTCAAATTACTTCTGACATCATGACTCAATTTTCACCCAGCCATCAAACTATGTGGTTCACAATGTCACCACCATCACTATAGGCTGCCCAGTATTCATTTTGCTCTCAGTCAAAACCAGCCCTACTGAAAGATTAAAACAGACATAAAAAAAATCAATAAACGTGCTTCAGGCCACACAAGATGAAACCCTACATGGATATGCCACTGCTTATTTAAGACATATGCACCCATAATGATTTAGCATGTAAGCATATTACATATTAATGCCCAAAATATAATTAGCATCGAATTGGTCCAAATGGAATAGAAATGTATGGATGTCAGAGTAGGGAATGTCATACACTGGGAATTGTGCAAATGAGTTGACCATGTAAACAATCAGCATCAGTACAAACCAGAGTATATCCAAGAAAACAAAAATAAAAGAATACTCTGGAAATTTGACAACCAAATTGACCACTCCATTCAAGCTGATCAGAAAGGAAGAAATGACCTTTTAAATGGAATGGTGAGAATGGGAGAAAGTGAATAATTAAAAAAGTACCAAGACTTTTGGTTTGGGAGGAAGAATTGTTGATAATAACAACAAAGGTGAACACATTAGTCCTAATGTAAATAATATAAATAATAACACCTTATCTCAGAAATTCACACAAATTAGTAATGTAAAAATACCAATATAACAAAAATGAGGACATTAGTACAAATGTAACTAATGACCAGGATCTTGTTCAGCTAGGTATTGAAAAAAGTAAAAAAAAAAAAAAAAAAAAATGAAACATGGTGGTTGCCTATAAAAGTTAGGGCATGGTGAAGCAAAAACACTAAAATTGTAGATATTCTCTATTTTTATGTTCTTTCTTTAATAGTAAAGGTTTCTGGTTATACTTCACTAAATACTGTGCACTTTGGTATGATCTGTTTCATTCTTTAAAAGTAATAGACATTTCACCTTTTTCACCATCTTACTGTTTGAAAGAAATTTAAGTTGGTAAAGTTTTGTAAAAATAATTTTTCTATTTCAACCTAGTTATAGTCCATGAAATATAGTAACAACTGTAAGTAGAAACTTATGAAGCTTTATTTGACTCATCCAGCTTTAGTGATAAATAATGTTTATTTTATTGTGATGGATGGTTACAAGCAAGAGAGGAGATGGATGTGCTTATTTTATTAACATAGTCTATATCACTAATTTCCTTTGTTCAGTCTTCACTGGCTTTTTTAAGCTCAGATGGTGTAATTTGTGCATCATTGAAATGACACATTTATATATTAGTTTCATGGTATCTCATGTTCATAACAATTTATAAACCTCCATCTAACAACAAAGAACACATCTGTCTCTACTTTACAAGTTACCCCACCACTAATAATTTAATAATTTTCTTGGGATGGAAAAACACTTACTGTTTTGGAAAAATATTGATAAAGATGAAATTATACTTGTCATAACCAGTATTTAGCCATGCACACATCATCATCATCATGACTTTTGTAATCATAGGGGGTATCTAAATACAGAAGCCACACTAAATCTCCTCCATAACGGTCTGTCAATGGCAGCCATCAGCAATTTTGGTATAGTCATACCTGTCCATTGTTTGACATTGTCCAACCAGTTTTTATGTTAGCATCCTCTCCTCCATCTAACTTCAATGGGGCCTTACATGATGGTATTGCCCAAGCTGTCGTGCCTTGTAATATGTCCAAACCACATCATTTTTCTCCATTTAAGAATGGCAAGAAGAGGTCCCTGGTGGCCTACAAAACTTTCAACCCTTTTCCATACACATACAACTTTATATAAAATTTACCACAGAATATTTTGAAATGTAATAATTTATATGAAAGAGTTAAAGAGAGAAGAATGGTAAAGCAGCTGAAATGGCAAATATAATACACTTCTCACATTTATATCACTAAGGACTTTCTGTAGGTGAACCTTTTATATCACAGTGAATTTGATTCTCACTGAGTGCTCCACTATAGTGACCTTGTTCCTTACTAAGTTATTCCCAGTAACAAACAGTTGTATATTTTCTGTTGTTACTGATTATCTTTTCTAGATGCCATATTCCTTCTTTTCTTTATTATCTGTGAATTTTCACAGATTCTTTGGAAAGATAATGGAGTGGTTTTGTATTGGTCTCTCCACAGTTTTGGAATTCATTTTTCCTTCTCTTAGACTTAACCCAAGGCTAGAGAGCCCAGTCTACCTTGCTGTTTAACCCATAGTTTCAGGAGGGAAGAAAAGAGACAGATTTATATCTTTCCCAAGCACATTAGTACAAAAGTAAGTATAGCTGACGAGGCCAAAATTTGAACTTGACTCAATTTGTCCACTTTCTACATGGATATCTCTTATACTACCTGCACATCCATTTGTAGAGCTATTTATTGCTTAACCCCAGAAAGCAGGATGCTAATTATCTAGACAAGAAGGAAGACAAACCTTCCCCATTTAGAATACAACACAATCTTCTATCATTTGACTTTGTTCCAGACAAAGCTAAGCGATAGATAGATAGATAGATAGATAGATAACAACCAGCTACTTGCTTGTTTGCTTTTATATACTTTGTTCTGGCTGTAATCTTTATAGATATTTATTAAGGCTTTACATATATTCAGTCTTTGTCCAAGTCTGTATCTTGCAGTTTTCTGGTTTCTCATGTGTCCTTGTGGCCCCAAGGGACACATGAAAATAGAATGTATTATTATCATTAATATTACTATGACATACACCCTACCATTCACATAACAGCCCCAACTGCTGGTAACAGTTTTGCAACTCCAAGGATATTGTGTCATCATCTTTCCAGCAAACCAAATCAGTTTCAAATTTGGATCTGATTTCTCAAGATATTTTCACTGAGGACAATGAAGCCTTACAACAGATTAGAATCAACTTGAGCTATATTTATTTTGATAGTAGGGTTTATCTGAAATGTTTATGCCTTTTGTCCATTTCAGATTCTGCTACTAAACCTTGGGAAAATTTTATCTGCCATTATATGTCTTATTAAAGAAACCATAGCATTTACTCATATCCCTATAACTGCCACTTTTAATGATAATTTGACAACAGCAAATATAAATCTACCACTATAATGGCATCTGATATAAATTCTTTCTTTCAATTATTATTGCTATTACTATCCTAGACTAGGGAAGAGAATAGTGTTGGAGTCTTGTACTGTATTCTTTGCATTCCATTTTCACAATAAATTCAAATTCTGATTTTTTCTCATTTCAATTTTTTAAAGACTAAATCTTAATAGATGATTTAAGAATAAAAATTTAGTTTATTTTTTCACTGAAAACCTGAATAGGAATCAAAAGGAGTCTACAAAAATTAGAGATAATAATAACTTGAGGAGTAGGAGAAAGAAATTATACAACATTGTTACATCAATTATTTTGTTTAATATAAATAATAAAAACCAAAATAAATAACGTACAGAGAATCAGCAAATGTAAACTGTGTGGAAATTATGATGATGCAATTAATAAATGTAACAAGTTGGCTCCAAAAGAATTATGAATAGGCATGACTGGCAATTGATCCATAAAGAACTGTGCAAGTGACTATATTTTGAACCACACAGACTAATAGTATAGGCTAGAATCTGTCCATGTGAATGAAACACAAAATCCTCTCGGCCTTTGATATTCAAATGAATCACCCAATCCAGGTTGGAAGACTGGATCTAGTATTAGTAAAAAACAAAACATGCCAGAGAGTGGATCTCAATTTTCCACCCAGCCACAAAGCAGATCTGAAAGAAAGTGAATGATTGATTGAAGAAAAAAAAGAAGAATGTACAATATTATTAAAAATCAGTAAAATACTGAAGAGAGCCCTTAAGTACTGAAGAGTATTGCTGTCACATGATACCCACTGAAAGGCAACAGATGCTACAAGTCTGAAAACTGGATAAATATATTTTTATAATAAACAAAAAAGCCAATATTACTGAAATTATTACCAAAGAGAGTGGTTGTCAATTGATCCTTAATGAAAGTTACCAGGTATTGGTGTGAAAATCCATATATAATGAGTCTTTCTCAAAATTTCTTTTTAGTTCCATGTCCTTTCAGAATATAGGTAATCATAATTCTTCACAAATTCCTTTTTTTATTATCTGTGAACTGACATGACTTCCTGGTAAAGATAGCGGAGTTGTTTCCTGTTGCCTTCAGCAATTTCGAATAAAGTTGTCCTAGATTGACTGCCACCCAAAATTAAAGATCTTGGCTTACTCTACTATTTAACTCATAGTGGGAGTGGGGAAGAAGAAATCGTTTTCTGACCATAACCCATTGAATATGTCTCCTAGAAGTTGACAATGTGAGTGTGAGTAGTGGGGAAGCATTATGGCCAAGTGTCAAGAGGGTTGTATTTTCTTTTATTTTTTAAAGTCTGAAAGATGAGACAGCCAAGGCAATGTGAGAGTAACATTTAGATATTTGGGAACAACCTCAATCAGAGACTATCTGTTAGCTGACCTGAAGGTATTTCGTTCTGGGCCCTTCCTGGGAGGTTATACACTGCTTTTATCAAAACCTGTTACCATATTGCACACATTTGGCTATGATGAATGTGACTGCTATATTCTTGTGAAACTGGATAATACAATGGTTGGGTTTTGTATATTTGTACCCTAGCATCATATTGTTAACATCCTGGTCTCTCACTCAATAATAACACCACCAATACATAGTTAAAGTTTCACAGAGTTATTTTGCATAATTTGCTATTTAAGTTTTTATTGAAATGTAATAATTTAATTTTTGCTGAACATTAAATACTCTTATCCGGGGAGATTAGTCAATTTTGTATGAGGACATTTAATATTCACAAGGTGGCATTGTATAAAACAATATAAAAGGAAAGAGCACAAACTCTTTCTTCTATTCAAGATTTTAAATTACAGAGACTTCTTCGTCCCCTTGAACCATGTGTCATCTTACTTATTATAAAACGCAGATTGTGTGTGTGTGTGTGTGTGTGTGTGTGTGTGTCTGTACGTTTATATATTGGATTGGATTTCCTACATTTTTCAACTGATTTCAAGAAAACTTCACAGGACTGCGTAAAATTACCTTGCAGTGGTTTTGACAGCACCAAAATTTAGAAAAACATAATTGTTTTTGCATGAAATCAATTTGAAAACACGATAAGACACGATTCTGTTGCCAGAATGAAAGGGGGACAACTCATATCAAGTTATACTTATTATAAAACCCAGGTTGTTTGTGAGTGTGTGTCTGTGTTCGTTTATATATGGGATCAGATTTCCTACATTTTTCAACCGATTTCAACAAAACTTCACTTTTTTTTGGCAGGTAGTGTTTCTTATTGTCTTGCACACTTTTTTCTTTATTTTTACATTCAGAATGCTTTAAAAATTCCATTTACAAGACAATTGTTTATAATAAAATCCATTCAATCGATAGACTCATAACGCTTGAAATAATGTTTTTGTTTGAATTTGGGTTTGACTAATTCGTAAAAAAACAAAAAAAAAAATAAACTAATTAAGACATGCGTGTCCGTCAACCTTAAACAATAATTTTTGTCAATTTTATTTTTCAGTCTTTATGATGGTTTGATACTTGATCTATCTCTTACTGTTACATCCCCGGGCAACGCCAGGCTCTACTGCTAGTATTGTATATAATACAATACTATAACTACAATACCTACTGTTTGAAAGAAAACTCATGTGAACATAAGAATACCTACACAAACAAGCTGCCAAACCACTACAAACTGGTAGCCTCTGACATGATTTGAACACAACAAACTGATGACTACATTAATATCCAAATTCTACAAAGAATATGCTGTCTGTTTGGGACCATTTGCCATCATGCCACTATTTCAGTTTTTCAGTTATTTGTTGAAATACTTTAAGAGAGAGAGAGAGTGCAGGGAGAGATGGAGAGAAAAAGAAAAGAAAATACAAAGTTATAATCTTCATAATCTGATCAGATAATGCCATCCAGCTGGCATATATGGATGGATTCCTTATGTTTTTATTTTTTGTCTCTCAAGATTCATTCAAAGAGGGTTTCAAAGATGTTTTTTAGATAACAATGACCAGAAATGCAGTCAATATGGAACAGCACTTGGAGACATCAAGTAAGGTTTTAAAAAATAAACAGCACAATAAAAGAAAAAAAAAGTATTTTATTTTTTGTCTATATAAGAATCTGTACAATATTTTTTGATCAACAAGTCCAACACAGTTTTTTGTAGCTCAGTGGTAGAACATTACAGAATTTATCATTATTATATTCTTTTCCATTCAGACTAACATGAATACACTAGTGCAAATAGAATATATTAATTATCAGTAGTAAAGCTTTTTTTTTACAATACCATCTCAAAGTAAAGTTTATAGAGTAAAATCTAGAAACTGAAATTTCTTCTTCATCACAGTGAAGAAAGAAACTTTATAAAAGTCAAAATGAATAAAAATCCCCCACCCAAGAAGTGATACATCTTGTAAAATCTTTAATAAAGGTTTATAAGTAATAATATTAAAAGGATTATGTCAGAAAGAGGAGTCAAAGGCTATTTTTTTGTTCTTTTGGCAAGTATTTTCATAGCAAAAAATTAAATTAAAAATTTGTAAGTTTAGTATAGAATCCTTCCAAACCTTAGCATTTCTTTTAGCTACATAAATATTTGTAAACTCAGTCAGAAGTATGTAAGCAAAATGATCACATTTAACTTTATCAATATTATCATTTGTTATATGAACCTTGACATTTGCTATTTTAATTGTGTCCTTTCTAAGTGTAAAATAAAACAGACAAACATTTAAGTTTGTAGTAAAGCTTTAATACAATTTGATTACTTCACAGAAGTGAGGTTTAATCATTTCTTTTATAGATGAGTACTTCAAAGAGGAGACAACTATGGTTGCCTTTAACACATTAACAATCATTACCTTAAATGTCAGTATATTTTATATTCGCTGAGTATGGATTTTCATCCCCAAGTATCTTGTGACTTTCACTAGAGATCAAGTGACAATAAATACTTGATCACCTTCTGCAATATTTTTGCTAATTTAACATTATCATAACCATGACAGTTTTGATTACCACTCTGATTTACAAATCTTTTAATCCTTTTACAAAGTTCATTGTAACTGTTTCAAATGTTCTAATAATGATGGGTAATGTCATTGCCTTTATATTCTTCTATTTTTTAAATCTTCTGTCAAGGTGTAAATATTTTTATGAGATTTTTTTTTTAACTAATTTACTCACTATGTAATCAACTGAAACAGCAAGATTCACTATCTGATAGATCTTTTTGTTTAAAATGACTGGATCTAGTCTCCTGACTTGGATTGGGTAATCCTAAATAATTTTACTTTTTCTGGTCTGTGCTTTGTTTTTTTACAATAATGTTCACCCTGTACAAGGCCAAAGAACCACTCAAGGTTGAGGGTTACAGAGTAAAAGGTATAGTTTATGGTGATATGTGGAAAAGACCTTAGACTTGAACAGGTTAAGATTGTGATCCTTGTGATCAAGGAAGCATCATCTTCAGAGTTATTTCCACAAAGCATTAGTTCATGGGAAGAAGCTACTCGAAGGGAACTTAAAGGGAACTCAATGGGATACAAAAAAAATGAGTGACGTTTGCTACAGTATATGTTTGGACAATTCCCAATGGTTCACCATTCTTACTCAGTTGTATTTATTTTTGTATGAAAATAATTATCATCATATTTCTTAGCATAATTATTATTCTACTAATGAGAAGATATTTATTATTAGTATATTACTTTTTTTTAGTATTCACATCTTTATCCCCATTATTAATAACCATCACACTTAATAATAGGCTTATGGCCACATCATGTTGAAACAGTTGTTTCTGTACAATTACTGAAGTTAAGCAATGTTGAGCCTGGTCAGTACCTAAATGGGTGACTGCTTGGGAATACTAGATGCTTTAAGCTTGGATATGTGGATTTTGTAATGGATAATGACTCAGAATCGTTAATTGGAGAGCTGAGTTCCAATTCCAGTCATGTTTGTTATATTCACTAATGCACAAATACTCTTGGAAAAAGTATGAATCAACCTCTTCTCCCCCAGCTATGGGTTAATTATTAAGACTTGTATCACTAAACCATTATTATCTCCAAAAATAAAATAAAATTGTGTACAAAAAATATTTAGATCTCGGCATTAAATAAACCATAGAGGTTGATATGCTGCTAAACAAAAACAACCAACTAACTTAATAGTCTTCACTATCATTATTATGTATTTATAGTATTATTATTAGTAGTAGTTGTTCTGCAATCAGTTTCACTAATATTTTACTTTATTTTCTTCATAATTATCATTACTGTTATTATTACCACTTTTAAAGTTTCATGAGTTTTTCTGATTTGAATTTATTTGATTATGCATTAATTTTCAAATTTAATTTTTTTATTTTGTATGGAAAGAGCAAAAAATGAAAGGTAAAATAAATCTCTGAATTAGTGTAAACACTAAAATAATTTTAAAAATTAAAAAAAAAATAATCAGAGAAAGCAAAAATAGATTCAAGCTGTCATTTTATATTCTCCTGGTTATCTCAAATAAAGCTATAAATCACACGCATTTCCAGATTTCTTATTGATTTCCAATATTAATATTGATTGGCGTGTTGCTTTTTCATTCCTTGTCAATTATAAGGGAGGCAAAAAAACCCAAGCCCCCAGACACATTGGGTCATATGATGAAGAACACACACAGACAAGGAAGGAAATATTTGCATGGGGAAAAGGTAACGCATCCACATATAAAACAACCCAACACACCTTAAAAATGCCCACATATGCAGGAATTAAACAAGATCCAAAGACTATCAAATACATCAAAAGCAGATAACATTACTAAAAATCAAAGGCATTTGCTTATACAGGGTGTGCTTAGAAAGTGTTTAATTTTTATTAGTTCAGACTTCTTTATACGAAAGCAGAATGGAACACTTTCTCTCCAAGTCTAGTATATTATTCATTGCCCTATGGAAAATCCCCCTTTTAAAGTTTAGCTTCATGTGACTCATGGCCATGGGTATGGAGCACAAGTAATGTTCAAAGTTAGAACAAAAGTAAATCAAAGTGAATGGATCATCAAATATATCTTAATTCTTTTTCTTCTGTAAAAATAGGATTTAGAAACATATTCAAAAAATAATTTTAAAAATGTCATATCTCTTTAGGATATAGGCAATCAAGACTCTCCACATATTCCTTTTCTTTATTAACTTGCCATACATTCTTGGGAAAAATAGTGGAGTGATTTCCCATTGCCTTCTACATGATTTAGAATTCAGACTTTTCCTTCTCTTAGACTGCTTGCTACCCAAGGACAGAGACCCCCGTCTATTATGATATTTAACCTAAAGCTCGGAAGAGAAGATATGGATTCATGCCTTTCGAAAGGGTATTTGTGCAAAAATGAATGCAACAGAATAGGCCAGAATTTGAACTCAACTTGCTAATTCCACTACTCTACTCCCACAAACTTATGCTGAGGATACCTTAAAAAAGAAGTATTTAAAATTTTTAATAGTAGCTTTTCACATAAGCCCTGATATAATAGATAATATTTATTGAACAAATATACAAAACCTTTCATTCATTCTAATGATTATACAGTGTGACCCGGATATAAGAGACCCGGATATAAGAAAGATTTTCTCTGGTCCCAAATTAGAGCCTGTGTTAATGTATATAAAATAGACCAAACCCGGATATAAGAGACTTCTTCCCCGGTCCCAACAACTCTCTTATATCCGGGTTACACTGTAGTTAATTTTTTAATTTTTCTCATCATTGTCCACTGACTTTACTGATACTCTACCACACTTCTAATTTGCATTAATATTCCAGTCTAATGATTTAATCATTCACTTTCATCCCTCAGTCTAACGAATTAAACATTTTCTGTATGAAGAATCAGTTAAGATAGCTTTCCTTCCTCATCTTCAGTTAGTATGTACCATACTTGGTTGGCCACAGTAGAGCCCTGTTTTTACTGAGAGACATATTTTGGTAGAAACAGGGAAGAGAAGAAGTGCATTATCAAGGTCACCTCCTTTGATAAATTGACCCATGTTGAGACTCAAACTGGATTTTATGGTCAGAATACTATCTACTTAAAATCCTGGCTTTTACTTAAGCTCAAAATTTTGGAGTTTATGGAAAATATGCAAGTAGCTCTATTACTTTATTTTCTCATTTTGCATTTCCCACAATTATAACCTGTCAGAAAAATCACTTTTTTATCATGTCCTGATGATAATGATGTAAATAAACATGAAAATATTAACTGAATCATCCATTTCTTGTCTACAAATCAAATATTGATTACTGAAAAGCATGTTTAAAGTTATTTCTAGGAGCTAAAAAGTTCTTGAGATGAACAAGGAGGAATTACCCCCCCCCCAAAAAAAAAAAATCTGGTCAGATTTTGCAGAGTTAGAACTTTTTAGCATTCCTAGTAGATATTCTATAATATAGAATACAATAAGATTTTACATATCTATTGGTAACACAGCCTTATTCCTCTTCTTAGAAATGAGATATTCTGTTGTTAACTTGTTAATAAACAAACATACTAGGTGCTACAATAACAGAATATCTCATTAGGAAACTGGGAAATTCGTTTTTTTTTATTTCTTTTATCTTGTTTTAGCTATTGTTTTCTTTCTATTTTTTTAATGTTTTTACTTTTAATTGACTTAAAAAGCAGAAATCTTTTTTACATGTAACAATGGAATTAAGAATAAAGATAAAATCCTAAACTATTCATGCATCAAATATAATGTAACCAGCAAAATTACTTAAACCAGGTCTGCCATTTTGTGGTAGTACACATACAGACATGGATCTGTTGCCAAGTGGTTAGAATGATAGTGTTCTGACCATAAGACCCGGTTTGAATCTCAGTATAGCCAATTTATCAGAGGAAGTGACCTTGATAATATTAGACTGGAGAAATGATATGATCATGTAGCACCAATGGGAAGTGCCTGAAAACTATACCACAGATTGGCCAAGTCTTGTGAGTATTTGGAAGCCAGTGATTGCTGTACCTGCACAAAGTCACAATTCCGCATAACTAAGTGTTTAAGCAAACTGGTTTTATTCAATTACTGATCACACCAGATTATATGATTTCTCCCAGAAACTGTAACTAATGACTTCTCAGTATAAACTGCAGGTTGGCTTTGTGGGTGCAAATTTACCTGAGCAGGCATCTGCAGCAAGGTTTAACTAGTCACCCTAGTAAATTCCATGGTCCCCTGAGACTGGCAAATGCCTAGTTATATATATATATATATATATATATATATATATATATATATATATGTTTTGTTCAAATCAAGAAGAGATCCCTAAAAAGTTCTGATATTTGATCAAGATTGGAGATATAAATTGGCCTAAAAATTTTCCAGTATCTTAGGACTCTCCCATCAATTTTGATATATGAGAGCCCAATAGTTCAGCTTGTTTGTGTGCAACAAATCTACAAACTGATATCCTCAGGTGTGAATTCAGATTTTTTCTTCTAGGCTGACTGCACCTAAAGCAAGAGACACACTGTCCTGCTGTTTAAACATTGCTCAAGAAAGATGGTTTTGTGCCTTTTCCAAGAGGTCTAGCACAAAGTGAACAAAGCATAATCAATCAGAATTTGAGCTAGTCTGGCTGTCACAAATTCCTCTTTCAATGCCAATAAACATTACACTACCTGCCCATCTATATATATATATATATATATATATATATATATATATATATATAATTTAAGATTAAAAAGTGAAGCAGATATTTTCATATAGTGCCCAATATTAAAAATAGAGCATTGATAATATTATTTTTTATATATACAAAAAAATTACTTAACTGTAATTTTCCCTGACTCTGCAGTTCCATGGTATTATACCCACTTTTCAAGGGGTTAATCCATATGTTAAATATTTCCAATTAAGTAATTTTTTGTATATATAAAAATATATATATATATACACACACACATATCTATATATATATATATATATATATATATATATATATATATATATATATATATATATGTGTATGTGTGTGTGTGTATATATATATATATATATATATATATATATATATATATATATAACATTGTGTGTGTGCCTGAGAAGAGAGAAGCTGTGTTCAGAAAACCAAAATTATTTGCATGTATAGAAGACAAGCATTCATATTTTGTTTGAGTGTATACAAAATATCTGTAATTCTTGAAAATTATGATCTATAATTTTATGTAGAATATAGAGAATGGAATAAGCCCCAAAGAAACTTTGCACTCTCTGATCCTGCTAAACTTTCTCTTAGAGACCCTCAGGACCTTAGTGGGAACATCTCACCTTGATGAATAACTATACATGAAGCCCTAGTCTAGACAGTGAAGCCAGTAATACACTCACTGTTCTCCACCTTAAAACTTCACTAGTTCTGACCTGAGGGTTATTCCAGCTTATATATATATATATATATATATATATATATATATTAGGGGAAAGAAGTATGATGAAAGGGGAAAAAGCTTTTGTGTGATGCGTTTCGTCTGTTGGGAATTCATTGGACTAACTTTATGTTTATGCTGATGAGATTACACAAGTGAAAAAAAGACACTGAGAGAATATATATGAATATTTTTGTCCAACAATGAATCTCTTCACCTTTTGGTCAAATTTGGCGAAGTGGGCTAGGCCTAGAACTTTCCAGCCTCCAATTCTGGGTATAACTTCATGAAAATGTTTGTGGTCTATTTGCTAATAGCAGATAAAGTCTTTATTTGAAAAGTAATTACATATTTTCTTAATAAAAGAATAAATACAATAATTAACAGCAATTAATTTATCTTTCATTTATATGATAATTATCTTCACTTGCAATAATTATCTTCATTTTCAGGTGATAACTATATCTACTAAGGAAAACTATTATATATATATATATATATATATATATATATATATATATATATATAAAATCATGGGAAGTTTGTAGTTTAAAAGCAGTAATTCAACTTTGCTAACTAAATGCTTCCTAGCTATATATATATATATATATATATATATATATATATAGTTATAAGGTATGCTATATGGGTAAATGTGCCCAATATCAGTAACAGATTGTATGTAAATTTAAACAGACACTGAGGTCAATGCCAAGCAGTGACTGTCTGTTTCAAGATGAACACAATCTTTAGGTCATGTTTCTTCTTGTGTTTTGGTTTGACTATTTATATATGCTAGTCAATGAATGGTGCATTATGAGTAGCAAGGTCTATTGTATTATCCTAATAGCTACTGAGTAGGCAGTAATGGTTATGTTTCAAATTATTCTAGAGGCTACTGAGTAGGAATAATTGTGGATCTGAATGCAGTTATTTGTAGCTATTTTATAGTGTTGTTTGTTAACTTTTTATTCATTATTTATTACTTAATTATTTGTTGTTGATCATTATTATTACATTTGCTTGTGTTTATGTGTGCATTCATGGTTTTTTAATTGGTCTATTTGGTTATTTTATTTGTTTAGTTTAAAGTGTTGGTTTTGCCTGAAATATGTTACATATTAAATAAGAGTACATATATTTGCATTTTTCATGGTGATATTTTTACAAGGTATTCGTCTTTAGTTTTCAATTTTTAAGTAAAATAGGAAAATTATATATATATATATATATATATATATGCTTCATTAAACAAGGCACTACAATTAAGCTTTTTATTTAATTTTTCTTGTGTTTGAACAAGTGTTTTCTTTTGTGAGCAAACTAATAATCTACTAAAAAAAAATTTAAAACAGCTAATCTTATCCTCAAAAATAACAACACACCAGCAAAATCAAAATTACAATGAACAAACATTATCTATGAGTTCAAATGTCCCTTAAGGAACTGTGTTTTTGATCAAACTGAATTCATAAATAATTACAACAGTCACACTACTACATACCTATTCAGATGCCTTACATTACACCTATCCGACCACAGCTCTATTAGAATCCATTTAAACACACAAACTTACCAGACTTCATCCGAAATATACTAATAGAAAATACAGACATAATAACCTCATCCACATGTAAAAAAAAGATTAAAAATCATGGAAGCCTAAATAATAAAAAAGAAAAAGTCAACAATTAATAATATTAACTACAAACACAGCCACAATGTAGTGTGTTCAGAAAATAGAACACCCCTATAATGCTAGAAACATACACACAACCCATACACCCAATTAAAAAGCAAAAATAAAATCATCCTTGATAATGGCTGAAAATATGGCTGAAATCGCTCGGAATTACAGAACATTTGGACAGTTTCTACACACTCGGTGTCCAGAAAAGAAAACACTTGTTCGAACACAAGAAAAATTAAATAAAAAGCTTAATCATAGTACCTTGTCTGTCATCTTTAATGAAACATGTATAAATGAAGGATTGCTGCCTAAATACACAGATATTATATATATATATATATTATTTGAATAAATGTAACAGACAATGAAAGACAGTTACATTTTTTTTTTTTTTTTTTTTTTAATCAACTCTTTTTGGTTTCAAACCAAACACTTTACATTATGTTAATTTGAAACCAAGTTGATTAAAAAAAAATGTAACCATCTTTCATTATCAGGGTAGGGTGACTATCTCCACACAAACATGGATACTGGAAAAGCAAAAAGCACTTAAACACATCACCTTCTCAGCAAATAGAAGAAAATTTCCACATTGACTCAGAAAAGACCAAGTCGATATAAACAGTAACAAAAGCATAAATAATCAGCACATAAACACCAAGTAACACAAATATTACAAACAAAAATGTTTAATTCTAAAGTGACTTTGATGGAGAGAGAGAGAGAGAGAGAGAACAAAAGGACTTGTAATTTAAATTCCTACTTGCAAGCAACTAAGTTTTGCATAAGACAAGATTTACACAGGTTAAAATTCCAGTGTTGTTTCTCTCTCCACTCAAATAAAATCAATAACTGGACAAACACATCGTGCAAATATTTTCCACCATTTTGTTTTCAGGTTTCTATCTTTTCTACCCCACTTTTCCTTATTTTTTTTGTTGTTGTTGTAAGCCCTTCATTACTACCATGACCAGCAACACATTTGTGATGGCATAAACCTACACTTCTTATATATTCAGTCAGGCAATAGCCATCATATTGGTCTTTCATTTTCGAGATTTCAAACACAGCTCGACCTTCCCAAAAGCATACTCGAAACACAAAACAGCCATAAAACTAGTAGAAAGGAAAAAAGAGAAAAGATAGAAAAAAAAATCAGAAAGGATAAGTGCACAAGTGATGATAGCTTTGAAAATAGTTTGGAGGCATTTCAAATAGTGTTAGAGATGAATAATGATTTTTGGGGGTGGTCTGGCGAGTTTCTTTTTCATTTTGTGTTTGTCTACACGATTTGAGGGTTTTGTATTCCTCTGAGAAAACATTGTCATTGAAAATCATAACAGTTTCAGTCTTGTGATGATGATGTTGCTGCTGTTTCCAGGCTGGGATTCAGTTAGAGGGCAATGTTTTTCCCATGTAGAGCGATAATGATGGTCCCCTCACTGTCTGATACTCACTCAAGCTGAAAGAAAAGTATCTTTTCAAGAAGAGGCCACACATAGAACAGGATTCCAACTATAATATGTTGGTTTCATTCTTTCCCTTTATGTTCTGCCTTTTTTTATTCACTTTTTGGTTCTCCCTTTTCTCTAGTCACCTCCTTCTGTATATATATCAGTTTTACTCCTTATTCCTCTTACACACACACACACACACACATATATATAATTTATTTAAAAATATGATTCCAACACTACATAAGAGTTCTCATGTTTCAAAACAAGAGCCAAAAACTTCAATATAATTATTTGAACTAAGCTGTGTTCCATCTTCAAGCGAAATTTTTACTGGAATAAATTATTCCTGAAATTTACGCGTTTTATAAGCATATTCATTATTGAAATTAAGATTACTATGGTAACGGCTAGAGCAATTGTTTAAAGAAAAGGGGCGTAAGGGTTAATAATTTGTATCAATATCTAAGTTACATTCACAGACGTCAAGTCAGGGTAAGGTTGGGGTGTCTAAATTTAAAGCGGAATATTTCCTATTTTCTATATATTTTTACACACACACACACATATATATATATATATATATATATATATATATATATATATTACTTCAAACATTATTTTTAGTGGATACCCATATTTGAGTACATAGACAATTATAACTAAATTAAATCTGAACAAGTAAAATGTGCTTTAAAGACAAATAGAACCTTGCTTGATTGAGAAGCTCTTTGTAGCTGAGTGGTCAAAGCATGTTGTATTAAACAGTGTTTCTCCTGCTAATAGGAATGCAGGTTCATATCCTACCAGAGGGCAGATAATCTTTAAGTTTTAGGGAATGTGCAGGCTGGTAGACAAAAAAATGTTTAAAATAAATGGAGTATTTACTAAAATCCATTAAGAATAGTGTTTGAAGTGATAAAAATATGTTGGATTAAAAATGAAATCCATTAATTCTTTAGAAATATATCTGAAAAATCATCTGCAGCCTATACATTATTATTAACTGAATTTTGACCTGAGATTTCTTGGGTCTGTGTGTGTGTGTTTTCTTTTTCTTTTCTAATCCTCTTTCTCTCATATGAACTGACTGATGACACCTACTTATCAAAGTTCAATCAACTGAAATCTATGTCATAAGTGGGGGTGACCACCTATGTATGTTTATAAAATCTTCCTCATCAGCCAGAAGCTATAGTTTTCTGCTTGTATATAGCTCATTTTTTTCAATTAATATGTGGAGAGAACTGGTCAAGTACACAGCTGTAGAGTGACCCTACAACCAAACCCAGTCATGCAAATGATGATGAACAATTATACAAATTGCACAGAAATAGTAAACAAGTATAAATGTAAGATTCTATATCAGTTGTCCTACCAAGCCTAAAAATTCAAGTCTGCCCTATTATTTGTGAAGGTTTGAATTCAGACTTGCTTTCTTTTAGACTGACTTCCACCAGAGCTCAATCTATTCTGCTGTTAGAGCCATAACTGGAGGAAGATGAATTCATGCCTTTTCCAAGAGGATTTATACAAAGTGAAAATAGACTAGAAAAGTTTGAAACAAGAAAATTTGAACCAGGCATGCTAATTCCACTTTCCATGCTGATAACCATTACAATACCCACACACCCAGGAGCATTAATGCTAAATAACTACCTCAGTCAAAATTGAATTCAATTCTATTTCCTATGTTGATACCCTTTATGGCACCATTTGGCCCTTTTTTCTTACAGTATAGTTAGACTAGTAGCAATGAATAACCACAAATATCCACTGAAGCAGTGTCTATCTCTTCTGATAGATAAAACCATCCAAGCTTCTTATCTGATTCACTCCAATGATGACTCCCCAGTGCAAAACAACACATCGAGATAAATAAAATATATTCCTAGTTTTATTTATTTGTAACTGAAAATAAATAAGTTATTAATAACTATCTCTTTCTCTAACTCATGCTATCATGAGTAGGAGTTAGTAAGCAAATGTATCAAATCTTTTTTTTCACTCTTGTGATTATAGAATAGTGACAAAACATTTTTGTAATTCAGAAAACAATCTAGTTGTATCTGAGCAATGACTGCTGTTGAGGCTGGTATACACAGATAAGATTTACTTATAACTGTCTACTGATTTTACCTTTACTTTTGTCTTTTTCTGTACTAACAAATTATTATTTTTGGAGAAATAATTAAGAAATAATTATGAATAATCAGGAAATTTTTGCCTTAAAATTTAAGTAAACTTCAAAGCTCAATATGTATATTGTACACTGAAAATCATAAGAAAAAAGAAAGGAATTGTTAATGATTTGAAATGTATGCAATCAGGAAATAGGTATTATATGAATATGTATATACATTGATAATTGTTTTACTATAGAGGTGTATTGTTAATTATTATCTATATAGAAAATGTATTGAAAATGAAGAAATGGATTGTCAATGGTCAGGAATTACAGACAGAATAGGGCTATTATAGGCAAATAATTTTTACCACAGAAATATATTTTAAATAATTTTTTTAATAGGAAAGTATTGTAATGGATTTTACTACAGAAATATGCTATAAATGATTTTAACACATAAATGCAGCAAATTATTTTACTACATCAGTTTTACTGATCAGTTTTTATTGCCTTAATTTTGTTTCTAGAAGTCAATAAAAATGTAGCCTAAAAACCTTGACTCCATGACAACACTGTACTAAAGGGCATGCCTGAATGTCAAACGCAAAGAACAATATACATATCCCCCTCACTACAATTGGCCTTGTACCACATATGCTTGAAGTGCAGGTACAGAATACATACATGTGTAGTTATTAACAAAAAACTTCTCTGCATTTTAATATATCATTATTCTTCTGCCTGACTGAGTTAGTTTGCACATTTCTGTGCACAATTTCAGCAAATAACGTGCAGCACAACTTCCGCCTTTCAAGCATTCGACTGGGTGCCATTATGGAATAAATTTTGCTGTCTACCGGCATAAGCATTAAATGCTGCTGATTCCAGGAATCACTCAAATAGGCTCAATAAAACGGATGTTCTTGCATCAATAAAGAACGCAAACAACTACATAATATGCCAACTTGATAAATCAATCTGCCATAAATACAGGTTTTTTGCTGCTTATTTTTTTTTTTTATTATTATTATAGAGAGCATTAAAATCAAAGGAGAAGGATGTTTTCCATAGAGTTATGACAGTATCTTCAATTCTTAAAATAGAATATGAACTAATGTTATTAACAGTTGTAAGTAGTTTCTGTCTGAATGAGGATTTATCATGATTTACAATATTTACATTTAGATTAATATCATCTTTGTTGTTATCATCACATTTTGACTTGTTTTCTGGGCCTTCTTCAGGTCAATTCAGGTAACCTTCAGGGACTTTTGAACTGAACCCTTTATTTACTTTATAGGGATAGATTGTTGTCTTTCCACTGTCCATGTGGAGGGACATCTTGTCTTGTTCTCTTTTTAATACTGATAAGTTATTGTATTCACTGAGTTTGAGTCTGTACCACCTGGCTTAGGGATTGAACTCATAAATATATAAAACACTATTTTTATTAATTTTGACTAATATTTATATTCATCTTGATTTTTAATAACTTCAAACAGTGAATATATTGCAGTGAATTGATAGTGTGAATCAGAAATAAAACTCCCGTTTAGGGTTCAAAACTCATATCTATTTTGTTACTTAAAGTTTTAGTAAATAGCTATTTATAAATAAAAAAAATTGTTAATAAAATCTATTGACATTATTTACATTTGGGCTAAAGAGTTCACTTTTGTTGTTATTATCACAACATATTGGCCTCTGTGCTCTTTGACCTTCAGGTAACTGTTGATCCAGATAACCCACTGGTCATTTCAAGCTGAACTCTTTATTTCATCTACAGAGGTAGACTGTACTTATTTAACTGTTTATGGCAAAAGACATCTTGTTTTGTTCTATTTTTAGTATTGCTCAATTCTTGCTTGACCTGTTTTCACTGAGCCCGAGTCTATATTAACCAGTTCAGGGATTGAACTTGCAATTAAAATGACAAAAAATTCTCCAACCAATGCTTTAATCCACTAGGCTATAGTAATTGTGCCTTCAACTATTAACTATAAGAAGACAGAATGCATGGTCATCAACAAAAGTGACAACACAAATTGTGAGCTCTGTATAAAGGATATCAGAATCAAGCATGTACAGAAATTCAAATATCTCAGTAGTATAGTAACAGTGGACAGAAAATGTGACAGAAATCTGAAAGCACATTGGAAAAGATATCCTGTAGAAACTAAGCAAAGTATTAAGATACAGGAAAATATTGTTAGAAAACAAAGATAAGTGCTGAATTGCTATTTCATATCTAATCAGCTATATAGCACTATATGAAAGAAGAGACATGAAATGGGAGAGATGTGTTTCCACAAACGAATGTTAAGAATATCATGAACAGAACATGTGTACAATGGGGAAGTCTTGAGGAAAATAAGAATAATAAGGAAACTTATGTTTACAATCATGAAGAAACAGATTCAATTTTTGGGACACATAATGAGGAAAATAGGCCTAGAGAATTTAACACTCACAGGATATTGAAAGCAAAAGAAGCAGTTGAAAACTGTATGTAATCTACTTAACAAATTTGTGTGGATGGATAACAGAACAGGGGCAAAAATGTGATGATTAAAAGTAAAAAAATTACTTAGAGCAAAAAAAAAAAAAAAAGAAATTGTGTAGAACCATGACTTTCTATATCCTGAAAAGACTTGGTATATAAAAGATGAAGAAAATGAATTATCAATCTGTGACAGTAAACAGGTTAAAACCAATATTTTAGTGTTGTGGTAATTTACAACAACCAATTCTAATTTCCATATAAAAAAAAAAATATGTTTTATTTAATTATTTATTTTTAATCTGAAGGTCGATAGGTTAGAATAGAATTCTTCAACAGCAGCTTGCAGTAAATCGACAAACAAGCCTGACTCCTACAGACTAGGCCATTTCTTTTTTTAATGTCACAAGTGTTTGCCTCAAAATGCAGATTCAGGTGACAATTTCTATGGCATCTGTTGAATTTACTTTCTGTATAGAAAAAAAATGCGATATCCATCACCAAGAGAACACTCAAAAACTTTTTCAGTTTGAATGTTTTTAGATGTGGTTTTTTTCTTGTTCTCTGAAGATAGCTGAGCTAGAGAAACATTTGAATTTGAAAATTCCTGTTTGAAATCCCAGAATTTCCTTGGTCTTCAGAATTGACTACTTTTGCCAGTGAGAAGTATCTATCACTTCAGATATCAAACAGACCATTTATACATACATATATATTATTTACATTCAGACTAACGTCATCACTTACCTGGCCCTGGGATTCGACTAACACTCACTCTGTCACCAAATTCACAAACCAGTATAGACTCAGACACAGTAGAAAAAGAGTGAACAATAATTGAGCAGTACTAAAAAATGAACAAGGCAAGATATGCCTAGACATGGATATTAGAACAAGATTAAATAAGAGTTTAGTTCCAAATTCCTAGAAGGCTACTTGAATCAAAAACACCTGAAGACGACCAGAGGGTACAACTATAATGAGTATATAAATAATGATAACTCTGCATCCCAGAAATTATTTGCCTAAAAACATTCTCAGACTATTAGTATATATATATATATATATATATATATATATATATATATATATATATATATATGTGTGTGTGTGTGTGTGCAGATGATACCATGGTTTATAGGTGCACCTTCTAAAATCTAGATGACCCTAGCCTGGTAGTTGATCCCTTCTCTGACCTAGCCTTCACAGTTCAATGGTTTGTATCATCAATACCTCTATCACTGAGCAGAGCTTTAATTTTCTCCAGTCATGGTGAATGTTTGTACTCTCAAGCAAACTCCTTGCCTTGAATGTCTATTGGGATCCAAGTAGTAGATATAAACAATGTGGTGCATGAAACTAACAGACACACTGCATGGTGTCTGTTAGTTTCATGCTTGATGCAATCATCGTGTGATAATCACTGAAAACATAAAACTGATAGTTACCATGCAGTATTGATTGCTATGTCCATACCATACATGCACACACACAGATAGATAGATAGATAGATAGATAGATAGATAGATAGATAGATAGATAGATAGATGTGTGTGTTTTATTACTAATTATAACAAAAAAGATACCAAGGATTTAAAACAAATTGTCACTCTAAACCCCTTCCAAAGCCAACATCAAAGATCTTTATCCAATGTATTCAGGAGAAGTCAATGAAAACAGCTCACAATAAGCCAAATGAATTCACAATAGTAAATAAACTTTTTTCTACTGCAATTAATTGATTTTTATCATGAATATTTATTTTCAGAAGTCTGTTATTTTATAAGATCCTATATTGGAAAAAGATTTCAAGTCACATTTCATGAGAGTAACATTTCTGCTAATTTATAAAATTCAGAAAAAATAAGACAAGTATAATCAAGAGATTATGCCTTAGAATTGAGTTTAAGAGCCACAAGATAAGAACAAATCAAATTACCTAAGTAAAAATAATAGTAATATTTATCAGCAAAAAGAAAGGCATACCTCTCCATTGAACTAGCATATATTTTCCTCCATTTAACAAGCCAAGGATTAAACCCATAACTTTCAGAGAACTCATTAAATTTTACTACCAACTTTATTTCCTCCGCCACATCCCTTAGAACACTCATGATTGTTTGAATCTTAAATTTAATATCTACTCTTGCCAAACAAATGACTCTCATGAGGTGCTCATATCTGTGCTTGGTCTACTGATTAGATGATTTGAGCATAGCAAGTGCTGATTCTTTCAATCAGCTTATTCTCCTAGTGTTTTATTAATTTGTCATCAATTCCTTTGGATTGGTGTACCTAGTTTTCCAGACAAGAAAATTTTCTAAAATATTGAAAATATATTTAAAATATCATTGTTAAAAGTTCTAATAATAATTGTTTGCAATACATTACCATTCAAAATATTAAATTTTCCTAGAGATGATATGGAATCACTAAATTCAACATTAAAATATGATACTATACCTATCTTTCTTTGCAATTGTTGGACAAATCAGGTTATTTTGATTTGAGAAATTGAATTCATTCAAGTGCATCATTTTTTTTTTTGAATATTACAAACTGCAAATATATTTTTAACATATCCTCATTTTAATTGCTAATGCCAATGGTTAAAAAGGTGCACAATGTCATTCTTCTTCATTTTAAAGTAAGAATAAAATAGTATTTCCCAGAAATAATGTTTTTTCTGAGTGTTTTCTTTTTTACCTAGAATGCTAAATTCCAACATATTACAAATTCATTTCTCCTTCCTATAAGGCAAGCAAAACACAAATCAAAAAGTTTGGAAGAGATTAAAACACAGAAAAATAATCAGGTTAAAAAGAAAAAAAAATATCAGAATTTTTCTTTACAAAAATAGATGAGTTTTATATGTAATAGTTGAATAAATCAGGTGGCTTTGATTCAAGAAATTGATTTAATTCTGGCTCCTAATATTTTGTAACATTTTTTTTTAATATCAGAAACTGATATATATATATATATATATATATATATATATATATAGCCTATACACAAATGAAGGCAGAAGTTTCATATGTGATAAATAGATTTTTAAGTTTTAAAATGTGATTTTATTTTACATCACCTAAAATTCAAAGAGTGAAATTATATTTTGAGTGACTGCACCTTAATGAAAGAATGCAAATTCTTTGTTTTAGAAGCTCTGAAAATATTCCTGGAAATAGTTTTCTTTTTGTTTTTACTCTGAGTTACATTACTTGTTAAATATCAAATAAATCTGAGACTATAAAATGAAGAAAAAGAGAGAAAAAATATACAAAATCTGATCAAGCCATACTTGTAATATAGTTTTATAGAAGCCATGTTCCTTTTAACTTTGAATTTAATTCAATCTCTAAGCATAGACTTTACAATTTTATATTTATTCTTTGGGCTGTGATATTATTTGTGGAGGCTTTCTGTCTTTTCAATATTTCTTAATACTGTTTCTGCAATTGTAAAGTTCTGAAACTATTACTCAACATGAAAATCTATTAAAATGGAAAAAAATATATTTTATTATTGAAATTTGATCTCCAAGATTTGTCTGCAAGATTTATCTGGAAAGTTTACCTAGGACAATGGCAACTTATTCCTTTCGAAGTACACCCCTTGTGTCCTCACACCCTTATACTAGTACCCCTCTGATCACAATCAGCTGCCACACAGCATTCTCCTTAATCGTGTTCATAGTTTGAAATTTCCACTTTTAGGTTTGAGAAAAGCCAGAAGTTGTAGGAAGCCAAATCTGGACTATGGTGGTTGATGGCTGAAACCTAAATGATGTGATGTTTTGTCAAAATCCCTGCATGATATATAAAGAATAGGCAGTCACCTTGTACATAATCTTAGTGTAATCTCATTGATGACTCAATAACCTCAGTGGAAAACTATGTCCAGTAAAGCTACTTCTAATTGGTTGCCAAGTTAAATTATGGCCATATTATTGGTTCCAGAGATATTTAAAAGGGGTGGCTATTTTTCAAACTGATTTAGTATCTCCAAGATTTTTCTATAAATATTTTCAACTTGAAATAGTATTTTATAATTTGGAAATATTATTTGAAATTACTTTAAGAGCTGCAATTTTAATCTTTAAAATATTATGCTCAAGATATTTGCAATTCCAACATACAAAAATATTTACAGGTATAACATTTTGCTGCAGAACTATAATTTTCAAAGTTCTATTGTGAGAGCAAAGTAGGAAAGAATTTTTTCTGTCATTTCAACCAAAACTCAGAAGAAACCAAGACACAATAATTCATATGTAACAATCTGTGGATATATTTTTACTTCATGGCTCAATATTATATATATATATATATATATATATAATTATTTAAAAAAAATTTATAACATAAATATGTTATAAAATCACTACAAAAATAGTTCCCTTGTCAGGGTCCTGAGAAACTTTAAGTCAATCTTCAATAATTATCTTGAACGTTTTTTATTTTGATACAATAATTACTGCTCTAGATATTTGTTGAGCACTACTAACAAACTGTCCAAATGTTCTGTATATTTGAGTGCTTTTGTTTATTCTTTTAGTTATTATCAAGGATGATTTTTTTTTTTTAACTGTATAGATTTTTATGCTAAAAATAAAAATAAAATTATAAAAAACTTACTTGATAATGGATAAAAGAATAGTCAAATGTGCTTGAATATAAAGAAAAATTTGGACAATTTTACATAGTTTATTGTCCAGCAAAGCAAACATATACAAACACAAGAAAAATTGAATAAAATGCTTAACTGCAGAACTGTGTCTGTCATCTTTAGTGAAACTTGTATAAAAGAGGGATTGCTGCCCAAATACACAACTGATCCATTGGTGAAATGTTAAAATATAAAATTTCCAGATTTTCATATAGATTTATCATTCTTTTCCACTGGATTGTCATCTAAACTTTACTCATACATGTGATAACATTTAATTCATAAAATAAACAGGAAAAAGAGATTAAAAAAAATAATAATAATGAAATGGAACAATAATTTATATTGTAAGAAATGTTATGTAATGAATTGAAGGGTTATTCTTATGGCACAGCTTTGCTCAATAGACAAATGTTTTTTTTTTCCTTATTAAGTGAAGAACTTTCACCTTTTACTAAAAGGAAACACTTTGCAAAAGGTGAATTGCTAGCATTTCTACTGCTTAATTATGGGTCCATTACAAAGTAAAACCTATGAATTATTCAGTTTTTTTAGAGTTGACTGTGATTAACTGAAATCTTTGAAAGTGAAACAATAGATAAGTGGAGACAATGTGTGTGTGTGTATATATATATATATATATATATATATATACGCGTACAAGAGCATTGAACACATTATTCAATACCTGCTAGATTAGCTTGTAAAGTATCATGCTACAGCAGCCATCTTTCTTATTTACTTAGTCTGACACAAGGCCATAATGAGACTTGCAAGTAAATTAAACTCAACTTGAAAATCCTGTAAAACTTATTAATTAATTATCACATTATGACAGATGCTTATATATGTAGGTACATTGATAAGTCTGTAGCCTAATTATGTAAAAGAGTATTTATTTTACCCCTGAATTATTTTTTAATATAATTTCCTTCTCTGTTAATGCACCTAATTGTTGAATATTAATCATGAAGATTGAACATTATACAATGAAAATTTCAAATCAAGATCCAGCTAATAAATTTTTGCCAATCTAGGGACTTACTGATTGACCATCATATTATGTATATCATGTCTGTTATGCAAGTCAAAATTTTCACAATAAAATCTGTATAAAATTTTTGAGATATATTAACATGATCAATATATTGTGTGAGTTTCAGATTATATGTTTTTTATCAGAAATATTGACTATAATTTATTTGGTACTGTGAGATTTTAATATACCTCTCATTTCAGATAAATATAATTATTAGTAGAAGTACTGATATTTATTTTTAATTTATATATATATATATATATAAATTAACTTGGGTCATAAGAAACAAACTCAAAAGTGAAAGAAAATATTGTAACATTATAGAAACAACATGGCAATATTGTGTAATAATAGCAATACAACATGGCAATATTGTGTAATAATAGCAATACAACATGGCAATATTGTGTAATAATAGCAATACAACATGGCAATATTGTGTAATAATACCAATACAACATGGCAATATTGTGTAATAATACCAATACAACATGGCAATATTGTGTAATAATACCAATACAACATGGCAATATTGTGTAATAATACCAATACAACATGGCAATCTTGCGTAAAAGTTAAACAGAGCACAAAGAACAATAAAAAAGAAATTAAAATATTGGTAAGATAAGAACAAGAAAAAATGGTTTTAAGAGTGTCACAAAAAGAAATTTTAAGAGTATTAAACAAAAAATAAAATTGATCAGCAAGATAACATTTTAAAAAACTGATATTACAAATATAAACAGAGAAAAGATACAGAATATTAATAATGTTGGCTAATAACATGAAATTAACTGGACGACTACTTTTAAGTAAACATCACAAAAAGAAATGCTTAAGTTGGGTGAAGAAGTATATGAAAACTGATGTCTCAACACTAGAGTGATGAATGTAGAAATATATTGGATGAACCTGATGGGTGGATAAGAGTTTGAGTCTTACATGGAAATAGTCAAGAAATATGACTTAAGAGACAATAGCAAAAAGGTGAAGTCATTTTTGAAGCTATTGTTGCAGACAATAAAATTATAAATCCTTCCAAAATTGATAATGATGTCAAGATAGATGCAGAGAATTATAGTAAATTCTTGGACAAGATGTTTTTGCTTTTTGAGTGATACAGATTACAACCAAAAAGCTTTAGATGCAAGTAAATGATGCTTTATATTTTGCAAATCTGACTATTGCTTACTCTGTTCCAAAAAGCTTTCAAAGACAAAAATTAAACAAATGCCTCCCTAGATATTAATCAAATAGAAAACTTGTGGGCCATTATTAGAAGAATGGAAAACAACATTCAAGCAAAGATCTTTAAAAAGCAATAAAAACTGAAAACAGCAGTAAACTAACAGAATCGAGTAAATGCAGATGGACGACAATATCAAAAGTCCATATTATAATGTAAAATAAAGAACAATTATTCTGATATATGGAATATTCTGTTCTTATAATCAAATATGTTTATATGGCTTATAGCTTTTGGATTTATTTATAAATAAAAATCTATGCTAAACTTAATTTGTTTGCATAATAAAACCCCGCTTCTCCAAAACAAGATATTATCAATATTTTTGATAAGGTTAGATATACTGAAACTTAAAGTATATCTTGAAAATTTTGCCAATATTTGCCAGTTAATATGAATTTTACTATGAAAACAATGATTTATTCTCACGTAATGTGAATATAGATAAAGAAAGAGAGTGGGAGATTTTATTTTTAAAATATGATAAAATTAATTAATTTAAGGTGTTGGTTGAAAATCAAAATTTGAAAAAAAAAAATCAGCAATAAGTTTAAATATATATATATTTTTTTTGTAATTTACTTTACCTCATTCAATTTTCTAATTGCTTTGAATGAAATTACTAAGAATTATGACAACTCAATTCTCTTGAAAATAAAAATATTTTCAGTATAAAGGAATGTATAAAAGAAAGAATTCTGAAAACAATGATAAATTAAAATGCAAAAATAAATTAGTTGAAAAATAATTATAATGAGAAGTTTATGGATGTTAGTTTGATATTAATGGAAAAGCAAAACATTAATTATGTTAAGGAAACCAGTGTCACAATGCATTGTGGGAAATGCCTATAATTCAACTAAATAATTTGACATTGACAAAATCAGCAATCTTAGAATGAGTGAGATTCCTCTGATTTTATTAATATTGCTTATAGAAATTACTTGTTATCAGTTTTATCTCAAATTTATCTAGAATTTAATTTCTTCTTATCTAATAACTTACTTTATGATGATGATGTTGGACACTAAATTTGTCGCCAATGTACATGTTTAGGACTAGAAACTTCGTTTCACCAAAACCTGCTCCTGTCATCACTTCCCTATTGCTGTTTGGCTTTGCAAGAATTATTTGGAGATGGAAGAAAATCAGAGTAAAAGAAAATGCTGATGCCACGAATTTATTTAAGGTGTACCTCAACTTGCCAGCAAGAGATCCACACAGTTGATGTCATGACTTTCCTCTGAAACTTCCCCAAAGACCCCAACAAGCAGATGATGATTACAACAGATCTCTATGGTTGAACAAGCGGATAAAGAGGGCTACACATGATAGATATGCTATAGAAGATGACATTCAAAATTATAATAGAATCAGTGGCAGTCTGTTGCAGTTTCATAACTGAATTCTTCATTTCATATAAAAATGACATCAAGTGTTAAAGGACAAAAGAGATTTTTTCTAATTTCCTTAATATTAAATCATATCTTCACTAAAATATCTCACCTGATGTTTTTTAATTAGTGTTCATCTTTAATCAGTAATAGTTATTTAACACATATCCTCTTGGTGTCAGCTTAAACTGACACCTTTTGTCCATATAATAAACTAATTTTGTAAAGTGAAAATTTCACTGAAATATGTAGGAAAATTTCCCAGTTTTCATCTGAAAACATGAAAATGCAAACTTTAAGTAAAATTATCTCAAAAAAATGGAAAAAAAAATCATGAGGTAAACACCTGAAAAGTAGTTTATCCTCAACTGAAAACATGTTAAGAAACAGCTGTTTGGGACACCTTGCTGTGGACTGATGATTATAAATCTTGTCTTACAAAGCAATGATTATAACCAAAACTTAGTAAATAACTATTGTTGCAGAGCAAGGGTTAACAATTTTATTTCAAAGACCATTACTAATGGAGTGAGGCCAATTCTCACTTTTGCTTCAAATAGGAGGTCTTGTGTCAGACAAATTTAAGTTTAGTTAAATAATTATTAAGGCACCCCCTTGAAGATCAGTGGTTATTAACCTTGTTTCAAAGAGAATTCCTATTATAGTGAGGTCAATCCTCATCGGGAACCCAATACTGACCACCTTGTGCTGTACTTATGTAAGCTCATAAAATTTCAAATAAGTACCTTGTCATAAAGATTTGGATAGAAAGCTAGTTTCACAGAGCATTACCACTGTAGTGAGTTGCAGCGTAAATCATGATTCTATATCTCGTAACTGCACTCAGCTAATCTTCATAAATATCAAGAATCACTTGTCTGATGTTTTGAGACTAAGAATTAAATTATTATTCTGTTTATCAATAAGATTGTTACACTTTAGAAACAGAACTTGACTCAATAACTGTTTCTTATTGATATCATGGAAGTGTCTGTTGCCAGAGTATCTCAACAATCTTAATCTTTCTCAATACCTCACCATTTTTTCATTGTTTCTAGCTTAACTTACTTTTATCCATTTTATTAATTTTATATATATAAATGTCTATTTAATATGCACATAATATATCTAATTTGTTAGTAACTGTAGAAATACACATGTAAGAGTAATGATGATATCTTGTCACCACTTAAGGAATTTCTGAAGGATTAGCTAGTTTATATTATTGAGAAACAAGATTGTGCAACACTTATTGGAAGAGAAAGCAGAATCAACAAATCAAGTTCAAATTCTAGTTGAGGCTGTTTATATTCCCTATGTCCTTTGGAAAAGGCACGAGTCCATATTCCTGCACTATTTCCCATTACCAGATATCTTGATATATCATGATAGCTGATGGAGAAGAGATAATGTGAGTGAAGAATTAGGCAAACCACTTTACCAATAAGCACCATACCTATCCAGACAATAATAACAAGAAAAAACTGCTCCACCCATTGTCAGTTTTAATTGCCATTTTTATTATTCCACAAATTATTTACATCAGTATCCTTAACACAGAATGCATAATATAAAACATTGTGAGAAAAGCAATAATATTGAGGATATTGGTTTAAATAATGAAATAATCTACTTCATACTATATTTCTTGTCATAATATAGGCAATTTTTCTTTAAAAAGATCTCCTAAAAAAATAAAATAAAAACCTGTGTCTTATACTCCAATGGTTGGATAGGGGTATATAGTTTTCCCTATTGACTAGTTTATACTCCTCAACCTGTCTTTTCAACAGGAGCAGAGGTTTATCCCTTGCTTCCTGTTTAAGATTGGGTTTCTGGTTCCTTCTAAAGTCTTTTCATTCTCTTTCACTCCCAGTAGCCCTTTGCATCTTAGTGGTATTATCGCCTTGTTTGGAAGTGAATTGATTTAAAAAAAAAAAATCCATGGTGTGAAGGTTGCCAATATTAAACTAACACTTAAACAGCCCAATACAGATATATGATTATAAAATGATTTAATTATGATTAAAAACCAAAATAATGTTCAAATTTAAAAAACATTTGCACACAAGTGTTATAATTACAGTTTTAGTCTTTCATAAATATTCTTAACTAGATTATAGGTTCATGTATTTTGAATGAAATTACTGTGAATTGTTTTCATTCAATTTGATGAAAATTAAAAAAAATATTTTCAATATGAACCAATAATTAAAAAAAACAAAAAACTTAGGTTGATGTAGGAAATATGGTATGTTTTTTCATATCTTTATATATCTACTTCATGTTTTTAATAATAGAATTACGTGCTTCTCTCTTGACTACTGATCAGAAGTGTTTCTTATTTTATCATAATCATGTCAAAATGAATAGTAAGATTAGGCCAGTGTTGTAAAAACAGCCTCTCCAAATTTCTCCCAGCCTCGTCTTTTCTTCTTTATTTTCAAGCTGACTTTTGTCTATCAGGCAA
Source organism: Acanthosepion pharaonis (assembly GCA_903632075.3). Classification (NCBI taxonomy): domain Eukaryota; kingdom Metazoa; phylum Mollusca; class Cephalopoda; order Sepiida; family Sepiidae; genus Acanthosepion; species Acanthosepion pharaonis. The sequence continues at coordinate 41,207 of CAHIKZ030001113.1, forward strand.
CCTTAATTTCATTCTAAAATAATTTCTTATGACACACTTTCACCTTATTGATTTTAGACTCCCTTGTGAAGAATAGCTTCATGATAATTTGTTTTTACTGCTGTGGTTTCCATAGCAAGTTGATTTTTGGGATTGAGATGGTAGACTCATGCCCAAGTGGTTTTGAATTCAGAGTTGTCCTCCTCTTCCACTTGTAGCCAACCAAGGCTAGAGAGCCCAATTTGCCCTACTATTTAATGCATATGACACTAAAATTTACAAAATAGGGTTTGTATGGAAATGATTCAACCATTTAATCTGGAGCAAATTAGTACCATTAGGACCTCACACACACATCTCAGTATCCCTTCAACTTTTCTGAATAATCTAAAACATTTTCTTTTGAGATTGCCATCATCTACGTCATTGTGTTCTTAATTTCTTTAATTTTGAAATTTCCTAAGGAACCAAATCTGGACCACAGTGAAGAGGAGCATAACAAACCTGAGTGATGTGTTATTTTACCCCAAACCTGCAGGAGATTTTACTGATCTATACAATCATTGTAAATAAAATGGTCACATGGTCCATAATGATATCTCACAGATGACTGTAATCTATATCTGTTCATACATGTGCAGTAAGGTTCTCTTAGATTAATTACCAATATATCAGGATAGTCCAAATGGTAAATATGGATGGATACTTTCTGGACAGATGTTATATACACAGAGACATTTAAAAAAAACTAAAACGAAAGGTAGAGAAAGTCAGATAAACTAATAATGCTTCAGGTTACCTACAGAAGAAAGCAAATAGATTTCTGATTGGAAAAACAGATACATAATAAGTTAGAAAATCAGAAATCATTAGAAATAGTCTTCATTAATCTGCAGAACTTAACAAATAGCTTTATAGAAAACATTTGTTTGTTTTGTTCAAAAAGATTTTTTTATTCTTTAGGGTGAGGGAGAAGTTCAGTTGGCTATAAAATGAATAATTTCCAAGTATGAGTTTGCAGAACACAAGAAAACCCCTACAGTTAAGTGCAACATATAATAGCACTTGACCTTTGGTTTGAATTGACAGGAAGTCTCTTGAAGACATAAGAAAATGGAAGAGGAATCATTTTCTAAGCTTCTTGAGTATATCAAGTGTCATACATCATCTTCAGCTAAATGAAAACAATCAGACTAAAAACAGATAAAAGGAAGAGTGTTATACTAAATTTAAAAACAATAAGATAAAAGCATTAAGTTTTAATTGTTGAAAGCTAAGACAAAAAGCCATCTAAGAAAACACAAGAGCAATTTGCTTTATTTTATCATGACAAAATAAATATTATAGGCCTATTCTGTCAGTCAGTACATCTTGCATTATTTCCACTAGATACATCCAGTATATAATGGGTTGACCAAACATTTTATTGATTGTCTTTAGTTAGATGGCATAGATGCATTTAGTTATAATTAACTTAATTGAAAAAGAACCTTTTTTCATTTTGACAGCTGCAATATTCTAATATTATCATTCTGCTAATAAAAACACAATGCCACATCTCTCATATATAACATTATTGTTTATTTTACTCTGGACCTTATCAGTCACCATCAGCCAGTGTGTGTGTGTGGCTTTGGGGCATTTTCCAAATGTGAACCCTACTCTCTTCCCTCTAGGGTGGGTGTTTATATATCTATCTGTCATATAGTTTTTTTCTATACATGCACATCTCTGGTGCAGCTAGGTCCATCATGTGTTCACCTGTTGAGGTCAGCTACTGACATCCTGTGAGATTTGGATATGCAGTTGTTGGTTAGTAGGTCATCTGTCAAGCTAATCCACTGATGCATCTAACTTCCTTGAAGGACAACTGAAGTGCAAATCATCTGAGGTGAGCCAATATTGACATGAATTTTTTTTAAATTGTCTAAATTAAGAATATTCTTATTTATGTTCTAACATTGAAGACGGAAGAAAAGAAGCAACACTTTTATCATGTTATGCTTTTCAATTTAGAAAAAAAGGAATTTACAAAGTTTTCAAATCTGGAGTATCATTGCAAAACATTATTACTCATCTGTGATATCCCATGATTCAACATATGGACTGACCACAGAACTCAGCAAATCTCAGGAAAAATCACCATTCTTTCTGGAGTTAGTTAGGTGGGCATGAAGTAATAAACAATAAGAAATGGAAAGAAAGAATAGGGAAACTTGAAGTGGGATGTGTGAAGAGATGTAATGATTCCACCAAAGGAAAGTACTTAGTGTAATTGAATTTATTAATAAGACAGTATAACCTACAAGCCAGATAATAAGCAGAACAAGACAACAAATTTATGCACCAGACATTTTTACTTAAAGGCAAGAGAAGAGATCAGCAGAAATGTGAAGATAACAACAAAAACAATGATAATCTAAAAATATTGTTCTATATGAGCAAAAATAAAACTATTCACCTCATACTTTATGTTTCTTTTCTTGCCAAACATTTTGGTTGATTCATTCTATAGCTTTCTTCAAGTATATAATCCACAAGAAAGAGAAGGAGTTCTTTTTACTCAAAAAAAAAAGTGAGAGTGAGCAGAAAAGAAATAGTGAAAAATACTGACCAACTTAGCTCATTCCCAGCAATTTGAGCCATACAGGAAAATCCAATTTCAGGAACTTGTATAATACAGATAATTCCATATTTTGTTTTGTTTTTTTTTATGCAGTGATGTTGTTCAATTCTTTCTGTGCTATGCATAGAAATCCACACTGCAGTTAAATTCATACTGGCCTTAATTATACATCTGTTCATCAATTTTCTCAGTATGGAATCACCTGTATGACATGGACTGCTGAGAATCTAATCACTTGTCATGTAAATTGTTGCAGTAAGTTGAGTTGACTGCTATGTTTTCCACCATTTCTTTTCTGCTTGGTACAATTTTGTTAAAGTTATGTCTGATTTTGTTACAAATTGGATCCCTGAAGAAGGCTGTAGAATGGAACAGCTGAAACTGTAGTAACAAAAAGAATGAATCTAATATTTTGAACAGCTTGTAGAATGATAATGTCCTTCTTCAAAATTATCAGGTGGTAAAACTGTGTTTTGAATAAGACTGTCGTTGAATGATTTATAAAATACATCCTCATATAAGACACCTCTAACTCATGTTTTTATTGGCCAGGAATATTTATAGCATATTAATCATTACTAATACCAAAAATATACAGTAGCCTGCATTGGTACTTATAGGACAGGTTATTCAGTACTAATAAGAGTAAAACCATGAATTTATGTTACCTGATATAGTATTTATTTGGGTTTGGGGATAATGCAATCACTGACCCATCACACTATAATGAGGTCTATATATGAAGTGTTGATAGAGTTCAAAAGCATTTATGTAGCCTTGTGCGTGTTGGCTTATTTTTTACCCTACAACCCCTTTCTCACAGACAAAATGTTGTTATCCTCTAATTATTCTATCACTATTTTCATGGTAAACATTCAGACAAGCTACATTCCTTAGTACCACCAGTTCAGACCTTTGCATTCCATTGGTAAAGGAGAAATTCTACTCCTTCCTAAGAACTGTTACTTTGTGTAACAGACTCCTGAGTAGATGCTTCCCTACTCATTCTTTATGTTTCTTATCTTGCCAAGCATTAACCTCTTCAAGTCTAGAATCAACTGTTATCTATCATATATCTTCAAAATAAGCACTCCTTACTTCCTTTTACACCCTTACAACAACCTCATTCGGTAACCTTCTATCTTGAGTGACTCTTAGGCCTTGTATTGGGTGAACAATTGTATTTAAAAAAAGCAGACAAATAATTTCAAAACTAGTGTTGAGGTCAAGAAGTTGCTTTGATAGTTTTACAATTGACTGCTACCAAAAGTTGTATCTGAAGATAGAGTGAGAAACAGTAACAAGTTTCGGTATGTTGTTGTTGTTGTGCTGTTTCAATCAACATCTTCCCACTTCATTTATTTTGTTGAGAGTTCTCTTCAGTGAACAGGTGGGAACTTGTCTTTCTTGATTTTCAGATAAAACCAAGGCCAGACTTTCTGTCGAAAAAAATGTGAACATGGACCAACAAACATCAAATTTGGACGTTGGGTTGGAGAGAGGAGGGGTGATTGAATAACAGATGGTGGGGAGACATCCTGATCAATTCCCTTCTCTCCAAACTAGTGTTGGTCTCAATACCCTCAATCCTTCGCGACAACTTTGTTTTCACCATGTGCAAGCTGTCAGTTACCCACCATCCTAATGTGTTTTGCCCATCGCACCCATGTTAAATTCACTCAATCTGTCTTGCCCAAAATCGAAATTCTGGGCTACTTTTTATAGATTTCAGGCTCAATTTGTGTTCAAAATCTGTATTTTCAGTTTTGTTTGTTTTTACTTCATTTCAGTAGCTCTTTTTGCTACACATCTTTCTTTCCCACAAGTGATTGTTTTTTGTTAGTGTTTATGATATGATTTGTTAGTTTTACCACTTTTTATTTTCCTTCTCTCTCTCTCTCTCTCTCTCTCTCTCTCTACAATTCCTTATTTTTTACCTTTTCTTCTCTACTTTCTTTTTCATTCTTTGTTACTCTTTTTTTCTTTCAAGCTTCCTTTTTTATTTCATATTTTTTTTTATTTTCCATTCTTCATTTTCTTGTAGATCTTCCTTTCTACTTTTGAGCATATTTCTCTTTCACTCTTCATATTCTTATCCTCACTGATTTTATTATATCTTGCCTTTCCTTCTTACTCTCCCTCATAGGAGAGTTAATAATTAGTCATAGTTACAATTAATACAATGTAAAATTGGAAACTGCAATTTATTTCATATTTTTACAAAAAGTTGATGTAGGTAAAGGTGTAAGTTGAATTTTGTAGATGTATTTTTTCATATTAAACAACCTTATTATCTGATGTATTTGTAGAAATGGACATGTAGAGTACAAGTAAAAGGAAGTACAACCAATTCAGTTTAGAGAAACTGCTATACAGTTTCAGTTGCCAGGAAGTTTTTTTTTTTTTATCTCTGATTTGCTTACTATAGATTTTTGAAGACAAGCAGGTATTTTTGTGTTGAGTGGCTACAACCTGTTGCAAAGTTACATATTTTTCTATTTCCAGATGATGGCTTACTCAAACCAACAACAACTGGTTGAAAATTATATTTTATATCTGTTTTCTACTACATCTGCATTTTTTCTAATCTTGTTTTAAATTTTATTTTTGGTAGCTTTTTAATGGAACTTTGTCATTGCTCACATTTTTGGTTCATGGTATTTTCACCATCCTTCTGCAGACCTACATTCCTGTTGTCCCAAGTCTCTTCTTCAATTGTGAGATTGTCCAGCATTCATTGCCATATAGGAAGACATAGATATTCAGGGCTCTTTTCTTTGATTTTTATATGCTGCTGCAAATTAGATCTCTTTCTGATTCACTCTATATGTCAACCGGTTGTGAGCACTAAGAAAGTAAAACCCAAAGTAAAAATAGTCATTTTCTGAGTAAGGGTCCAAGGGTATCATATCGGACACACAAAATAATTCCCTGCAAAAATACAACATAAAAGAAGCCAATTATGAATGTTGCTGCCAAAGAAAAAAGATGAGCAGGAGCCACTAGATTTGCTTTTAAGAAAGCCACTTATAAACAACTGACACAGAATGCAGCAAACAGACCAGCTCTTATTCCATCTGGTGTGCTCTCGACATCACCACTTGACTTTGGTCAAATGACCTGACACATATCTACTCAAGACCCACCCTCCTCTAAGCACCTGTACTACAGATATTTCACTCACATCCTCTATATTGGCAAAGTTAAACTCACTAATCCACTCCAGGCCTCTCTCAACGTCACCACTGTGGTCTCAGTCAACATACAAGACAAATCCATCAACTCCTATTTCTAAAGAACCATATATCAACAATTTTATTATCTTTTCACACCACCTCACAGGCTGGTTATTGCTGTTTTTGTTTGTTCTCCCATCAAACCAGAATCAGAAAATAACAGACATTTCTGCTTGATCAATCTGCACTAATCCACTCCAGGCCACTCTGTCCTTACCAATACTACCCACATTCAAAATTGCCACCCTTTACCCACACAGAAGATGTTCTACTTGCATCCACCTTAACGTGCCTTCTTTATCTTCCATCTTACCAGTGGTACTGTTGTTTTGTTTGTTCTCCTGTGATACCATACATGTGTTTATAACAGTTTATAATAATTTTTTCTTGTTTCTTAACACTTTGCTTAGCTTTCAGAAGGTGTCCAATGTGGCTTTGGATTTCAGTGTCAGATTTTCCATCCTATGTTAAATCACTGTAGATATTTAAATTTTTGTACTGGCTTGATTTTAGTGTCTCCAATTCATAGTTTGCATGTTGAGCTGTTCTTTTTGTTGATAACTATATATTCTCTCTACTTACAATTTATGTTTAGTTGTTTCTTTTCATTTCCTTTACTGCTTTCTGTAGAAGTTACTTTAGTTTCCTTTCTGTGTCGACTATCAACACAGTGTCATTTGCATATTTTATGTTGTTAAGATTGTGGCTACCGATAATGAATCCTGGTAAGAATTCTAATTCTTTCAGGATTCTCTCACTGCAAAGGATGAGTTTAAATAAGCAACTTATTTACTATAGTAGTCTTTGAATGTCACCATTTATCCAGGAGGGAAAATGACCCAAGATCCTTAATGGATGCCTAAAACCATCAATAATACTGAATCCTGCCATGTTTTCTCCTATTCTTGTGGTAAGTTTAATTTATAAATCATACATCATACACAAATCATATACATAAATCAACAACAATGAATAATACAATTAAAACAGAAAAATTATAACAATAGTAGTAACGGATGGAAGATACATTTTACTGAAGATCTTAGCAACCTGACCATACAATTTTGTCCTTCTCACTAAGTCAAGTATTTTCAACTTTTCATTTAAAAGGAAGCACTTTATAGATTCTCTTTGGCATATCTGAATTGTCAGTATCACATTTCTGGTAATTATTAAGTAAAACTTAAGAATTGTTTAGTTTTTGCTTTGACTGTGCTGCAGGTAACTGTAGCCGTGAATAAGGTGAACCACTGTACTTTCTCCCCCATCTCTTTCCATTTTTCTTTTTTCTCTCATTTCTTCCTCCTTGGCTTTTAGTTTCCATTTCCTCTTCTCCAATTTCTCCCATTTTCTTTTCCCCTCTTTATCTCAGCTTTGACAAGAGATGAAAACTGGAGGCAACATCAAGGAAAAGAAGGGACTGTGAACTACAGGATAGGAAAGTAAACATTAAAATGCTAAGAAGACAGTGAATAAAGAAAAAAAAAAAAGACAAGAGTAGATATTGTATATGTCGACATACAAGTTGTCATCTCCCTGAAAAAAAAAAAAAAAAAAAAATCTATAGTTTAATTCTTTAATCATCATTTTTTTTTGCTTCCTCTTAGCATTTTTATGCTTGCTTTCTATTCTTTAGTTCACAATGCTTTCTTTTGCTTTTCCTTTTTTCTTTGACACTATCTCCAATTTTTTCCTTATCTCTTTCTCCCTCTCTTTTCATTTTTTTTAGCATAGTGCATTCTCTCTTTCTTTTCCTTTTACAGTTTATTCCTTCTCTTATTTATTTCTCTGATTGCAGTCTCTCTTTCTTCCTTACCACTACAGCCTTCTCATACAAAGCGCATATTACTTCATTAATCGATTTTTCTATTTGTTTCCAGGCAACTTGAACAGCTTCTTCTTCTTGAGTGCTGTTCATTTCCTTACCCAGTCACACTCCACCATGTGACACCTCCAATGATCTTCCACTCCTACACTTCTGTCCATTTCATTCACGGAAAAAAAGAGTGACTTTTTCGCTTAGTACCTGCTGCTGCATTTGTTTTGATGCATCAGAAAAACATAAAATTTACAATTCACCTCATTAGTAGTTATACACAATTAAATTCCACAAGACAAAACTGTGTGTTGACACACGCACATTTAAACACAATGCAAAAATATACATACGCACTTAAGTGAACAAATAGTCTAACTGTATAATGACAAATGTAGTGATGTGGCATGTATTTCCCTCTGGCATTAGAGATCAATGTTCAAGCCCCAAAACCCGTATTTTGATTTGACAGGCCCTATCCATATAGAAGATCAATGTAGCACCATATTCTCATACACCAAAACTCCATTTTTAGACCCTCTGTTAACTAACAGGACAATATCAAAACTGATGGATGTCAGAGAATACCTGTTTGCAGTAGTCTTGGAACTACTTTTTCTTACATCTTATTCTGTTGCTTTCATCAAAACTCTGAGGTCATTATTCTATAACAAAAAAATAAGCAGCATAGATTGAAAGTAATAATCCCCCAGCAAGATTTGAACCTCTGATTTGAAAGTCATATAATAACAATCTGTGAGTTGAAATAAAAAAACAACTGAAAACAGATTAAAGGCTAGTCAAAACTTACTAATAATGACAATGATTTGATAAAAAAAAAAAGAAAAAGAAATAGAAGACTATTGCATCAAATACTACAAGGTGTAACAAAAAATTAATAATGATTTACATCTGGCTTAAATTTGATGCATTTCAAGGCCATATAAGACTGTTAAAAGGGAGGTCAAAATGTATTTAGTAGCAACTTGGAATAAGAAAAAAGCCAAATTCATATGCAGCTTTTAAAGAGCCATGACAATCTTCCATGTCCTATCATCAGTCATCTTGATCATGATGATGTCACTGGTATTCCACAATTAGTAAATAAAGAAGGAATAGAAGAGTGAATACATTCTGTTTCTTTAAATATTTGTTCAGATAATGAATTTTTCCTTTGTATTGTTGATGTTACCAGAATGTTCCAACTGGGTGATAATTCTACAACCTTCTTCAAGTGTATAATATGTAAGAAAAAAAAACTTCAGAATGTTGTGGAAACAGCATAAGTAACAAAGGAGTTCAATTGTCACAACAAAACTTGGAATATGATTGAATTTTCTCAAAATTAAATTAAATTCATCAATCATTAGTTAATAGTTTTAAAAATTTAAGAAATAAATACTAAATTTTACTGGAGTATATGCTGATATTTACTTAGTCTGTGCAGTGGCCAAGAGAGTTGTATATCTCTACTAGTTTCAAAGGTTTTTTGGAAGCCCAAGTAAAGATTGATGTTAACCTCTAGGAGAGTGACTTGTACATTTTTGGGTTAACATTCTCAGCTGACATGAAGTGGAAAGACTACATTGAATCCACTGATAGGTCAGCTGCCAAGAAAGTTGATTCATTATGTTGTGCTAGACAATTTGTCACTCCAGAATCTATCTTACATATCTATAAGTCTACCATTAACTCATGCTTAGAATATTGCTGCTACATGTGGTCTGGTGCTCCTGCTATTTATTTAGAGATCCTTGATTTAAAATCCAAAGGAGAATCACCAATATTATTGGTCCTGACCTGGTGTCTCAGCTTCAGTCCCTTTGCCACTGGCATAAAGTTGCTTTCCTTTTCATGGTAATTGTTCAAATGAGCTTATTTACTTAAACTTTATGAATTTAAGTGCAGTTTAGAAGTAGTCATAAATTCTATAACAGTTTCTTTTCTTGCATTTCTCACTTGTGGAACTCTCTTCCAGCTCCATGCTCCCAGCCAACTTTGATCTTCAAGGTTTTAAATACAATGCTAATCATTATCTACTGTCTTCCTGATTACTTTTCTATTTTTCTTGCTCCTTCATAATGTTTCTGATTCTAATTCTTTTACACTCAGTAACCCCTTGTATCTTAGTGGCTTTACTGCCTTGCTTGCGGTAAATCTAATAAAAAATAATAAAACAAAAATATTGGTTTACAGGAAAATCATCTTCTCCCCAATTGAAAGTTAGGAACACAATATCCCTATCTCCATATTCCTTGATTTAGCATTATATATATATATATATATATATATATATATATATATTGTGTATTTAGGCAGCATTTTTTCATTGATGCATGTTTCATTAAATAATATAGACAAGTGCTGTCTATTTATTTTATGTAAATTCTTTTCATATTGTCGGATAAGCTTAATAACATTATCATTAAATGAAGAAAGAAAATCACAATATTGATATATTTTTTAATCCTATCTAAGCTTTCGGTTTACATAAGCCATTATCAAAGATGATAATTACATTACAATATATTAAGCAATGCACAGACAAAACAATGATGATAGTCTGCTTCTGTTTACATGGAAGATTTCCAAGCAACGACAAACTCGTGCATACAAGACGCTGGAAGCGAAAATCGCACTGCAGCTCATGACGTCACACATGACCACGCGAGAGTGAAAATGAGAAGTATTAAGTATGGGAAGCTGTTGGTATAAACCAATGGCTTCCGTTACCAATTATAGGCATTTAAGAATACTTGTGGAGATTTCATAGTTTATTTTGTTCAGGTTAGGTTTCAACTGTTTTATGCATATAGCTTCAAGAATTATTAGTTTTTGTTTATTGTTTTCATGTTTAAGTATAGTTGTGTTTTCAACAAGGATTTTCCGGAATTGTGTATGTGGCCAGGCATGTTGTTTTAAATGCCTAAAAATGTTAGAGTTATCATTCAAATGTAGTGTCAAGTGTCGTAAAAGCGAGTTTGTGGTGTGACCAACATAAAGAAAAGATGATTTTCCTGTAAACCAATATCATATAGGTTTTTGCTTTAATAATACTTAATTTAAAATTATTTACTTCTTTTATGTTAGTTACAAACTAAAAAAAACAATGAAGTTTATTTCTTAATGATTGAATAAAAAAAATATTTTCCATAAGATGGCTGAAAAATATTAATAAAATTAAATTTCTTCTTTTAAATTTACTTTATTGTTTTAATATTCATATTTTTTTAAAGTTACACTTATATTTACTGTAGATATGGAAATAAATTCAAGGAATAGAAATTTTTTAAATATATATAGAGTTTTGAAATTATCAGCAGAATTCAAAAGTAAAAACAAATGGAATAAGAATTATTCCCCGTTCATTTTTACTTTTTAAATCTGAAAAATCTTTAAATTTCAAATGCATTCTAATGCAATTATTATGTACTTTTAATTTTAAAATATCTTGATAAATACAAATCATATGCTGATAATTTTTTTACAAAAGGTAGGTTGGGTGATACTGAGTCTAATATATATCGATATTTTGTCGTTAATTATTGTAGTTTTTTTAGTTTAAACCAGACACACACACACACACACACGCCCTTTATATATGTATAGATAAATACTACATGGTGATAGCAGTTTCATGTCTTGTTATCATCAGACCATCAGATGTCCATAGTTTATATCTACTTACATACATAAAAGCATACATATAAGGTCTGTTTGGAAAGTATCCAGTCATTTAATATGAATAAAATAGAGCCTACCTAGGGCAAGTGCACTTTAGCTGTCTTTAAAGTACACCCCTTGGGATCTCATACCCTTATTCTAGTGTCCCTTCCACTTTTCAAAATAATCTGCAAGTACTCATTTAGGATTGCCATTATTTACCTCATTTCATTCAACTTAATCTCATCTACTGTGTTTCTCTGTCAATATTAAAGCTAGAAATCACAGGGAACCAAGTCTTGACTGTTGAGTAGAGGTAGCTAATAAACCTGGGTGCTGTAATGTTTTGCCAAAATCTCTACATGAGACATGAAGCATCTTCTAGCTCAGTCATTGTGACTACAATGGTGATGGTACACAAGCTCACACAATGGTGTCCCACAGGAAAGGGTCTGTTCACATATGTGCAGTAAATTTATCTGTGGTTGTTAAGTTACATAAAGGATCCTGCAAAATGGCTGGATACATTCTAAAGAAACTTTATATATCTTTGTTGATCAAATATTGATTACCTACAAGCATTTTGGAAAGAGAATTTATTTTGTAAGAATTTACTATGCTTAGTTTGGTACAAGGCTGTAATCCTAAGGCTCCTAGGGAGGATCAACCTAAGTAAATTTTTTATATACTAGAATTCACCCAATACAAGGCTTGAGAGCCATACAAGATAGAAGGATAGTGTTAAAATGATAATGATGAATGAGAGAGTAATAGCAAGTAAGGATAAGGAGGATAGATAAGAAATTAATAAGAGAATTGAATAACAATAGTGATGTAAAAATGACCTGACTTGCCAAACATTAGGCTATAGTGAAAGCAATTTGGTGGTGATTATAGTAAATATTAGTCTATCTTGATGGGCTGAAGATTTACATGACTAGGTCTGCTTAGATAAAGTAGGCTAGGTTTTGGTACTAAAGGCTTTTACATAATTATCTTTTTAAATACAATTTTTTTCTCTCTTAGTTGATATCAAATCACAAAATTGTCATAAAAAAGATTCTATTTTCATCACCATCCCTGTCAGAAAGCATAAAAATTATTGTCACTGAAACAAAAATTGCTTCTGTTTTCTTTATTAGTTGGAAATTGTGAAATTTAATTTTTCAAATTTGAACAAAAACATGTTTTCTTCTCTTCATTTTTCTCTTTATTATAAATCATGATGCTTAATTTTGCTATAATCACTTGGTTTATAAATTAGAAAAAAAAGGATAAAATAATAAAAACTATTTTTCTATTTATTGCTTTTATTTTTGCATTTAACTCATTGTTTTCTGTAAATTTCATTCTGCCTGAAAATGCTGTCAACCTATTTTTAAAATCACTTGGCAAGCATCTACATCAGATTCATCTATCAACTCTTCATATCTAGCTTTTACTTGTGTCTTCTAAGTGCTGACTATCATTTTTTTTTTACCATTTTGTTTTCATTTCCATCAAATTTTTATTTCTGAGTGGATTGACTAAATTCATTTCATACGTAGACAGAGCAGGAGTGCTTAACGCACATCACAATATTTGAGAGCAATTTCAATTTTCATGTATGCAAAAATAGATATAAAAGGGATGCAACAAGAGTAAAGATTTTCCTATATAAAACATTTCACAATGAATGCAAATATAAGGGTCTTGCTTTATCCACTTTCCATGCTTTCAATTACCTGCAGTCTATTCCAGGCATAATGAATTCAAAAGTTTTACTTTATAATTGCCCCAAAGCACAAGATTAACGATGCTGGTAATTCAAATATACAAGGATTTCATTAATTGAAAAGTGAAAGTTCTAAATCAGAACTGAAAAAAATCATATTCTGAGGTTGCTAAAATCTCCAGTAAGATAGAATCTTCTGTCACAATTTTTATTATAGTGTATATATTTATGATATACATTTTTTCTGTAATGTATGCAAGGTTTTGCTGTTCTAAATTTATCTCCCTTGCACTGGCTATGCTGGGTGACAGTGTCTTTATTATGAGAATGGTGTACTATTACAAGATTTTTATAAATCCAGGAGGTGAAAAGACTGAATATAAAAGTGCAAAGTATAATAATAATTGGAAAATATATTTAAAGACTTACAAACCTTCTAATAATAGTAAGCACAACATGCCATTCTTTATGGAATTAGGAAACTAGTATTATTATAATTATTGTATTTTACTATTACCTATTGTGACATCTCTCTTATTGTACCTAATTCATAAATTAAATGGGTAAGTATATCTTGGAAGAAACAGATATGAGAGAAAGTTTGGTACTATCCATGATTTTAGGCATCTTAAGGGGTCTTAGAAAATATCTTCTGAAGAAAAAAAGACTACTGTATATCAAATTAATAGAGAACATTAATATCATACCTTGACGTCATGGAAATGCACAACTTATACAATTGTACTTTGACATCTGGTAAGTCAGTGTAAACATTAGTTAACACTATGAACAGCACAGTTGCCATTGATGATGACGACCAGAGAATTTGACTGCAGCAACAGAAAGGTGACACTGGCTTAAACCAAATCATATCCACATTCAATACAGGAAGTACTAGATGCATATCCACAAGGCCGGTTTAGTGTTATTAAGTTTCTGTACTATATGTGATGTAATGGAATAACCTGTCACGCCCATGAGTGACTACACTATAGGTAGTAACTACTTATAAGTATCTTAAGTCAACAGACTACAGAGTCTAGCTGTGACCTGTTCCAGCTAAACAGTCAAACTCTCTGCCCCTGAGCAGAGAGGAACCTGGACGAGGCTCTGCTGAAGGGCAGAGTCTTGTTCGGGGAGGTAGGCTGCCCCTGAACCTGTTTATACAGGTTCAAAAGAGAATACTTTTGGCCGGGCCTACGGGCTTGGAGAACCCACTCTAAACCGGCCTTGTGCCATATGCAACCCTTGTGGGGTGGGTAGCTAAATATACTAGCTGCGACCTGTTCCAGCTAAACAGTCGAACTCTCTGCCTTCAGGCAGAGAGTTACCCAGATGAGGCTCCACCGAAGGGCAGAGTCTCATTCAGGGAGGTAGACCTGTTTATACGAGTTCAAAAGGGAATATTTTTGTGCCACATGCAATTCTTGTGGTGGGGTAGCTAAATATACTAGCTGGGATCTGTTGAGTATGACTCAGGCTTATGCAAGAACTACCAACCTTCAATAGTAGCACTCACTACCTGATTGACTTGCAACGACCTTGTGCATAACTGTTACCTTTATTCTTATTGTATTGTTTTTTACAATAAACCTTTACTTATTTTATCCATCGTGTTGTTCAAGTATATATTCCTATTAGCACAGAATATAACAATATAGAAACAAAAGACCCACCAGTGTACCCCCGTTAACATCATATCACTAGATACAGTGACTAACCTGGCTTGTGATATCACTAATTTGAGCCTGTATAACTGGTAACATGGTCAGATGAGTCATAGTTCCAGTTGTTTTGGGTTGATGGTAGGATTTGGGTATACCTCAGACTTCATGCAGGCTAATGTTGGTTTCATGATTGTGTTGGATGTGTTCACATTGGATGGATGTCTGCAGGTGTACCTAAGCATGCTATTGACCAGTGGCCACAATGTTGCACTGCTTTATGTTCATTTACACCTATTCATGGATTCCATATACATCCAACAATGATGGGTCATTCCAACAGGAAAATGTATCAAGTTTCTCAAAACTGATTTGAGTAGCATTCTGGAGACTTCCAATAAATGGTGTAGCCATTACATTCACTCAACATGATCCCAATTAAGCATCTATAGGACATGGTGGAGAGGTATATTCACACACAGGATCTTCTCTACAGAGTAACTATCAAGACAGCATGGCTTTAACATCTTCCAAAAGGTCTCCTAACTATCAGGTCATCCCATAAGTTCCGTCCTAATTTTAACTTTTTCTTAAAATGAACGAAATTTAAAGAATATTTTATAATTTCTAATAGAGCTGAACATTATTTTTATGTTTAGATGCATTTAAACTGATCAAATTTTTATTTCAGAAAACAATAAAATTAAATTTTGTTTGATCAAAACCCTGCTAACATGGAAGTACCCAAGAATCATTTGAGGCACATAATGCTTTATGAGTTCAAGAAAGGAAACTCAGCAGCCAAAACGGCTAGAAACATTCACTTAGTTTATGGAGAGGAATGTGTGAATGAAAGAACTTGCAGAAGATGGTTTGCAAAATCCAGAGATGGAGATTTCACCCTTGAAGATGAAGATCGAACCGGATGTCTGGTTGAGTTTGATGAAAAGCTTCTTGAAGCAGCCTTTGAAGAAAATCCTGCTTTATCAATTGAGGAATTGGCAGTGGTTCTCAGTTCAAACCATACAACTGTTCATCGTCATCTTCAATAACTTGGAAGAGTTCCTAAACTTGGAAAATCGGTGCCTCATGAATTGTCTGAAAACAACCTCAAATCCTGAGTTGACATCTGCTCTTCTCTCCATTCTCGCCAACTTGTTTCACCTTTTTTGGATAGACTTGTGACTGGCGACAAAAAATGGATCTTTTATTGAAATGTTAAGCATCGTAGACAGTAGCTTAGTAAAGGGGAAGGACCCCAGCCACAGCCGAGAAGGGAACTTCATGGGCAAAAGGTTCTTTCAATGTGGTGGGATCACCAAGGAATAATCCACTTTGAATTCTTATCACCTAATGCGACAATTAATGCTCAAATATACTGTCAGCAATTAGATTGTTTGAACCAAGCTTTGAGGAAAAAAAAGACCTGCTCTAGTGAATTGAAAAGGGGTGATGTTTTATCAGGACAATGCACGACCCCACACAGCAAGAATCATGTCACAAAAGATCGAAGAACTTGGTTGGGAGAAAATTCCTCATCCACCTTATTCTCCCGATCTTGCTCCTTCAGACTACCATTTGTTTCGTAGCTCACAGAATCATTTGGAAGAAACATCTTTTGTAACACAGGAAGAGGTTAAAACTGACATTTGTGAGTTCTTCGAATCCAAGCCAAAAGAATTTTACAGTAATGGAATTAGTAAGCTTGTTAATAGATGGAAGGAAGTCATAAATAATCAGGGAAAATACATTGTTGATTGAATCTGTAATTAAATGTAACATTTGGTCACTTGTTTTCTTTATTCAAAATTCAGACAGAACTTATGGGATGACCTGATAATTGTGGAATTGATACCACATTGTGTTGCTGCACTTTGCCATACAATAGGGAGCCCTACACAACAGTAAGCACTTTCCCCCTGACTTCTGGCAATAATTACCAAATGTAAGAGAAAATTAATACTTGAAAAGCTGTCCCTTATATCATATTGGCCAATAGAGATGTTTTAAATGTCCTTTTCCTTCCCATATTTTTATTATGCAATTTGATTAAGACAGTATTATTTCCTGAACTCAGAGATTTAGAGCTCCACTTTTCCCTTCAAGTATAAATTCAGTGACAATGCACAATGATAGATTGAAACATGAATTAATTAGAAAAAATATTCTTGTTCATTTCTTGGATTCTTTCTCCTGCAGGATACAAACCAAGTTTTCTATCTGATAAGAACACAAGAAGCCATTTATTCTTTATTTCATATCCACATATCAAATACTGAAGCAAGTGTTAGTGAAAAAGCAAATTTTCCCCAGATATATTTTCTTAATTAGAAAATATTAATATGATCAACATGCAACAAATAATAATAGAATATTGTCAATTCCAGTTTCCATTAATTTTTTTTTTTTAAGTTCATCAGGAAAGAAATTTTGATGAAAATTGAAAATATATAAATCACAAGTATCACAGACAGAATCCAGAAAATAGAACCGTGAAAAATGCAGAAATAAAAAGAACAAATGATTAAACATCATTTTGCAGATATCTTCTCTTTTGTGTCATTTTTCATTAGGACAACTTTATCTTTTTCAAACAGAGGTGGGAAAGTAAACTGATGAAGCTCAATATCACAAAGAATTTAACGCAATTTTCAGATTAAGCAGTATGAATTCTTATATCTACTCATCAAAGTTGGTTACAAGTAACTGTTTTTTTGACTGATAGTGTGAACCAATTTTAGTATGCAAATTCTTATTTGCATCCTCCTTTAACTTAAAGGATACCACCCAACTCAAATCATTGGTAACAGGCCTCCAGGTAGTTTTAAGAGAGTGGTTGATACAAGTATTCACTCATTACCTCTTCTTAGTCAATTATTGTGGCATATCAGTAATGAGACAGATTTTTAAAGTGACAGGAAAAATGGATTCTTGCCTTTCCTAAGGGAATTAGTTTGAAGTCTGTTGATTTCATTTTTTTTGTATAAGCAACATCTATTTTCTTACCAGAGTTGCTACTTTTGTTTTCTTTATCACAAATGTATTACTTTTTACCTCTTTCATACTTTTGCGACAAAATTTAAAAAATTGTTTCATAGTCTTGATATGCTTTATTGGTTTCTGTAAAAATATTAAAAATTATTAGTTTTTTAACAAAATGAACATATTTATAACTATTAATGCAGAAATTAAAAAATGTATCTTATTTTAAAATTATTGTGAATGTGCTTTTCTACACCAAATAACTGCTTTCAAAAACAAATTGTACTAAATGGGGAACAAAATCAGTAGATGTTGAATAAAATAAAGATGAAATGGTAAATAAAAGAAGATATGGATTAAGATGAAGTAATATTTTTGTTTAAAGGAGGCAAAGATAATGAACTTTGTTATTTCCTCCGGTTTAATGGTAAAAAGCAGATTTGGTTTGAAAGTGATTTCTCAGATTAAAAAATGAATTTGATAAAAAAGAGAGTTTGATTCCTGTTGGAGACATATTTTCTTTAATTTTAATAGGACTTCATGATGTCTGGGCAGGTAATCATTGAATTCAATGTTTTTAAAAAAGACAGATGTTTTATCCATGTATACTCACTAAATACAATGTTTATAGCAATAAGAAATAATGTTGGATTAATAAATCCCACTTGGGGTTAATAGTAAACTGAACATTTAATTTCATTTGTTGTTGTTGCTGTTAATGCTTTATCTCTTGATACTGAGAACTTTAATTACAAAGATTACTTACCTAAAAAAATGCTATCCTCCAGAAATAAACTGCTTGTCATTTTTTTCTTTTGCCAAACAAAATTTTTGTTACTGTTTTTACACACACACATATATATATATATGTGTGTGTGTGTGTGCATTGTTTGACTGTTGTCCTCATTTTTATTGACACAACAGTCCGAATAGTATAAATAGTTACAATACCTCATCTCAGAAGTAGACAGATGTTGACACACACACATAATATATATATATATATATATATATATATATATATATATATTAATTGATTTGTGACTTTTTTGTTTTTCCATTTTGTTACCTTTACCAAAACTTTTGTGGCAACCTTGATTCTCAGCCACATCTGATTATAAAGTAAGAAAAGGCATTTTGGCAGGATGGTTGAGGGGGGGGTGATTTTTTTATGGTTGGAAAAAGAATCGGGGATAAAGAGGCAATCTATATGTACATATGTCAGCTCTCAATTTATCTTGAACATGATTTAATTTATACAAACAAAAAGAAGACTAAAATAAAGATTAGAAAGGAAAGAGATTTAGACAAGACAAGAGCAGAATCCATTTTTCTTTATCTCTGGTTATAAAGAACATTTGTGAGAAATTTACTGAAAGAACAATGTTTGAAATTCCTCAAAAAGATACTTCCAAGGAAAGAAAAGTTATACTTAAAGTGACAATGTTTTTTGTTTATAACACATTTAATGAAGACAGAATTTGAGACACTTGAACATTTTGAAAGACAAGCTTGTTAATCATTGCTCTATGTAAACAAGGGAAATAATCTATAATAGACATCCTTATGGAGATATTTACTGAGATTGGTACATGTCAAATATATTATCTAATAAAGATCAAACTTGCAATACTAGAAAACAGAGTGCAAAACCATCATTCTGTGACTGGCACCTTTATATCAATAATTACTGAGACGCGGGTAAAGAAAGATAAAATCATCAAGAAAAAGATATGAATAAAATGGGATAATTATAAACAAATGCATATAGGAATAGATAGATTGTTAAATATAAGCAGGCTAGTATAGATATACAGATTATTAGATAAATAATAAATAGAATGGCAATAGAATGTGATACAAAAACCAGTCTAGAGGAATCTTGCTTTATGGGATTCAAACTGTTATATCCCTTAAGGCCTTTAATTTTCAGTGATACAATTTTGGTGAGTGCTGTAGAGTAACATGCAGCAAAAAAGAGAATGGGTTAAAGTAGCAACTGAAAAAGAGAAAGTCGAATTATTGCGATAGAAAATTACCAAAATGATATCGAGCAGGACATGTAAACTACTGAAGTGCGGAAAAAATCATTGAATCAGAGTGACACACTGTAGTTACTACAGCTCATCTAACTCTCAATGTTCATATCTAGCTATTCATGTTGAGGGCCTTACTATATCTTTCTAATTTATTCTCTTGAATTTCAAAGATCTTTTTTCTTTTTAAACCCTCCCCTTGTTTTCCTTTTAAATGTCTTTCTCTTATTTCTTTGTTATATTTCTTTAGCGGCAAGCATTCGGTACACAGGAACCAAACTTGGAGGAGATACAACTAAACACATAAAAAAAGTGACAGATAATCAATATACAGAAAAGTATAATAAATAATAGCAAATAGATATAGTTTTTTTTTTGTTTTTTCTTAGAAAATCTATAGAAACAATCAATGTCTACAACTAAAGATTTGGCAGTTAAATTCTAAATCTGTTATTGTAGCTAAATAACTTAATCTTTTATTAGCAGAGTTTGAGTCTTTCATTAAACACCTCAATCTTTAGAAACCATTTTGATCAATATAAATGATCATAAAAAGCAATATTTCATTGAGTCTGTTCCTTGGCAACATTAATTCTAGACTGGTGAATGCTAGAAACAGGAAACTTCTAACAGATTATAAATTTGATACACATATATCCTTGTTTTTTTTTTTTTTGTTTTTAATCTCCCTTGGTTGTTCAGATTATTGTTCTATTTTACAATATTAGTGAATGATAAAAAAAAAAAAAAAAAAAAGAAAAGAAACAGACTTTCTTTTTACATATGGATTTTACACCTAAAAAGAAAAGATCCATCAAAAGATGTTAATAAAAACAAAAAGAGGGAAATCAATAGTTCAAGCAACATTTGAATTATTTCTCTTGTTTACATTCAAAACATTTGGCACATACAACATGACACAAGTTATATACTGGCAAACACCACTACTATAAAACAAATGGGTAGGCCTGATCAGTATATCTGCAACCATTTTTACCCTCAGTTTGGAAACTATTTTCCTATTACATTATGGGTGGACACTATAGCTTATCTATAGTGATACACAAGTTTTGCATATATGTATGTTTTTTTAATCAGTATAAATAAATATCTGTAATCATTACTGATTACTAAATCCACCTTTTCATAGAGGCTTAAACACATGGAACCATCATTAAAAGATTTAAATTGGTATTCCACAGAAGTATACAAAGCTGAAATGCCTAGAGAATATTGGACACCAAAGCCTCTGATAACCAGATAGAGTCCTTGTTTCTTATATGAAAATGCTTAATTTATTTTATATGGTAACATCTTCTAAAGGATGTGCAGGGCAGTATAATAGTTATCGACATAGAAAATGGAATTGATGAACTGAGTTCCAATTTTAGTTGAAGTAGTTTGCATTCAGTCCACACTAATGTCCTTTCAATTAGCATGAATCAATCTCTCCAATTATATCTGTCCAGGGATTATGTTTAGCAGGACAGTAGCTATTTAATGCAGTACATTGACAAATATATATATATATATATATAAATATAGAGGACAGATAGATAGATATATATATATATATATATATATATATATATATATATATATATATATAGATAGATAGACATAATATATATATATATATATATATATATATATATATATATATAGATAGATAGATAGATATATATATATATATATATATATATATATATAGATAGATAGATAGATAGATAGATAGATAGATAGATAGATAGATAGATAGATAGATAGATAGATAGATAGAGTGAGTCAGTGAGAGAGTGCATGTAACAGACAGTTTAGCAATCTCTTGGCAGTCTTAGCTCACTGAGCTACCAGAGAAATGCCCTAAGTCAAAAGAGTAGACTTGGTATCCATGAGTTGATCTCCATTTTAAACAATCAATGGAAGTACAAGAAGGAGTCTACAGTAGATAGACATAACATCTGCCCTTAATCCTAACAAGGAACAAAGATGCCAACAGTAGCTACTGTTAACAATAAAACGTGTGAATACATTTTGGTGACAATGTAAGTGTTATTTATTGGCTTCAGTCAAGATTAACTATAGGGGTAAAAGTTTTTTTGTTTTCTTTTTTTGTTTCTTGGCAGTTAAGGTGCTGGTGTGGCAGTGATTTGTTCAAGCATTTCCTCAACTGACTTTTTTGTCAAGGTATCTGACATTAGAAAAAAAATGCTCAAAGAGAAGTGAATTCATGACTTTTCCCAGGAATAGAGTCTAAAGTTGATATAATTAGGAGAGTGTTTATATATTTAGATAAATACATAAAAATTAAAAGAAACCTAATTTAATTAGTTAATAAATTATGGTTGAAATTTACATTATTCTAATAAAAACATCAAATGAGGACATTAGCCCAAATGAAAATAAGGTAAATATTGTTAAAATCCTAAATTCAGAAAGAAACAAATGAACCAGTAATCTAAAAATATCAGGATTGTGACTCCTACATTACAAAAATACAGTTTCGTTTTTTTTAATTTAGCAGCATTTTAGCTTTAATTTTATTACTAAATCTATTTCCTGCTTATTGCTGGGAGTTCTAATAATTTTTACTCTGCCAGTAGACTCCTCATATCAATTAGAGGATGACTGCTTTTGATGAAAAATTTTTTGTATGTCTACCCAGATATACAGGCAACTGAAGTAGGCCAGAGGGCACAATGGTTGAAGCATGATGATAAAAAAATGTTGAGGCTATCAGTCTGAATGTAAATAATGATAATTGCTTGCAGAAATTCAAATGGCACTTAATATAAATATTAATCACAGATGGAACATTATATAGTGAAAATTTATTATCAAAATTCAGCTAGTTACCAATTTGTCAGGCTAAGAACTTCCTGACCTACCCTCATATATATATATATATATATATATATATATATATATATATATATATAACGCTTTCAAGGAGGATATGATGCAAAACCCGAAATTAGCAATAAGGACAGTGTATCACTGAACGACCACCCTTGATACATCTAAAATGTATTATTCTACTCTCTCTTTTTTATATATATATTTATATATATATATATATATATATATATATATATATATATATTTATTACAGGTTGTTTGCAATATTTTTGATAAGGGAACAAAAGTGAAATTTATTTGTCAAGAACATAACCATTATCTAATTTTTTAAATCATTGCTGAAAGAATTTTGGATTCTGGACAAAAAGAATTCTGATAATGCTGAATTGATCACAACTCTACTTTCAAAGATTTGATCTCAAAGAAAGTTTTCTAGTCATCCAATTAATGGAAATCTGATGGTGAAATTTTTTTAATTTGCTTCATTTCAATGTTCACCTATTTTAATTTATATATATATATATATTATATATATATATATATATATATATATATATGTTTGTATTTTATTTATTCATATACAATTTTCACATATCACCAGATTAAGTTGTTTTGAAAGTGATATGGAATAAAAAAGCATTTAAATATAGCAAAAGTTAAATTTGTCCAGAATATAATCATCCCTTTGTAGCAATGGCAAAAACAAGTATAAATATTTTTTTTAACATATCCAGAATTCTGATTATCTTTAATCTATTGAACCATATAAAAAAAAAAAAAAAAAAAATTAAATACATTGTTATAACTGATATGTATAATAATTTAGAAAAATTATTCCAATAAAATTAAAAATAGTCAACAAAATATCTGGAGATGTTTATAATATAGAAATAGTCAACATGTATCCCAATTTTAAAGGTTACTTTCCATTTTTTTTGCAATGTTGGTGAGCTGGTTTTGCATTTATTGACAGAAGTTAATCTTCATTTGGTACTCCATAAAATGGTTTTATCATTGCTAATTTTTGACTCATTTCTTTCATCTTAATACAACTACTTAAAATCATTGGTTTACAACCAAAGTAAACAGCTTATTATTGGCCACAGTTATAAGTAGATTCAGTGAAAAGTAAGTAAAATAAAAGGTAGAAGAAATACTAATTAAAAAATTGATAATGGTTAACAATGTTTCATTAACACAATAAATAAGCAAATGAAGATAATATTGCAATAATATTATTAGTATATGTGAAAACAATAATAAATATGAATGAGGAAAAATCAAAGAGGAGATTTTTTATCTGCCAACCATATAACTCTCATTATGGTTAGCAAGATGGTGTCAGTAATCATTACTATTAAGTAGTGAACTCATTTCTTATTACGTTCCTCCATACACATGATCTTGTGCCAGCCTAGGTTAAGCTTAGCAAACAACTATCTACATTAAAAAGTAAGTATGTGTTCCAAAGTGATATGGAACCCCCCCCCCAAAAAAAAACATTTAAATATAACAAAATTTAAATTCGTCCAACATATAATTTGTAGCAATGGCAAAAAACAAATATAAAACTATTTTTTTTATTTTGTTTTTGAATATATCCAGTATTCTGTTTACCCTTAATCAATTGAACCATATTTAAAAAAAAACAAAAAAAAACATGAAATACATTGATATAACTGATATCCATAATAATTTAGAAAAAATAATTGTGTATTCCAAATTTGAAATATTTCTTTGAGGATTCCAATAAAATTGATAATTAAAAATAAAATATCTCTGAATTTCTGAGGTCAGGAATTATCAATTTTAGACAATAATCTATTCAGACATATGTCCTCATCTTGGTTGTTATAGTATCAATACTTAGACAATTTCTTTCAGTAACTTTGAAATTTCAAACCAAATTTTTAATTTAATCAATTGTGGTACATTGTTCTCATTCCACTATCGATTCCAGGAAACAGTTAATTCTTTATAGCTAATTTGCTCTTGTGATTCTGATTTTTCCACTGAACCAGAGTATATAACTTTCACTGCCTGACCCAGTATTTGAATCCATAACTGTCAAAGGTTCAAAGAACATTTCAGTGTCATAAGACAACAAACAGGTAGTGAAATGGTGCCTTAAACTCAAAGACTTTGTTTTCTAATTAAAGGGCCCTATATATTGCTCATTTCTTTATGTTTGGCCTGCTGCAAAAGGTTATTAAATCATAGCTGAAATATTGTGACTAAAACAACCTAGACAAAGATACAAGTCAAAATAAAACAATGTATAGAATAGCTATAGAAATAATCACAAGATATAGACATAGGCAGTGGTGTCATCCTACCAGTTTGCACTGTCTCATGCAAACCTATTCTTAAAATTATAAAAGATTAGTGAACCAGTTGTTGGATTATCCAAAAATAATATATTAAAAACCAATGGTTTAGGTAAAATGTTAGTTATGCTATGCTTGTGCATACACCTAGTGAAACTCTAATAGACACGCCTCACTCAACACACAAAATCTTTGTTAATGATTTCTGTGATTATTTTGAAAACATAACAAGAAATTACCATAAACATTTTGTATCCAAAACTATTCAAAGAGCTAAAAATATACTTAATATCATTGTTGTAAATTCTCTGGAGGCTGAAAGGATTTTCTGTAATTAACATAATTTATTCTGACAAAAGAAATCTTCTTGAAGTTAGAAATGTGGCAAATGTTCTAGTCATAAATTTGATAGGTTTTCCATTGGATCTTCAGGTTCAAATGTAACTAAGAAACTTAACACAGCTGATAACATTAGAGTCAAAAAGCATCATACTTCTGAACAGAAATTTCAATCTGGAAATGTCTTAATAAATAAATAAATCTTTTCTATTAAATTATCAAAATAGTTTAATTCTTTTTGCTACTATAAAGTGATGTGTTTCCATTCTCAGATTAAAAAGAAAATAAGCAGAATAGGTTCCTAAAGATTACTTGCCTTTATAGAACCAGTTCTTGGAAATTTGGGATGCCATTATTGGATATAGGTTTACCATAACTTTTATTACTGGCTTACTTTACTTGTATAATAAAATGTTTTCATGACCCAAAACTTCAAGCTTCTGGGTGAGTGTGCACACACACATACATACTAATAATTACCAGTACAGAGTCCTCAAACCAGGAGAATCCAGGCCAAACTGGGATGTATGGTAAGCCTAGATACAAATACACTTACTTCCTCAGGATGATCTATTTTTACTGAAACATTTTGATAAAATAATTATATATGAATGTACTTAGTAACAAGATATTAAAATCACTAAGGTCAGATTTTACAAACTAAACAATAGTAACCCCTTAATATTAAGCTGAGAAGTTAACTTTTGGTTTAGGGATATCATCCACTTAGGGATGACCTTCTCTATACCAGCAACCACCAATTTTTTTTATAATTTACACTAGCATTATTTGATGCCTGGCTCAGAGAGAGAGAAAGAGAGAGAGGTGGATAAAAAAAAGGATCCTAACTTGAAAATATCTAAGAAAAAAAAAAAAAAAGAGAAAGAAAAGTAAAAACCCTAAGTGAAGGAAATGTGGGTTTGGGCATGGACTGCTTCAAATATTTTTTCTTTTAATTAAACATATTTAGGATTGCTAATTTTTGTACAAAATTTCCTGTCAAATAAATAATTAGTACAGCAGTCAGTGGCTTGAAAGTTATTACAGAAAATTATTGCATATATAATCATGTTAATTAGTTTCTGTTCTGTCACATCTAAAAATATCATTGGTATGCCTTTCATTACTGGTTTGAGTACATTGCTTATCAAATGAATAATAATTACTTAATAAACAGGCATTTAGGCATTACTAAGTCTGAAATAACTGACTATGAATCCTAATCTGTTGATAAATTGTCTTGAATAACTGTCTTTATAACAATAAAACAAAACAGATGTTCATATGATAGGGATATGGTTAGATCACAGAGTAAAATACTATGAGATATTCAGTTAAATCTCTACCTTCAGTGAAATATATATATATATATATATATATATATATATATATATATATATATATATATATATATATATATATATTAAAGTTGAGTATGACAAAATGCCACAATGAGAAATTGAAGTTATTTAATATTGCAGTTATGGGCAAACTGTAGCTAGCAAGCTTCCGGTGGCTCATCTGGCTTTCTGAATAGTATACCTAATTTTATGAAGAAAATATACATTAAAATTTTGTTTGTTTCATTCTAACTTGTTCACTCTATTATGAATTTGCAACATATAAATATATGAACCCCAGATTAAAAAAAAAACAAAAACAAAGAAAAAGGTGGGTTCACTCAGATAGGAATACATAAACAGGTACTGATAAACAACAAACACAAGGTATCTAGCCACCCCCTCACGAGGGTTGCATGTGGCACAATGCTGAGTTTAACGTGAGTTTCCTGAGCCCATAGGCTAGGCCAAAAAATGCCCGTAGAACCCGTATTAACAGGATCGGGTTGGTCATTCTCCCTGAACGAAACTGCCCTTCGGCGGAGCGTTGTCCAGGTTCCTCTCTGCTCAGAGGCAGAGAGTTCGACCGTCAAGCCGAGAAGCTCGGCTTGATTCAAAGATTTTTCCAAGTGTTGCTTAGATGTGGCACAAGGCCGAAAGTATGGGGCACCAGTGAGGATCGAACTCACTTTTCAGTAGTAACTGATCTAGCAAGACAAGCTTGCTAAACATTACACCACGCCGAGGTGCCCTACAACAAACACAAGGTTAATGTCTGTAAATAAATTTTATATAACAAAATGCAAATATGGGAAAAGTATGGAGTGCCAGACATACAATTAATAAAAGAACACTTATTTTATGAATTTGAAGTTCGAATGTTCATAATGGCAGACAAAGGTACTGTAGAATGTCCACACAAAAGTTTGTTGTTCTTTCTTTCACACTGTAAAATATAGGATTCTGGAATAACATTTATGTTCCATTTCCTCTTGGTTAATTGGATTGTATCAGAGATGAAAGTAAAATGATTTTTTCGTATTTCTTGGGGTGCAATATTCCTTTATCTTTTAAATAATCAGATAGATCTAAGATCTCTGGGATGAAATTTTCTTATTCCTTACACAACAAGTAATGGAATAGATTTGTGGGTGTATTTCCCATCCCTCACAATCGCATGATGGGAGTTCATGTTTCTCGCAAACTGTTGTCATCAGAGGTCATTGGGAAACTAAAGTTACAATACCAAAATCTCACTTAGTGAATCATGTCACATGAGCTTAAGGGACTGATTCTTACTCACTTTCTTAGGTCATTTTGTCATTAAGCGACCACAAATTCCTTTCCTACCCTTTCTTAGCCAAAATTAGACTTCGTCCAGGTAGGTAGTAAAACAAAGAAAAAAAAGAAAAAAAGAAAGAGAAACAGAAGAAGAAATACAAAGGCAGTGCATCTCTTATTAAATTTATTATACATCTGATTTAACAGTTAACATTGAGGGCCATGTCACAACTCAAGCGCTCTCATACATAACCACAATGATTAAATGCAATGTTTCTTGAATTTTGTAACTTTTCACTGAAGGTAACATTGTCAGCATTTTAAACCATTGACAATTTTCACTAAGGAAGATCATGTATGTAAACATCATTAGCATTAGAAACAAGAAATGTTCATAATTTATTTTTTCCTAGAGAAGAAATATATTTTTTCTTTTAAACATCTTTTTTGTATAGTCAGATGGATAAATAAAAATCAAATCACATGCAGCAGCATGTGTTAACACACATCAGTGATAATATTATTATACCAAGTCTTCAATTTTTTAATTATAGAAAATAAATATCTTCTCAATGAAAAGAAAAAATAACTTTTCCTCATTTCTAAGGCAGATGCTTATACATATGATCTTCTGTTTTGAAAACAGCTGAGGTAACTTCAATGAAAAATGACCTTGACTTTTTTGGTAGTGCAGTCTGACTTATGATGAGCCATATCTCATGCAGAATTACAACAAAGATAAGGACATGAGTCCAAATGTAAATAACACAAATAATAAAATTCTGCTAACGAAGATGAGGACATTAGCCTAAATGCAAATAATGTAAATAATTACATCTTCTCACTCCATAAATTCAAACAGAAACAGATTTTCTATAAGGATCTCTTGACAAACACCATAAGTGATTTCAATCATATGAGAAAGATGGCGGATTGTTCAGCGACAGTCTTCATGGATGAATTCACTAATGATTTTCACATTTTCTGGTATCTGGCTAGTGATTGGTTGCCTTGAACACTTATCATCTTGAACTAACACTTGACTGGCCTTGAAATATGTGTGCCACTCAAAAAGCTATTTAGTGACCTAAAGAATGTTCATCAAAAACCTGACAAGGCATTTTGAAAATCTTCACAACAGACTTACTGAACTTCACACAAAATTTGAAAGATTTTGTAAAGATCACAGAGCTGTTCCAACACAATGTTATAAAGCCATGTGTAATAATTAAACACAAGTAGATAGCATGAAGCCTATTGAAAGGCTGACTCAGTCGATAGACAGCAAATAAGAGCTGTTTACAAATTTCCATTGAATGATACAATCCCAGCATATACAGTTTACAAAATCTGTGATACCACCTTGTGTATATTGATACCCTAATAATATGTATATAAATCTACCTGAAAAACATATAACATGTATAAGATATATGAAGCTAGCATTTTTAGTCTCATACATACAATAGCAAACAATCAATCAACAATCAATGATAAGAGATTTTTTAAAAACCTGATATAGTAATAAAGAAAAAAAAAATAGATTTATATAATCAGATATAAATAAAAATATATTTTAGTTTGTTGGTTTAAATTTCTGGGAATGACTGCAAAACATTTTCTTCCCTTTTTTTTTTTTAAGCATTACGCCCCGAGCAAGGCGTGAAGCCACTAAGATGCAGGGGGTTGCAGAAGATTTGGAGCGAGAGCAGATAGGAGTGATAGAAGAAAGGATGAGGAGAAGGATAGTGGGTAGATCAAGGTAACTGGAGGTGTCGATTGACATTACATTTGAATAGTTGGAGATTATAGCTTTCAGGGAAACAGTAATTGGGAAGGGTGTTCCACAGGCGAGAGGTGCAAGGTATGAAGCTATTGGAGTAGAAGAGACGGCTACACTTAAAAGTTTCTATAGTGTAAGGGTGGGAGCGAGATGCCAGCCTCGTAGGGCGCTTGAATTCATGGAGTCTGGGAACCAGTGAAAGCAGCTCATCGGAGCAATTACCATGAAAGTATTTGTAGAAAAGACAGAGAGAGGTGACGGCACGTCTGTGAGAGAGTGACTGCAGACGAGACACCAGATCAGGGCCAATTACATTACATATCCGTCTCTGGACTTTGTCAAGAACTCCAAGGTAAATAGAAGGTTCCCCAGACCATATATGGCAGCAATATTCCATGCAAGGGTGAATAGTTGATTTGTATATTTGAAGTATCGATTCCGGGAGAAAAATTTCCTTATAGCTGCACAGAGAGCCAACTTTCCTCATGGTGGAAGAAGCAATTGACTCAATGTATTTGTTCCATCTCAGGTCAGCAGTCAACGTGAGACCGAGCAGACGCAGGGAGTTGCTCTCAGGAAGTTGACTATCAGACGTTTTAATGGGGGGGCAGGGAAGGATCTTATAGGCAGAAGCATATAAACACATGCTGGGATTTTTTTTTTCTAGCCAATAAAATAGGCTGGTCCTCTGTTTAACCTGACGCAGTCCTGATCTGTCTTGTCTTGAAATCAGAACACTGCATTTGCTTGTCTGAATTTGCTTTTGTGTATCAATGACAATTCTTAGTTTGTGAACTTTTTGCTTTATCACTGTTAATTTTCCATATATTGTTAGCTTGCTTTATATTATTTTTTGCCCTGTTCTTTTTCTTGTTATTGCTAACTTTGTCAAATTCTGTTTGTTAGAGAGTTCAGTTACTTATTTTGCATTTGACCATGGCTACCCACTCCACAAAATCATTGTCAATTCAGTGTATTTTGTATATATTCTGCTTAAAGAGTGTACAAATTTTTGTATATAGCTTTGGAGAGCAGAACACATTTATAGTCAGTAGCTATATAAAAAAAATCTAATAAAATATGTCTAGATCATTGTGATTCTTTGAATGAAGACACTTCATAATCCATATATTCACTACCCTACGTACTTTGGGGTGGAAAATACTCCCAAGAAATTATAATGCAAATAGTCTTGGGAAAAGTCAGGAACCATTATTTTGGTGTCAAACACTTCCACAAAGAAAAAAAAAAAATCTAATTATTTATTAATTTTATCCAAAATTTTATGATAAAGTAACAAAGGTTGAGTTGTCAGTTTTAGATATTTTTTTACATTTTGTTTTTCACAAAAAGCAATCACTTTTAATTAATTCATCAAAGAGGAAGAGAGAGAGAGAGAGAAAATCAGAAAAATGAGAAAGAAATTACAAAAGATGGTAAGAGTGTATCACAAATGATGTATAAAAGAAGGAAGCAAAATACTGAGGGGACAAGAAGACAAATTGAGAAAAATTATTTAAGAGAGCAGTAACTTTTTGAAAGAGAAATTAAAAAAAAATTACCTAGCAGAGAAATACAAAATGATAGAAAGAATTGGTATGAAAGAAAGAGAAACAGTGAAAGAGAGAGAAAGGGAAGATTAAAGAGAGGAACAAGGGTAAAATGACAAGAGAGAAAATTAATAAGAAAAGTAAAGAAAAGAAGGAAAGAAGAGTGAAAGAGAAAGGACTTTTGAAACAAACACAAATGGAAATTAAGCAACTTTGGCAGCAGGAGGAGATTGATAGTTATTATTAGGATAAACAGAGATGAAAGGATTTCATCATTAAGTTTGACACTCATCGTCTGTTGCTTCCTCTATCTCCTGAGAACAAATTTGATAGAACAAGAGATTATTAAAAGAAATGAATTTTTGATATCCCATAATGCAATGTTAATTTAAAGCACTATAATTCCTTGTTTGAAAAATTCCTGTACATTTTTTATCATTCGCATCAAATCTCATTGAAAGAAGCTGCAATAAATACTGGATACAAATATAGAAAAGTAATAATAAAAATGAAAGGTTGAGAAATTTTAATATTTATACAAGAAGCTGCAACAGTAATTTTACTGTGGGTTCAGACAATAGCAAGAAGTGACACACATCATTAATAATAATGATAGTGATATTAAAGAGAAGTAAATCATTTAATATATAATATATATGTGGTGTCCTAAAAAAAAAAATGACATCATTTTGTAGTCTATTCTCACTCAAATGATCTCAAATTTTAACAAAATGTTTAATTTTTTTTTTTCAGGTTGAAGAATGTCATTTGCTAGAACTGAAAAGGCAATTTTGTGTTCAAATATGCTCAAACACAGTCAGACAAAAGTGTGCAGTGTGCTTTTGAGAAAAATACACAAACTGGAAAACAGATTTGGACATGGCACAAAAAATTCAATGGGGAATATTATGCAAGATGTGCTACAGCATGTTTGGCAGGAGCTGGACTACCGACTTGGCATGTGTCATGTCACAGGTGGTGCACATATTAAACATTTGTGAAAATTGGTTATAAAATATATATCCCTTTGAATATCTTGTTTGAATTTTTATAAATAAATCTTTTATTGTTCAACATGAACCCTATTTAATTTTGTTTGCCTAAAACATTTTTGGGTGACACCCTGTGTGTGTGTGTGTGTGTGTGTGTGTGTGTGTGTGTGTGTGTGTGTGTGTGTGTATATATATATATATATATATATATATAATTCCTTATTTTTGATGTCAATTGGTATGGAGATTGAGAAATCCTACCAAATAAAATATGCCTCCTGAAAGGAATTGAACCTGTATTCCTTTTTTCATTTAGGAAACCACTTAAAGTCAAGTGGGCCCTTACCAATTAAACTATAAGAATCTGGATTTGCTGATGAATAAAGGAAATATGAATTTAATTCTTGTTGGAAGGCCACATGGCATAGTGGATAAAGGCATTGGTTAGATCCAGTGACAGGACCCAAAGAGTGTGAGTTCAATACCCGGTTAAGGCAGTGGAGAACTTTCAGAGGGAAATTAACAGGAGATAACTGATAACTGACATCCATCAAACATGGCACGTGGAACTAGAACAAATAAAGGGTTCAGTTCGACATTCCAACCACCTGAAGAAGGCCAGAGCATACAACGGTAATAAATATAGCGACAAAGATGAGGACAATAGTCTGAATAATGTAAATAATGTACATAATACCT
Source organism: Acanthosepion pharaonis (assembly GCA_903632075.3). Lineage (NCBI taxonomy): Eukaryota > Metazoa > Mollusca > Cephalopoda > Sepiida > Sepiidae > Acanthosepion > Acanthosepion pharaonis. The sequence continues at coordinate 74,093 of CAHIKZ030001113.1, forward strand.
CATCTCAGAAATATAGACATACTTTTTTTACTTTAAACATTGTGTATTACATCTATTGGCCTACAAACTCAAGAAAATTTAAAAGAAAATATGCTCTGCAGCAGGGTTCAAACCTGCATCCTCCTTTGTAAGAGAAAACACCATTAGATCCAGTATGCCTTAGACTGCTTGACCACATATTTAATATTTCAAAAGGGTTCTTATACAAATATCATTAAAAGAAACAACCACTGATACAGATAAAAATATGAGGTCATGATAGGCTGCATTTAAATGGAATACACTGTGTATGTATGTGTATAAAATGAATATCATAGAATGTTAACAAGAGAAAGAACATATCCAAAAAGAAGTATTAATACTCATAATACTGATGAACAGTAAAAGATTAAAAAGTATATAAAGCCTAATTCCAAACAATGAGTCAAATAATGATGGAAATAATATTAGGAGAAAGCTAAAGAGAAAATATCCTAACATCAAAGATGCTATTTTTTTTCTTAAAAGAAACACTGAAAATTAACCCTTCCTCTTTAAGGATAAATGTTATATTGCTAATAGACTGGCATCTAATTATAGAGAAAGTGTTTTGATAATTTTTGGTGGTGAAGTGGGGTGCCAAGATAAATTAGAAGTGCCTCTTAGAAGCAAGTGGATTTTTGTTTAAAATTTACAAGCCTTAGGAAAAATTCAGAAGCTAGAAAGATGAGTTTCAAATGAACTTATAGAAAGGATGTTCCTTCAGTCAGCATTAAAAAAAAACAAAAAAAACTGTCTCTTCTTGCTAGACTTGTAAAAAGTAATTGCTGGATATAACCATCACTGCTGATGAAAATGGATTTTCTAAATTCAAAATCAAAAAAATAGTGGCTACATTGAGTTCAACCTTCAAACAAAATGAATTGCTAGAAAGAGACAAAGTATTATTATACAATGTTGCATTGGTTTGTTTGGATTTTTTTCTGAGCAAGCAAATTAATCAGTGATTTATTCAGCATGACAATACTCACCCATATGTTGCAAAAGTGATGCAACAAATAGCCATGAATATTGGCAAAATATGTAGTCATTAGCATGCCAAAACAGTTAATAGATAAAAGAGTTAACAATGAACACTCAGGTAAACCACTCTCTCATAACTAACCTGCCCAGGCAAAAAGCTGTTAGCTTCACTGTCAACTTTGATGGAAGTCCTTATATATGTTTGTATCTTCAATGAAATATCTTCACTCTCCCCAAAATGCATTTGCTGTCTGATTACAAGTTACGTAGGATCAATTAAAGGCTCAAACCTACCAATATACTTAAATCATGAATATCACTTTCAATATATGTTGAAAACATTGACTATTGTAAATATATAAGTCAGAGGAAATTTCCTCAAATACCCTATAGTAGGCATGTGGCCCATTACAAGCACACCTGCAGCCAACACAAGGGATACTAATTTGGTCATTTAACGGAATTTAACGGTAATTTGAAGTTTTTATAATTTAGAAATTACAGTATTTAAGAAAATAAATCACATTTTTACATTTTGATTTATTTTAATAGAATAACAAATAATTAGACATTTCATGAACCAGGAACACTGTTGCTGAACAGATTAATGAAATGTCAAGTGATGTGAAACAACAGTTGAAGTTTGAACATTTTTCTATTGATGAGACTGTTGACATCTTGCAATCTTCATCAGGGCCTGTGACAATGAATTTAATATTTATGAAGACCTGTTAAAACTGCTTCTCATGCATTACACTACAACAAGCCAGGACATCATTGAGAGAGTACAGCAGGTTCTGCATGAGTATAGTTTTGATTTGAGTAAATTTGCATGCTTATCTACTGATAGTGCTGCAAATATGGTTGGCAAACATAATGGTGTTGCTGCCAACTTACACAGAAAACTAGAAAACTTGCATCCAGGTTCATCATTTGCACATTTTCACTGTATTATTCATCAGCCAAATTTGAATTCAAAGATTTTAAAATTGGATGTGTTTAGCTTGGTCACAAAGATAGTGAACTATATCAGAAGTCATGCTCTCAAACACCATCAGTTCAATCAGTTGTTGGAAGATATGGATGATCAGTTCACCAATGTTACATTCTACACAAAAGTCCACTGGTTGTTATGCCACAAAGTGTTGAAAAGATTTTATTTGTTGAAACAAGAAAAAATTATATTTTTGTAAATGAAAGATCAAAACACAGATGAAATAAAAGATGAAAGTTGGCTCCAAGATCTGTTTTTTGCTTGGGATATTGCTACACAATTAAATGATCTTAGTTTGAAAGTACAAGAGAAAAACAAATTTATCACTCAGTTGTATGATGACATCAAGGGCTTCATTACAAAACTAAGCTTATAGAAGTCACAGTTGTCAAATGCAAACTTAGTTCCTATGTGCAAAGAGCTGAAAAGCACTGCCAATACCAAAACTGTACTTAACTTTGCTAAGTATGACAGTCACCTGGAATTGTTTTCAAATGAATTTCAGAATAGATTTTTTGCTTTCTCATTTTTTAAGTATCAGTTTGCATTATTCTTAGCCCCATCCACCTTTGATGTTACCAAGACAGAAGAAAATCTTCAGATTGAACTATTAGAAATGCATTCAACACTTGGAGTAAAGTATTTTGAAGTAGGAATGCCTTGGGTTCTTTTCATTCCTTCCTGAAAAGTTTAACTTCAGAAAGTTTGCCACAAAGATTATGGCAATGTTTGGTTCTACCAATATATATAAACAGTTATTTTCCTTCATGAAATCAACAAAAAATTCACAGAGAACAAGGTTAACTGAACAACATTTGTCATCTCTGATCAAAGTCAGAACATCACAAATATTTCAGTCAGACATACGGAAAATTGTCAGCAAAAAGAGGTATCAAGCCTTGGGACAAAAAACTAAAACTGACTGAATAGTGGCAAATAAAAGTTCAGTTTTGAATTGTTGTAATCTTTGTACAATGTAATTGTTGCTGTTGCAAACAGCAAATATATGGTGTTGTTTAAAATTTTTTTTTGTCAAACTACTTCATTACTTTTTATACATGAATCCTGCTAAAATATTTGTATGTATTGTTTTTCTAAATTTAAGTAACAAAAATATTCTGCAATAAATTTTATTAAATGACTCCAATTTGTTGTAATGTGCACAATTGGTTGTCATGTGTGGCCCACATGACAACATGTGGCTCTCAGGGTACCATCAGTTTGACATGCCTGCTCTACAGCACTCTCCTAAGTATTCTTATTGATTTCAGTAATGCTATTATCTAAATGGTTTCAATTCTTTTTGGAATTTCCCAATTTTACAATTTTTTAGAAAATGTAATTCAGCCAACCTCATCTCACTTCTTGTGTTCTTTTTTATCATATACATTTTTACACGAGGTGTATTTGATGGTTAGCAGCAGGGATTAAGTGACAGCAAGTCTTCTTAATACTGTAAGCATTCTCCCCATTATTACTGCTAATATTAGCAATGATGTCATTGAGATGGTTTCTATTCTAATTTCTTTGTAAAATTTTTAGAAACTGTTCCAAGGGCATCATTAAAGAATGACACTGCTATCATCTTTACATTTCACTATTTTTTCAGTTCATTGACAAATTCCAAATATTTTTCTTGCTTTTCATTTTCTTCCAATTTGTGGCCTACTGGAAGAATGACTCCAACTAAGTACAGTAATTATTATTGTTATTATTATTATTATTATTATTATTATTATTATTAATATAATTACATGACAAAACCTTTATCATTGTTGCTAGGATCATCATTTTAACACTATTATGTAACATCATCAATAACAAAAAACACTTGATAATACTGATTATTCAATATTGTCTGCATTTATCTAATTGAATTTTGGCAATCATCCTTGCGGATAAAATAAATTGATCTGAGCTAAGTTGATTATCAACATTTCAGGCTTATAATGTAGCCTTCTAAACACAGGACATTTCAGACAGACAATAATTTCTTTCTTTCCTATTTGATAGAATTATAACAGACTTTGTAAAAATAAATTGATAAATAAACTCAAAACAGATTAATTCCCATGAAAGGTAAGATCATTTTTTTTTCAAATAAAAATAAAAATAGAGCACCAACTTAAAAATGACAGTTTATAAATATTAAAACTGAAAAATGTTTGTAGATCAATAAAATTTGTTTAACCAACTAAAATTGTGTACGAGTTTGTTAATATTCCAATATTTATTTTCATTATCACATAACTATACTCAAGTATTATTAACTTTAACAGTATTTCTTTCATCTTACATAATTTGTTTCTTTCCACCTAGTAGTATTGGATGTAATAGTCTTCAAATTTCTTAAATTATTGTCAATTATTAATTTTTATTAGAATTTCTTCCATTTCTGTTATGTTTTACATTGCTATTTTACAACTGTAAACTTCTTATATGAAGCTCTGTCATTTTTTGTTAACTAGTGTGTTGCTAGTCATATGGCAGTGTTTTACTGTTGAGAATATACTTTGATTATGGGTATTATCAAGTCTTGTCATGTTTGGTCATCCATACTTCAGTTGTCTCATGAGATACTCATAAATTTAGGCAGGTTTTCTTTACTATTGGGTACATGAAAGTGAAGTAACTGAATATCCACTTAAGCTTTCGACCGAGTTGACAGACAACAGACACCTCTTGTAAATAAATGTATTTTTCATTATATTTTAAGTAAAAATTAATATCCAGTTAAATAATAAATTGATGAATTTCCTTCAAATTTGTTATTTCTATAATGACTAATTTATTTTTGGAAGATTTTAAAAATTTTAAATTTTCTGTTAGCAGACTTCAATCAGGGCATATTAAACTAAATTTAGACTGGCACAAGGTCAAAGAGGAGAGAACTCGACGATTAAAGAATTAATTCATGAAAATGGTAGCATAATAATTGTGAATTCAATCTCTGGGTTGAGTAGTACAAACACTCAGTGGAAATTGAGCAAGCAACAACTGAGCTGTACTAAAAAAACAACAAGATGAGATATCCCTAGATATGGACAGCAGAGGAAGAACAACCTACTCCTATAGATTAAATAAAGGGTTCAGTTCAGTTGCCTAAATCAACAAATAGCTGTAGAAGGACAGTAGGTACAACAACTATGATAATAGCAAGAAAGATGAGGACATTAGTCTGACTGTAAATAATGTAAATAAGAGTCTACTACTACAAGAATAGTAACAGTAATGGTTACAAGCAGGTAGGCATCCATAGAGTGTGGTAAGAGGAGTTAGTGTACATATTTGTGTTTTTGTTACAAAAGCTGAAAGAAAAAATCATAACAGCTTTGAAAGAAGAAAAAGGAAAAATATTAATTGCTTCATAAAATAATAATACCTTTATTTTGCTAAAAATATATATTTTATGACTTATTTTTTATATAGAAATAACTTTTTTTATAAAATTAATGTCCTTATTTCCTGGCAATCAATATTTCATTAAAAAAATTATTAATCATACCATTCCTGTTCCATCAAAAATATGTCACACTTTATGAGAAAAAGTAATTTTTCTAAATTGAAAGCATTTATGTTCAAAAATCATTTGACACAAAGTTCCCACTGCTTGGGGATTAGGAAGAGTACAAAGAGAGAATAGTCTTAAATGTAGCTGAAGTTTGGTTAATTACAGAGCAGTCCCCACTTTATATATATTAATATGCAAATAATTATATTTCATTTTATAAATAGGAAAGAGACATATATAAAGTGGGGACTCTAATTAAACAAAAAGGTTGTAACTGTAAAATTTCAAGTCATGAAACTTTAGTTACATTTAGCAGCTTTTAAACAAGTAATATTTACAACAGAAAGATTTTAGTGATTAAAAAAACCAGTCAGTAAATAGAGAGAAAATGGTATCTATACTTATATTTTTAAATTGATATTTTCCTCCTTTTCTACATCCTTTAGTTATCTTATGTGGAAAAGACAGTACTAATCTTGAACTGGAAACCACTTGGTTCTTATAAACATATCTATGTCCAACTGATCCTGTAAGAAAGAATATTTGGGAATTTGAACTTTGACACATGTCTTTTTCTGTGTATCATTAACAATGATTTTGAAGTGTGTCACCAAATTGAGCAATCCTGACATCACTCAAATCCCAATCATTTATGCACTAAAGTCTTCAGCCAAACAGAAATGGTAGGAGGTGATATCACAGTAGTAGAGAGAGTAGTCTTTACTCAACTATCCAACATTAATACTATTTGAATTCCAAACAATGGCATATGGTTAGCAAAAAAAATTTTTCAAAAATTAATTTTTTCTTTTAACATATAGTGATTCTAATAACTGGGAGTAGTGGCCTCATAGGCACTGACAACCTATAAACAAAGCTTAAACCATAATAAAAATGATCTATTGTGCATTAGGGAATTGAATTGTTTGGTAGTTATTACCAACATTATTAACACTAGTTTTAACCTGTGAAAATTTCAGTTTTCCTATTCTAAATTTCTGATGAACCTTAATTCTTCAGTTAATGATTGAATAAGCTTAATGGTGAGTTCTACAGCAATAAAATATCTGTAGAAATCCATACCACATCATTAAATATTTGAGCTTAACTGTTTTAACAAAATTTTGCAATAGCTATCATAAATATGAATGCTGGTTATTATTTTAAGAATTAAGGAGCTACAAATGAAAAGATTTGAAATTGACAACTTTTTCCATTTCATTGAAACAGGTATTAAACACTTCTATTTTTGCTTCTTTCTTTCATTTTCTAACTGAAAGCCAGTAGTATCTTTGATACATCTTTTGTCTTCTCATGTGATCAAAACATAATAGTTCATTATTTATGAAATATTGGCAGGATGTAACTGTAGTCCAACCTAAGGAACTAATAAAAGGAAACACACACAATTACTATATGATGATTTTAGATTCAGAATGTTTTAAAAGGATGTAAGGATTCATCAGATAGGAAATGACGTTTTTCCTTCGTTTTACCAAGAAAGAAAACAAAAATAGACAAAAATATAACACTTTCATACCGTTGTCACAATTTTAAAAACAAATTTTTACTGAGAAAAATTTACAAGTTACCCAACTTATTCATGGATCCATGCACTCTCCTCAGTATTATTGCTAATTTTAGAAATGCTTTTATTTGAATGGTCTGATTTTTTTTCAGATTTCCATTTCTTCCAAATTCTGCAATTTTCACTAATTTCTATATGGGTCATGTGCCCAAGAGATTTACCAATACACACACACACACACACATATGAATAAAGACAAAAGGAAAACTTATCTTAGTTGATGTGGTTCATCCTCTGATAAACTTTATCAAAGCAAATGTAAGAATTTTATTTTGCAAGAAGTATTTACAAAAGAAAACGGTTAAATTAATAACCTCCTGTTATTTATAATATATAATACATAAATTTATCCCATAAAAAAGTAAAATAATTTAAATATTAATTACATTAAAAAAAAATTCAACAACATCATTTACTCACTTTCGTTTATTAGACATTACGTTACATAGCATCCTCTATAATTTACCTAGACTTTTCAGTTAATTTATTGAATATTTATGAGCCTCTCTTAAATTTAAAAATTTTGAAAGAGATTCATGTTAAAATCCAAAGAAAAATCAGCAATATTATTGGTCCTGACCTGGCATCTTAGCTTCAGTTACTTTCTCACCACTGTAATGTAGCTTTCCTGGAACTTTTCTATAAATATTTTCATGGAAATTGTTCAGATGAGGTTTTCGCTATGGTACCTAGACTTTATGAATTTAAGTATAGTGATTGGTGACAAGGTCTTATCAATTCCCAGTTGAATTGGCTAAATGTAACCATAAGTTCTATACAAACAGTTTCTTTTCTTGCACTTCTCGCTTGTGAAACTCTTCCAGTTCCATGCTTCCCAGCCAACTTTAATCTTCAAAAATTTAAATGCAATGTCAATGGTCATTAACTGTCCTCTTGATTATTCTTCTATTGTTCTTGTTCCTTAATAACGTTTCTCTTTTTTTCTTATTCTTTCACACTCAGTAACACCCTTGTGTTTTAGTGGCTTTACTGCCTTGCATGGGGTGATATGAAAAAAAAAAAAAAAATTAGTAATAGTCATTAAGAAAGAAAACAGTTTTGTTATCCAATTCTGCTGATTATTCTCCGAGTTTATCTTTCATTCCTGTAATTTTATCACTCGGCTTGTCACATTTTAGTAACTTGACACAAAGCAAAATCATCCTTCTGAAGAGATAAACAAATTCATTGTTGTTGCCAGTTCTAGAGATTCTGCTATTGGAATGTGGTCAGTAATCTGTCCAGGCTTTGAAAGCTTTCTTTTTAATCACCAACCAATATATATAGTTATAACTTACAAAAAATGAGGTATATGATAAAGAGAGCAAATGAAAGTATTGTGTTGCATCAATTTTTTTAAATGAGAAGAGGTTACCTATTTTGAAAATAATTACTTGAAATCTTTTTTTTTTTTTTTTTTTTACTTTAATATAAAATGTATTATTTTGCTAAAAGTATAATATAATTCTCTTGAAATAATATCTTGTCATATATATCATTTTTAACTATTAGGTTGGTGCAAAAATAATTTCGTTTTCTCACATAGTAACATATGTTAGAAAACGAAATTATTTTTGCACTAACCTCATAGATTCATGAACATAGCTTGAAATTAACTTTTACATTTTATTTGTCAATAATAAGGTGAATCTTTTTCAATTAAAACTGAGGTAGTTAATTGCAATTAAGAAAATTATCAGGCAACAATGTAAGTTAATCTGGGCGAACAAGGCAATTAGTTTCTGAAATTGGATGTGCAAAAAGCTTATGATACAATATAAACCTACAACATTAGTGACTACTATTTGGAAATGCCCAGATCCGGTTGAGAATAATCAGCATACTGGCAGAGGACAGGTTTTTCACTAACTTTAGATAAGCAATAGAAAAATGACTGATATAAGAAATAAAAAGAGCCAAAATTATGGTTTCAAATGATGTGTAACCACCATAAAAAAGAAAACAGACCAAAGCAATTTAACATCAAGGGACAAGTGCCACACATTTCCTTATTGGCAGCTAGGTCTCCTAATTTCACTGTTGAAATTGCTACTTGTAACTGTAAGTTCTATGCTAATAGTTTCTTCTAGCACACTTCTCACTTGTGGAATTCTATTTGGCCACCTGCTTTCTTATAAACTACAATCTTCAAAAATTAAAATGTCATCATCATCTGTTTCCTTGAATCTTGTTCCTCTCTCTCTCTCTCTCAGTAACTCCTTGCATCCTAGAGACTTCTATCACTTTGGGGGTGAAATGATTTTTTTTAAAAGGAAAAAAAACAAAAACAGGAAAGTATGCAACCTCTTCTTCCAAAATAATGACTAAAGCTTGAGAAAGAGGTTTTATAGTTACACAGATTGACAAATCGAATTTTAACAATTTTGGGTTTAATGTTTGAAGGTACATTAGAAATAAGAGTAAGGCAAAGAGTCAACCTACACTGCATTACAGAAATGGTTAAACATGGAGACGAAGGTGTTATAATATGAAGTTGTATGTCTAAAAATTATGTTGTTCCAGTGGTTAATTGTATCAAATTAAGAAAATTATAGATAATACTTCCTATATATAGAAAATATTAGATTAGGTTACGCTATCATACACCAAAAATCATAAAAATCATTCATGAGTTTTATAGTGTAATAGTAGCCTGAAATACACCACCAGACTAATCATAATGACATGGGGGTGGTAGTATCAAAATCCAAGATGTCATGAAGTTTAATATTGGGATGGCATCAATTAAAATTTTTTAAGTATTTTGGTATATATATAATAAAAAGGCTTAAACACTAATATTCTATGGTCATAATTTATTCCATTGGAATCGTAAATATGATCCAATTTATCAGACCTACAAATATATACACACACACAAAAAAATACCTACATTTGCAATTTTTTTAATTTTTGTTATCAGTCAATCAAAATAAAGGAAATAAATTCATTGTAAGGAATCAATTAAAGTGCTTTGAAGTGTTCCCCTGATCTAATAATTTGACCAAAATAATAAAAACTTAAATGAGTACCAGGAAATCAATATGAGGATATATACTTAAAATAAATGAAACACCATTTAGTATCACCATTTTAGTACCTGGGTCCTTACTGAAATTTCAGAACCAAACTGACACCACACTTCAGCCATGGTTTTGGTACCTTTTTTTGTATCTACCATATGAGCTTACTTGATTAAAGGATTGTCCCAAGTATACAGATTACATGATTTTTCCTATAACACAAGCATATTGAACATGAGATGACAACTTATTAGAAATACAGGTGGCATTTCACTAAAAATAAACCAAAAATATTTTAACACAGGTATATTAAAATAAATAAAAATTCCCAGATAGGGTGGTGGTATCATGAAATTTCTTCAAAAGGATTATAGTATCCATGATATCTTGAATTTTGGTACTGCCCTCATCTCCCCAGTCAGAACCTGCACTGAGGTCAATTTGGGTTTTTTACTGACCAACACAAACATAATTCATCGAGAACTAATGGTAAAAAAAGGTCAAAATTAACAGACAATAAATTCATAGATTTAATAATATGGTAAAATGTGGCGGAAATACCAAAAAAAAAAAAAAAAGAAAAAAAAAGAAAAAAAGAAAAAAAAAGAAATCTAATTGTATGTAATTTACAGTATTATAAAAACTTCACTTTCTCTACACAGTTGTATTCATTCTTTCACTTATTCCTTGTATTTGTTTGTGAAGAATTATTTCATAAGGAGGCAGATAATTGGAATAATGTTCTGTAACATTTCCAACATGGTATTTTTTGAAGAATTAACATCCTATTTCATGTTAAAATGCATATCAATTAACATAGCAAAATCTGTATATGGGTTTGAAAATAAATAAGTCACAAGAATGTCAATTCTTAAACCAATATATTTGTGAAACTTAATGATTTTGGCACCATTGTATATATGTGTTTTTCTTTAAATGTGCATGTGTTGAATTTTTATTTTTAAATTAACCATATACATATATAAGGAATGAGTACTATCTTACTTCTTTTAATGCCTGACAATTGTACGACTATAACATTAACTTAACATCGACATGAAACTCTTAGTTGTGGACAACAGTAAAATCTAAGTAGTTTATATATATATATATATATATATATATATATATATATATAATAGTTAGGTAATGAAAAGTTTGATAATCCGTATGGATAATCCCAAGGAGGATATAATCCAGAGAGCTCAATGTCAAACCAGAGTGAATATTAATTTAATTAAAATTAGAAAACAGACAAATGTATATAAATAAAAGACAATTTTGACATGTTTTGTTCACCAATGAATTGGCATCATTAGAAAAAAAATGGATTATCAACATTAGCAAGACAAAACATGATCCGTATTAAGAATATGACTGATCGATTTTGACATTGACTGTATTGATACAGAAATTAGATTTTAATTAATACAGTTAAAGTAAAAAAATCAGTTGTTCATAAGCTTAATATGAATGACATTTTGTATCACTAATATAGATTTTGTTGAAATAAAATCAATTTTTTTCTGATAATGCCAATTTATCAGCAAAACATGTCAAGATAGAAGCTTTCCAAATTTTCTTATATATTTACCATTCCACTGGATTCTTTTCTAAACAACTCTGCATTATTCCACTTCCCCAAACTTATGAATCAAAATAAATAAAAAAAACATGTTAAATTTATAAAGGTTTTCTGACTTTTTTCTTATTTAATTTTATAAATATATATATGGAAAAGACAAAAGGTATGTAGATGTGTATATGTGTATATATAAAGTAAAGAGAGTCAAGCGTTACCAAATGTCTGAAGTACATAGATCTGTAAGAATGAACAAATTGTATGTCTTTGAGAAGATATTTGATTGTAGCAGTGTCTTAGTTCTGTCAAGCACAACAAGGAGTGATTTTCTAAGAAGTTTAAGTGTGAAGGATATTCAATAATGTACATCTAATAGTCGATGGCAACAAGTCTTGCAGCTGATTCTAATAACATTCCAGTAGAACAAAGCAGAATTGGTGATTGTTCTGGATTTACAAGGAAGGAAATGGCATTTCAGTAATATTGGAGACAAACAGAGGAATAATAGAATTTCTAAGACAGATCAAAGATACTGTTTCTCTTTGGAAATGATTCATGCCTTTGCATTACAATCAAAGAGGAGAGCCTTAAGTTGGCTGAACTTATCAAATTTGTTCTCAGCAAATTTCTGCTGGTGAACCTTCTTATTAGTGCTATAAACATCTTCCTTACCTTGTGACATCTGGTACCTTTATATTTTGAAGGCCCATCCTTGTATACAATAGATGCTTTTGGGATATTTCTGAAAGTAAATTCTATCTGCTTTTCCTACATAAATTTTTGCAACAGAATGGAAGTGATGGGAATGATGTGCATTTGGAGATTGATATGTGTGTCACAAAGGAATGAAACAAGTACAGAAATTTAACTATATGGGAAATGTTATAACAGACAATGGAAATGTGATACAGAAATCTAAAGGCTTATTGAAATAGGGAAAATAATAGGCTACATAAAGTATTTAAAAAATAACAGGAAAAATTCAACAAAGAAAAGGGTGCTGATCTTCTATGTAATATCAATCCTCTTATATAGCAGTAAATACAGGACAATTTCCTCACAGATGAAGAAGAGACTTGGGAAAGCGATTTAAAGAAATGGACATTATGGAGATTTGTGCTTGCCAACATCCTCAAGAGCCATAGCATTAAAAAATGTATCAGTAAGGTTTTGGTTTTTATCCCTACCCACCAACTTTATTTCTACTCTACATTTATTTTGTTTGGTTTAAGTCATTTTATTCTCTATAAACTAAATATTTATTTTTGTTGGTATGAAAAAATGCTGATAATTCATTAAGAACTGAATTTTGCATTGATTTTTTTTTTTTTTTTTTACTGAAAAGTTAATTTAGCAAGTTTCGACACTCAGTTTATAATATTCATTAAAAAATGATGAAAAAGAAAATGCAAGTGGTCAGAAGCTAACCCAAGTATTTCCAACTGAATAGACATTTTTTTTAAAAGAAATTCACAAAGATTTCACTGCCCCCTACCAAAATTTTAGAGTTAAAGTTTTATTGTAATGTTTTCTAGTGCAAAAATACAAAGTGTAATTTGATATTTTATGAGGAAGAAAATATCAGGGAAATACCAATTAAATTAATATTTAACAAAAAGTAATAGCTTAATTATTTGTTGGGATAAACTGTCAATTTGTACTTGATGCTTGAAAATATTATGAAATTACACCATCACTGGAAAAGTAAAATGTGCCATTTTCCCATATAATTTATACTCCAAAATATATTTAGTTAATGAAAAAAAATTATAATAAAAATTTCATGTTACACAAGAAATTATGTCTGTATGTGTGATGCTCTGAAATTATTGCCTATGCCCCTCCTGTTTCCCTGGAGCTCTCGATAAGCAAAGAAGAATCAGCAATATTATTGGATCTGATCTTGCAACTTGGCTTCAGTCAATTGCCCACTGCTGTAAGGTTGCTTCTCTATGAGTTTTTTATAAATATTTTTATCACCATAATTGTTCAGATAAACTCTACACTATGGTACCTAGACTGTATGAATTTAAGCACAATACTAGACTGGTGGTGAGATCTTATCAATTTACAGTTGAGCTAGCTAGCTAGACATAGCCATAACTTCTATGCTAACGGTTTCTTATCCCACACTTCTTGCTTGTGGAACTCCCTCCCAGCTCCATGCTTTCCAACCAACTTCAATCTGCAAAATTTAAATGCAATATCAATCACTATCTACTGTCCTCCTGATTTCTCTTTTCTTTTCCCTCATTACTAATGTTTCTATTCCTAATTCCTCCACACCCTGTAACCCCTTGTGCACGAGTTGCTGTACTGTCTTGGTTGGGGTGATACCAATTAAAAAAAAAATATTTATTTCCATGGAAAATATAATAGGTACAGGGAACAACATTGGATAGACAAAATTTTCATTTACAAAACACTATTTTTCAATATAGTCACAACCATTGGCTATGCATTTTCACTAGTAATGAACATGAAGAATCTGCATGTTGCACTCGTAAAAATCTAGACCAGATGAGTGGACTCTTTCAAATATACTGCTGTTGCCACTAAATGTGTTCACATCCACTGTTTGGTCTTCATAAATGTTCATCAAATGTTAAATAGGATCAATTATTTTTGTATGGAGGATTTCAATGACACACTTCTGCTGTATACATACTTTCATGTCAGTTGTCATTTTGGCAGATTACTGCTCAGTTGCTGTCTATAACAAGAAAAAAACGTGTTATTAGTGGTAAAGTTCAGCCTCTACTGACATACCATCAATATCTACCTTTAATCTTGTGGGGCAGTATAATAAAAAAAAAAAAAAGAAACATTACTTATGTGTGTCTGTATATATATATATATATATATATATATATATATATATATATAGAGAGAGAGAGAGAGAGAGAGAGAGAGTGATAGATAAATAGATAGACTGACAGACAAACGGATGGATTGACCTGTCTGGAACACTCAGCAAAATTCAAGTGGGTTGGTTCAACTGGTACCTTGTCAGTAGGTAGATAACATGATTAGTTTCTCCAGTGTTAGTGTGGACCATTTTGACTTCCCAATCTGCTCTTGTATATAGGTGATGCCGAAAAAGTTCCTGGCCAGACCCACTTCCCAAAATCTAAGTAAATAAGTAAACATCATGTTTGCTTAAATTCCTTCTTGTTTGTGCTGTGAACATTTCAGCTTCTCCTCATATGTAGTATAATAGACCTGATAGTTATCTAGACTGACTGCTCTAGGCAATGAGGTAACCTGGTAAAGGAAATGGCCAAAAAGCTTTATCACAATTTGTTCATATTTTTTTCCCTAAGTCATTTTTCCGGGGACATTTTCATTTGGGTGACCCTGTTTTAACATATAATCTGATAAAGAGTTTACAAAGAAGAGTTATCTCCCTATACTACTGATAAGCATGAACAGAAAACACTCAAACTTATTTTAAAGTTCTCAATATCTCCATAAAAAATTATTTACACATCTATAAAAGTCAACACCAGTCTTTGTCTTGTAAACCTCAAACATGTAAGATGTGGTAAGTAAAGACAGTGATATCTGTGTTTAAAATGGAAGCAGATGATGTGCATTGAGCACTTTGTTTTTTTGTAGTCATTATCAGTCACCCTTCTTGCTTTTATGGATATGATAACTGATGAAAAATAAAATAGGGGAATAGGAGGAAAATTAAACATTTTATCTTTTAGGAACGTTTTTATTAGCTCATAAATTTATGTGAAAGGGAAAAAATCTGAAATAGAAATCAGAAATGAGAAAAAAAGTGATTAAATTAAAATAGGTAGCTAGAAACAAACTAAAATTGATAGAAAGGTATGAACAAACTTAGATACACACACACACACATATATATATATATATATATATATATATATAGGTACAACTGAGTTTCATGCATATGGCAATCATCAGAGTTGTACCAAAAAAAAAAAAAAAGAAGAAAAAAAATGCATATTTATTATTAATGTGTATATATATATATATATATATATATATATATATATATATATATGAAAACACTAGAACACTCAAGAATTAAAAACAACAGCATATGTCTGGGAAAATGGTTACAATAGAAAGAAAAGAGGATAGAGGAAAAAGGCAAAAAAAACCCCAAAAAAACAATAAGGAGTGAGTGTAAAGTGGTAAGACAACAAAACGGACAAATAACCACAACATTACACACACACACACACTAAAAAAAAAATTGCACTAATGAAAAGTGCATATAAAAAAAGAATAATCAAGAAGTATAAGCAGTCAATTGCTGACACTCCCTGACGAGTGGATGGAGTGATTCCTGGAGGGTCTCTCTACGAAATTCTGGAGCTGGAATGCTGAAAGTAACATCAATCAGCTAAGTGACAAAACTTTTACTGTATTAATTCTCTCTGTATATACATATATATATTGTATAAATTAAAAGTGATTTCTCGTGCAACTCAGAGAATTTGATATACTTAATAACATGCAAAGGTTGCTACAAACATTACATTGGCCAAATCAGCCAGACACTTTGACAATGCATGACAATTCAACACCAATAAATTAGGGATCCCTACACCAGAAAAATACCCCTTAGCCAACATATAGGAATGCGGAAGACAAAATCTACCCAATTTTTAATATCTTCCCATTCTACTAAATGTGACTACAAAACCACTGAAAAAAGTGTATTAATAAAGAAACATTTTTTGTCAGCAAGTTTAAACCAATACTCAATTCATTGTATAAACCAGACACGTCCCTCAAAATAGATTCTATGATATTTTCCTTACCATAGGTGACATATAAAATAAGTTACGCCCCTTGATTTTTTTCATTTGTTCAAGACATAAGCATCAACACGTGGGAATATAAACATTTAAAAACTTTTTCAGAAACTATAAGTGAAACTGGTTAAGTAACACATACTATTTTCTTTCTCTCTCATATATATATATATATATATAGAGAGAGAGAGAGATGTGAACAGATAGTGAAATATGAACAGACTGAAATAGATCCAAGAATATAAGCACTGATAATCTAATAAGAATGGTAATGAATGGTAACATTTAAATCACATGCTGGCGCTACTCAGCCCATCAGTCAACACAATGTCCAGTATACATGGTATTCCATCAGATTTTGTAATTATTAACCACCAAGGATACCATTAATGTCACTACAGCATTGATTACTGAGTCTCACTTGGGCCAGAAAACACTGCCATTGGGCCATGGAAAATTTGCATTTTCACTTAGCCAGACAAGTCACATTTCTAACTTTTGACAGAGTTCATGTATAGAGGAGACTATGAAGCTATGGATCCTGCTTGTTAGCAGGGTGTTGTACAAGTTGATGATGGCTCTGTCATAGTGTGGGGTGTATCCTGCTGTCGTTTACAAGGACCACTAGTGAATATGTAACTTCCATACATCTTGTTGCAAACCATTTTTACTTCTTTATGCTTACATGCTTCTGCTTGGTAATGATTTGTTCTAACAAATTAACTCCAAACCCTATCATGCACAGGTGACATGAAACTGATTTCAGAAACACTCAGCTAATTTTCATTATACTCCATTAACCCCTGTGCTCACCAGATTTAAATCCATGTTGCAGACCTCACTAAATTTTATGCAGCCATACCTAATAAACATAATTCAGTTTTGGACAGCTTCTGCACATGTCCAGATAAATATCCCTACACAATGACACCAGTATATTGACATTCTATGACATTACTGAATTGAAGGGATGTACTACACATTATTAAGACGGTATCTCTAACTTTTTTGGCACTTAAATTTAGAGAGAGGAATAGATATATAAAATTTCAGCTAAAAATAAATCTGTAAAAAGGACAATATGAATAAAAATAAAGGAAATTTTATAAGTTTTCCTTCTGTCTTTATTCATAAATAGCTATGAACAGAAGGGAAGATAGTAAAAAGTGTTTAAGAAAGACAAAAATGAAATACATCCAATGAGAAGGATAAATAAAAGGAATTGAATAAAACACTGAGAGAAATATTAGAATGAGCTTTAAAAAATAGAAACAGAATTGAAGATAGATCAAAAGACTTGAAGACTAAAACAAAAAGAAGGGGAGATAATAAAAAGAATTTGAATAAATAGATAAGAAATAAAAGAAAATGCAAAAGAATATAAAACTAGAAACAGACAGAAAAAAAGAAAGAATGCAATATAAGGAAAAAAATCTGGTAATGTTGAATGAAAAAAAGAGAAGAAAACAAACATCTATCTCCAAAGAGGAAATTAAGAATGAAAAAAAAAAAAAAAACAAAACAAAAAAAAAAACGAGCAAATAAGTATTGGGAAGAAAAAGGATGAAAAGAGAAATTAAAAAAAGAAAGAAAAGTTAAAAGGCTTAAGAAAAAATGAAAGAGAAAATAGTAGAAAGGAAAAATGGAAAGCATTGTATAAAAACAAAAATCAGGGAAAATAAAGAAAAAATAGAGATTAATGAGGGGAAAAAGAAGAAAGAATAAAAGAAAGAAAATGGGAAGAAAGAAAAGTAACAGAAGTATAAAAAAATAGAGATAAGAAAAGAAAGACTAAAAAATAAAGAGAGACTAAAAAAAGCAAGGAAGACAGAAAATAAGAGACAGGACAAAAAAGAAGGGTTTGAACAGAAAAGAGAATGAAAGAAGGAACAAAGAAACGATGAATGAATGAATGAATGAAATTGGCATCGTTACATTTTAAGCAAGCTTGACCTTCCTCACTCTTTTCAAGCAATCTACTACCATTTTTGTGTGTGTGTGTGTGTATTCAAGCCAAATAGATTTGGCGATTAGCCAGGTTGTCTGGAAATACAGAGCAATAACCGTGTATCTCCCCCACCCCTGCACCAATAGACACTTGGTAGCAGAGAGTTTTAAATGTCATCTGTAGAGAAGAATACTTGCCAACTGTAGACAGACAAGTCAGTTGAATTTAAAAAACTACTCCAGTGAATTTAAAAAAAAAAAAAATAATTTAAATGTAAAATCTATAGAGTCTGGTGGATTTGGTTCAGTGGTAGAGCAATGAGCTGTTATTTGAGAGATCATTTATGTGATAAAAGCGCTAATTCCTTTACCTGGCTAACATCACCTAATAAATTTATTTTTAGAAACATGATCAGAGGTAATTGGAATTTTATTAGGAAAACAAATTAAATATATAAATTAAATATTTTGGTTTGGTGTATATTTGTTTAATTAGATAAATAAATAAATAGATAGATAGATATAGATTTTTTGAATTCCTCTCTAACTTAAGTTATGAGTCGTTATAAACATTTTTTTATTTACATTCGGATGGGATTTTAGTGGATTGAGAATTTTGGTGACATTAGTGACTGTGCAGGTTAGTGGAACAATAACTGAGCAATGTAAAAAGGAACTAAATGAGATATCTCAGGACAGGGACAGTGAGACAAGAACAATCTATCATTGTAGAATTAAAAAAAAAAAACGATTCAGTTTGAAGTTTCCAGAAGGTTACACGGATTGCGACACACCTGAAGAAGTTCGGAGAACACAACGGTCAAAAAACATTGTGATCAGAACAACAAAAATGAGGACTTAAGTCCAAAAGTAAATCAAGTATAATAACTCCTTCTTTGTTCCATAAATTCAGACAGAATTTATACACTTGTGTTACAAAAAGTTGATTTCTTTTTTAATTATCAGTCAATTATGAGAGAGAAGAAACACCAAGCAAGAAACTACAGCTTGGTACCAAATTTTTTTTGGCTTTGTTTTTTTTAATAAGTATATTTTTTATAGCATTGTTTTGAATATGGACTTTTCTTTAATGAATCTGTGGTAAATAATTGAAATAGATAGAGACAACTTTGTTTTTAATTTTCTCATTCCATGCATCCTTTAATACCAGAAGGAGTTTTATTTTTTTATTCTCTAGAGTTTAAAGCTAATTCTGTTTCTATTAAGCAGAACTTGGCTGAAATAAGAGAGGACACTTGTATTATGAACCTGACTGCCTTTCAGGCATGATACAATAATGTAATCATTTCGAGTGACAATATATAAAAATAAAAACAATACATGAAAAAAGTCATTCATTTTGATGTCATTGTGTTACAATACATCAATTTCCTTTTTCATTCTTCATGAAGTCAGCACATTAATAATCCAGGACAGTTTGTAGATAAACAGAAGCTGATTTTTTTAAAAATTCACAGATGGTGAAGTTAATACTCTTAGGATTTACCAGGCCATTAATTCAGAATTTCAAGGGAGGGAAAAAAAGATATTAACTGCATTATCTAAAGTATTAGAATAAAATATAATCTCAACTAAAAGTTTTTTTTATTCTTTATGATACTTATTAATATCATATGCAATTACATAAACGACTAATAGTGTGTGTACTTTTTTGAATAATAAAATTTCATTCATCACAAGGCTCAAAAGTCACTCAAGGTAAAGAATGACATCAAAATGGTAATGCTGCATGAAGTGTGTGTAATATGAATGGAAGAGAAGGTAGTAAGAAGTGATGATTATGAGAATAAGGAAGAAAGACTATGATTGACTCTTGTCTTGAAGAGTCAACATTGATATGTTCAAAGAAGAACCCACATTTTATATATATAGTATGTTTGTTCTATACATCTATCAAGTTTAATTTATAAAATCAGATTTAGTAAATGATTACCAGCAATAATTAATAATAAAATAGAACAATTATAACAATAAACTGTCATAAAAGTTATATGACAAAAAGAAGATTCATTTTTATTGATCTTAGTAAATTAACCACTTTCTTTCCTTATGAATTTTCACTTTTTCACCTAAAGGAAGAATTTCAGCTTTGCTAAAGCATATTTAAATTATTTACACTATTTATATTTGGACTGTTATTCTCATCTTTGTTGTTGTTATCACAACATTTTAGCCATTGTGAACTCCAGCTCCCCCTCATATTGATATTGTTAGCATCCATCCCCTTGCACTTTGGAACTATCTCTATCTATAAAAGGCAGGATGTGTGTGTGTGTGTGTGTGTGTGTGTAACGAATGCACGGCCTCAATTTTTGATGGATTTGCACCAAAATTTACATGCACATGCTCCAAGTTAGCAAGAAGGCCAAGACCAACCTTGCATTTCCCAACTCCCATCGATAGTGGAAATAATCGATTTTTTCATGCTTCTATGGCAGTTTTCATGTAGTTTGTGGCCATTTTCTACTGGCCAGCATGAGAGCCAACAGCTGACTGATACGAATGTTAACTAGCATGCTAGCATGCAAAAAAAAAAAAAAAAAAAAAAAAAATCGATAGCTGCATTCGTCACAAGTGGGAAAAATTTAAATTTAAATCTGCATGGCACTTTACTCCAATTGGCTCATTTGTTTGCTTAAACTCAATGTTGATTCTGATTCCGCAGAACTGGGTTGGGTGTGAAAAAGTATTTGTTTTTTAACATTCTTTTTTCATTTGGTTTTTCCAGTTATGAGTTCTTTTTTAAAGCTGATCGTTTTGTGTTCATTTTGTTTAGTTCTATTTCATAACAGATTTAATGCTTAGCATAGAGCTTAGAAAAAATTCACAGTGTGAGATAGGCAAGAAGTAAGGCATGTAGCAACATCAGCATGGCAAAGGGCACTCCTTTAAAGGCAAGGAAGGGCAAAAATATTTTAAGTCAAATACTTACGAAACACTAAAAATGCACATTATCATGTTTTACAACTAAATACATAAAAATTATAAATTTTAGATTTTCTAAATGTTTTTAAGATTTAATGCTTTTGTGATTATTTACACTGTTATCCATATTCACAACGTTTCAGCCATTGTATGCTCTGGCTTTCTTCAGGTGATTGATATTTCAAACTGAACCCTTTATTTTGTCCATCAGAGTAGATTGTTCTAATTCCATGTGTCATGCTTCTTCCAAATGTCTCAGTTATCTCCTTTATCTCGGAGAGTACAATGATCGAAACATTGTGAATATGGCAACAAAAATGAGGACAACAGTCCAAAGAATGTAAATAAATACAATACCTCATCTCAGAAATATAGACAGATAATGCTTTTGTGGTTGATATCTATTGCAATGGAATGTCCCACACTTTCTATTGCCTATGTGGACAGACTATATCAGTAGCTATATATAGTGAGCAGGATATACCTGGGGGGACTTGCTTCAGGAATTACTAGCCTGCCACCCGATTCCCTGTCTTTCAGTAGTGTACTGTATTCTCTTTTACAATAAACCTCTCTTTTTTCATCTACGTGTATGTTGCTGTTCCTTCACTCGAGTACCACCTTTGTCTGTTTGTAACCTCTTTAAGGATACAACAATGTTTGATAATAAATAGAATGGTAAAAAAGAAAAAAAAGAGGAAACTATTCACTAAAATTTTATCTTCATTAATACTTTAAACAAATTTTTACCTGAATCATCAATTTAATATTTAAAATTACAACTTAATGTACACAAAATAAATCCCAGTCATTTAATTTTATTTATTTTTAAGACCAAATGATGAACAGTTGGTTTTAAAATTGGATACTCCATTTTTGCAGCTGAAAAGAATAAATTTACTAAGATTTATCTATTTTCTAATTTAACGGTCAGAACAGAAGCCATCAATCATTCTAAACACTTGATGATTATATAACTTTAATGTACAGCAATAATTGACCAAAACATACAGATCTGCTATACTAGAATATATATTAATATTTCCAGCTATACTAAGTATACTTTTTCCAAAAAACTCCTTCAAAAATAATTTTGCACCATATACCCTGATAATTCTGCTTGGATAGGCCTTCAAGTAACACAAGCAGAACTCCTGTTTTGACATACTATTAGTCCCTTGATGATCCCAGATTTAAATACATAAGGTTATAAATGATCCAATTATGATTACAAATCAAAATAATGTTAAAATATTAAAACAACAAATAATTACCCACATGTATAATAATAACAATTTCAGTTTTTTTTCCTAAATATTCCTTATCAAATTCCTCCATGCTTCAAATATTGCTGTCATATGTGGTATAGTTTCCACTCAGGTACTTTCCAATCGTTCTGCATGCTGGGATCAGCTTCGAGACTGAATCACTTTAATAAATCAAACATGATGAGATTCAAAGCCATTTGTCATGGTCAGACTGTTTTAGTGTTTAATGTTTCAACCACTTGGCCTTGTGTCTATAAAACTAATGACAAATTCATCTTTAGATTTCTGGCAATGTATTCAATCATGAACTTTGTTTAAAAAATCTATATTAATTAAGAATTCATTCTGTAAGAAGAGTAAGATTATTTTATTATAATAAAATAAACTATATCCAGTATAACTTTATTTATTTATCAAATTTAAAAAAAAACTAAATCTCTTAAATCATATTTACTATGTCTACATTTCTATAGAAATGATTTCTTTGGAGAGGCTGTTTTGACATTTAAGCTTTAGTGAAAATGAAAGAAACATTTGCATCAATATCAAATTAAAAAGGAAAAATATTATTTGTGACTCAAAAAAACTAAAGATATCTAACAAATGTGACATGAGAGTTAGACAGTGAAACAGCAAGCAGCTGTATTGTAAGGAAGATGAAAAGCGGAAAAAACATGAGACATCACAAGAGAGAAAAAGAATGAGAGTGAATGATGAGTGCTACAGTTAATAACTAACACGCTGGGCTGCTATGATGACTCTTTTTACATCAGTAAGAACTTAAAAATCGTCACTCTTCTTACTTTGTTACCTTTAAAAGGTTAAGAATATTGTTTGGATGGACAACGAAGATGTTTTTAAATGGAAGGAGGGTAGCCGATGAAAATAAAAAGTAAAGACATTTGGGAGACAAGTCCAATAGATTTTTTTAAATAATAAAGAGAAAAAAAAAGAGGATGAGAAATGATAAAATAAAAACTAAGGAATAATGAGAAAGTATACAAAAAGGACTAAGGAGGCAGTGTAAAAAAAGAAAGTTGAGGAAGACAGAAAAGAAGAGTATTTTTTTAGGGAAGTGTTGATGATGAAGAATAAACAGGAGAAAGAGAAGGAAGAAAGAAAAGATGAAGAGAAGAAGAAGGGAAGGTGATAAAAAAAGAGAAAAAGAGGAAACAGATAGCAAAAAGAACAGAAGTTGGAAAAGAAAAAACAGAAAGGAAAGGGATGAGAAAAGAGTAAGGAAGAAAAAAATAGGAAGTAAAGAAAGAGAAGCATAAAGAACGAGGAAAAAAAGAAAAGAGAAAAATTAAAAATAATTTATATTCAAATTTATAAATTAGAAAAAATGATGAAGAGAAAGAAGAAAGTAAGAAAAAAAATGAAGGAAGAATAAAAAAAAGGTGAAAAACAAAAAATAGGAAGGATAAGGAGGGAGAAAAGAGGAAAACAAAAAGTATGAAAAAGAAGAAGGAAGAGGAGAGAAAAAATGGTGGGGGGGGGAAGAAGTAAAATGAGGAATCCGAATAAGACAATGAAGAAAAAGAAAAATTTTGAAAGGGGGGGTAAATAGTAAAAAAAAAAATGAATTTTTTTAAAAAGGGGGAAATGGGAAAATGAATCTTTGAAAATAAGTCGAAAGATGATAAAAAAAAAACGTAAAGAAAAGAGAATGAAATGAAAGAGAAGAGTTGAAAAATAGAAAAAAGGTGAAGGAGACATAAAGGGAAAACTAAAAAGAGTTTATGAAATAATGTTGGTAAAAAGAAAAGAAAGAAAGAATCAAATATAAAAAACAATAAAGAAAGATGAAAAAGAAAATATGTGCAAAAAAAAAAGAAAAGTAAACAAATACGTGTAATAAACAAAAAATGAAAAAGAAAACCGAAAGCAGGTGAAAAACTGAAAATTAAGTAAAAAAAAAAAAAAAAACAGAAATAAGACTTTTTTTAAAAAAAAAAAAAGAAAAAAGAAAAGTGTTAATGGATAACATAAAAAACAACTAACTCAATAACATGAATGAATGAAAAAGAAAGAAAAATATCAGTCAAAAAAACCGTCAATTAGAAAACAGATGGGCAGAAAGAAACAAATTCATCAATAAAAAAAATAGACAAAAGGGGAAACCTTTTTCTTAATAATATTAAAAACAAATCTTAATTCTCTTATAAGACGAAAAGTTAAAAAAGAAAAATCTGGGGAAAGTTATTATTGTGAAACGTTCTTCAGAAAAATAAATGCTTCATGTGGCTGCCTGCATACAACTCAGATAACCAAAAAAACTTTTATTTTGGAATAGTCCTTTTTTTTTTCTTTTATTCAAAAAAGATGTTTTGACAAAGTTTGTTGACAAATCCTCTTCATACCCTAAAATAATTATTACTCTCTAGAGAGTAAGAAGAACATTTTCATATATATTTGCTTCAATTCAAAACATTTTACAAACATGCAAGAGAAGAGGTATTTTTGTATATTTTTTTTTATTAAATACCTTAAAGTTACTAAACAAATGATAATACGACACTTCTTTCCGATAAATCAAAGTAAAAAAGAAACCCACAAATGTTCAAATGTATGATTTGATTTTTAAGTGATTAATTTTTTTTTCTTTAGTGAGTGGATATAATTTTGAAAATAATGACTATAAATTTTAGAAAATTTAAGAGAAAAATTCACTTACCAGGATATATAGAAATTCCAGATTGTAATAATTTGTAATCCAAATCTTTGATTCCTTTTGGATAGACCAATCGTTTTTGCTTCTGACTGTAAGAAGAAGATATAGATCTTGGACTCGATGGAGTGGACAGACTCTCTCCTTCTCCGAGGGCAACATCTCCCAAGAAGGACAAAGATCCTGACAAGTTGGAAAAAAGAATAGGAGATTTTGCTTTAGTGGAACTTTTTCTGGACATGTCGAGAATTTGTCAGGTAAATAAATAAATTAAAAAAAAACAAAAAAACTAGTTTCCAATTTTAAAATGTAAATATAAAAACAGACAGCGAAATCCAGGCTGTAAATTCCATTGAGGAGGAAGAATTAAATAAATCCATTTTCAGTCCCCATTTTCCCTTCCCTAACAAGTCAGTTCTTGAACCACTTTTACCGTAGTGACCCCACTGTTCTCATGGTCATTTAAGTTGTGAAAACCTTTTAGTTCGACAGTCAGTCAGCCTCAGCAGACAGATTTGGATGTATGAGGTGGGGAAGTTTATATGCAAAAAAATCATTGAAGCTGTAGATTTTTTTTCTTTTCTTTTTTAAACAGAAATAGTTGAAAGAGAAGAGACATGGGACGGTGTAGAGTAAATAAAAGTGTCCCCACTTTCAGTAAAAAGCATGGTTGAAACAGGAGAAGGTGAAAGAAAAAGTATTTAATTCAGTCTGAAATAGTTCTGTTACACCCTCTTTTTTTTTTCCTACTCCACCTCCAGATTTTGTCACTAACCAAATTCCATATCGAAAAAAAATCAAAAACACCAGATTCACACGAAAGAGATACCTACACACACGCACACTACATCTCATAACCAGTTAATTAATAATACTAATTAACACTAGAAGACGATTGAGTGGATACGTGCGTACATATGGATGGCCATGGGCAAGAGATGGTTAACAAGCTAATCTCGCGGTCTACTACTAAGTTCTGTCCTCACTGGGCAGCTCATACATTTGGTTGGGCTTATCCGAATAGTACACAGTTCTTCGCTGTGAAGCAAACTGATTTCTTGCACACCGTTTTTGTTTGTATCCTGAGTTCAATCCCAATTGAGTTCCACGCTCTTGTGTTCTTATGCCAGTCTAAACTAAGCGCGTGTAAGGTCTCTTCGGTGTCAAAATGTTTGGGGAATTTGAACATTTATAATTTATCGATCTGTTCGAATCTTCAAAGTTACCTAGCATTTCCCGTGTTCCCCCATTCGAAAGCATCTTCCGAAATAACCCCACCATGAAAAATAATAACGTTATGAATATTTTTCTTTAAAATAAATAAATATGACGCGCCTTGAGTTCGGCGAAATTTTTTTTTTTTTAGTTTCATTTCATAAGTGGGTGGTATGTGGGCACTTTACACGTGTATATGTGCGCGCTCGCGCGTTACCATTTTGATAAACATTAAACAAGCATGATGCGTCTGGGCAGCGATATGTGGGAGTAGAAAGGCCTGTGTCGAGACGAAAAATAATAATGAAATATCCTTCTTGGCCGTCGGCTTGGACCCAGGAAACTAGGGTGGGAGAAAGTTTAAAAATCAGTGACCTAACTCAGGCGGGGCATCTCCATCGTTACAACCACCACTTTTCTTTCTTTACTGCCACAGTTATTGTCGTATGTAACAATAATTCGTAGGCTAATTGTCACTATTATTAATAATAGAGTTATAATGTCATCTGTGAGCCAATTTGTGAGTTAATGAATGGCAAAGCGAGGCCAAAAAGGTACAAAGAAGTAAACGTTGCTCCACAGAGTAGGAAATTGTGGAGAGCTATGATCGCCCACGTCCCGATTGCACCCAACATATAAAAGAAGAATGTCTCCCAATCTAAATTCATGTAACGAATGGGAGTGTTAAAAAAACAAAAAAAAAAAAAACACCCTTAACAGTGCCATTTAAAATAAATAAATAACCACCCAATAACTGTCCAAAACTGAGGAGCGTTCTAATTCAGAAACATGTCATGAAAAAAAGTTGTATGCGAAAATAACATTTCCGTTGTTTGACAGTAAGAATTTAAATGTGACTTGATTCATTAGTAGAGAGAAGAAAAGAATAACCTTCTTAAAGTTTACTATATAACACGTGTTAAGAGTAACAAAAATTACTATCAACAAACTTAGACTACTCCCAATAAAAATAATATTACTGATTCAATGATAATCAAAATTGCAATTAGTGATTACTGATTCATTATGTAAATTGCAAGGATTTTTTTCCCATTTTTCTGCTGAGAGCATTTCTGTCTTTTAGAAAAGTACCACTCAGGGCACTGATCTGAACTTCATGATAAGGGTGATTTATCAGTGTGATTTCTATTGCTTTGAAACCAATAATTAACTGCAGCTAGGTGTCCCAGCTGCTCTATCAGGCTGCACTTCCCATATACTAAAAGGTGCAGAGTCAAGAGTGTATCTATCTAATATCTGTAACAATAGCCAAGAGAATGGAATAATAGATGACTCGTCATGTGACCTTCAGTGGTGTTTGAGCTATGCAACAAGACAGTAAAATTAAAAACCCATATGTCATATTTGTACATGATGCCATAGGGTCAGTTATGTAGTTAGAGTGTTTTGAGTGGTGGTGGGGGGACCTTTACATCTGGGTGCTGTGAGTAAAAATTTGTATATTAAAATTAGTTCACATCATTTTCACATGGCCCCCACTTGGCAACATGTCTACATATTGTAGTAAATAACATCTCATCAAGATGGGATATATAGCATTTAACTGTTTTTTAACATAGTAAAGTTTGGCTATAAAAAAAAGTGTTCATATATGTATATATATATACTCACTCAACCCTCCCTTTTAAATATTTAGAATAAGAGAATACTGGTGGACAAAATGAATTTGACTTTATTGTCACATTAACAAAAGAATTTATTTTTTCAAACTTAAATGAAAAAAACTAACATTATTAAGTATTCTGTTTGTTTTTGTCTTTTTCATATGGCATATGCATAGTGATAAATGAACTTTACTATTATCATATGACCACAGACACCAGAGAAGTGAATTTTTAAACCAATAAAGTTTAGGGTTAAAAATGGCAACATGTAGCAAAACATTGTACTGGAAATTAAATTTGGATAAACCAAAAAAAAAAAAAACATATTTAAAATAATTATTCAATAATTACTGAAAGTTTTATTAAATCCCAATAATTAGTCTATTTTTGGTAGATTTTTAAAATCAGGGTGTTTTCCACTCAAAATTTGTCAAATGCAAATTATTTACACACTATCACATTTTCAATAATATATATGGTTCTATTGAATGTACACCAATTATTTGTATAAAAAGATTCTCTGCAATCTTTCTTCTGATGAATAGCAAAAAGATTTTGATGATAAAATTTATTTTATATAAGTTTTTTTCCCCTCTCGTGTCGATTTCTTGCCAATAGTTTGGTTCAAACTTAAATGATTGTGCAATTCAAAACTCTGTCCCAAACTACTGAAGCTTCTGTATCCATGAATCCAGGTTCAACCAGCACTAGCAGTAAGATAGTGCAATCATAATGGAAAGTGAAGATCAACTTAGCCACAACTTCAAATAATTATAGATGTGTGAAATTAATATACTTTTATGTATATGTATAATCAGAGTCAATCAGCTATGTGTCATGCGTGATACACACTTAGGCGATCATGTATTTTTCAATACATGACTGATGAGGCAGTAGGTTGCCATTTCTTTCTGCGGTAGACCAGTTGCCATCCAAGGCTATAAAACCCGGTCTATCTTGCTATTTACACATAGCTGGGTGCGTGGGGGGGGGAATGAAAAGAGAATTCATATCTTTCCCAAGGGTATTAGCATGTAAATGAATTTCAGCCAGCTATGTGCCATATGTGATACATGCTTAGGCCATCATGTATCTTTCTGACTGACGAGGCAAATATTTTCCTGCAGTAGGTTGTCATTTCTTTCTGCAGTAGACCAGTTGCCATCCAAGGATATAGAACCTGGTTTGTCCTGCTAGCAGTAAGCAATATATGAAACAAACTTTGAATGACATGATTGTTACTTTCTAGTGAATCTATATATAATATTGAGAGTTGTGTTTGCTATATCAGAATGCTAAATTAGCAAACTCTTAGAAATAAAAGTGAAGTTATGAATCTTAATAAATATGTACATTTTAAAATATAAAAAATGTACAGCACTTAGAACTTAAGAAAAATTAGCTCTTTGAAAATTTTCAAATTTTCAAAGAGCTAATTTGAAACCCTGTAAGTAGCTAAATAGTCATTATGTGTAGGAAAATTTAAAAGAAACACAATTTCATTCAGACTTGTACAAGTAGCCAAAAGTGTAAAGTCTCTGTTCTATGTGAAATAAAATTGCAGAATTTCCTCATGAACATGTGCCTTAGATAGGACAACTGAATATCATGTAAAACTGATTTAACATTTGCTTTGAGGCAAGACTTCTGAATATATTTTCAAAGATATTTTCTCCTTGATATTGAATAAACATCAGTTTAAAATATAACTGTGGTTTGAAGTTGTTTGATAGAATGCAACTTTCAACAGATGTGACAATTACCAGGGAACCAAAAACATGAGAGCCAGAAGTGTCTACATTCAAAAAGACAAATCATGTTCTGAAATATGCATTGGTTACAAAATGTGTTCAACTCTTCTTCTTTGTGGCTAAGATGAAAGAAATCCTAATGATTAAATACATGTGTGGATAAATAAATAATGTAAAATATACATTCATATACTCATGTAGACAAAATAAAAAAAATAATGGTGGCAAAAGTGGGGTATTATTTCACCTTATATATGTAGCCACATGGCACTATAACAGTCACATCATGCATTAGTATCAGGTCATCCCATAAGTTCTGTCTGAATTTTGAATAAAGAAAACAAGTAACCAAATGTTACATTTAATTACAGATTACATCAACAATGTATTTTCCCTGATTATCTATGACTTCCTTCCATCTATTAAAAAGCTTACTAATTCCATTACTGTAAAATTCTTTTGGCTTTGATTTGAAGAACTCACAAATGTCAGTTTTAACCTCTTCCTGTGTTACAAAAGCTGTTTCTTCCAAATGATTCTGTGAGCTACAAAACAAATGGTAGTCTGAAGGAGCAAGATCAGGGGAATAAGGTGGATGAGGAATTTTCTCCCAACCAAGTTCTTCAATCTTTTGTGACGTGATTCTTGCTGTGTGGGGTCACGCATTGTCCTGATGAAACATCACCTCTTTTCGATTCACTAGGTCTTTTTTTCCTCAAAGCTTGGTTCAAACACTCTAATTGCTGACAGTATATTTGAGCATTAATTGTCGCATTAGGTGATAAGAATTCAAAGTGGATTATTCCTTGGCAATCCCACCAGATTGAAAGAAGAACCTTTTGCTCATGAAGTTCCCTTCTCGGCTGTGGCTGGGGTCCTTTACCAAGCCACTATCTATGATGCTTAACATTTCGATAAAAGATCCATTTTTTGTCGCCAGTCACAAGTCTATCCAAAAAAGGTGAAACAAGTTGGTGAGAATGGAGAGAAGAGCAGATGTCAACTCAGGATTTGAGGTTGTTTTCAGACAATTCATGAGGCACCCATTTTCCAAGTTTAGGAACTCTTCCAAGTTATTGAAGATGACGATGAACAGTTGTATGGTTTGAACTGAGAACCACTGCCAATTCCTCAACTGATAAAGCAGGATTTTCTTCAAAGGCTGCTTCAAGAAGCTTTTCATCAAACTCAACTGGACGTCCAGTTCAATCTTCATCTTCAAGGGTGAAATCTCCACCTCTGAATTTTGCAAACCATCTTCTGCAAGTTCTTTTATTCACACATTCCTCTCCATAAACTGAATGAATGTTTCTACCCACCTTGGCTGCTGAGTTTCCTTTCTTGAACTCATAAAGCATTATGTGCCTCAAATGATTCTTGGGTACTTCCATGTTAGCAGGGTTTTAATCAAACAAAATTTAATTTTATTATTTTCTGAAATAAAATTTGATCAGTTTAAATGCATCTAAACATAAAAATAATGTTCAGCTCCATTAGACATTAAAAATACTCTTTAAATTTCGTTCATTTTAAGAAAAAGTTAAAATTCGGACAGAACTTTTGGGATGACGTGATATAAAAGCAATGCCAAATTCAAGAACGATTTTCACTTGATCAAGTCCCAGGGGTTAAGCCTCTAGAGAATACATCTTCTTTGAGAAGGGGCAAAGATCATTACCTTATTCCTGAGATGTCTCCAAAAGAGGAAGTCCGAAGCAATTTTTGTCTGTAGTTGATGCATGCATGGGCTCCCACCCCCACTTTAAACTTGACTTTGTGTCACATTACACTTGAGTGAGAATGCAGGTAAATGCCCTTTACTTCAAACCTCAACAGAATAACACGGAAATGCCTGGTTCTAAGACAGAACTTAATTTTGGCACCTTGTTTTATCCCTACTTTTGTCACACACATACTCACTATACACATTGAAACAGTCTGATGTCAGTGGCACTAAAATATGGTTTTATGTTTTGTTTTTCAATGACTTTTTCATCACTTTTCTGGTTTCTTTATTTTGTACTTTTTCAACAGGTTCATGACATAATCCAAAGCTGAAATATGTTCTAAATATATAAACTTTTTGTAGGTGATTGATAATTCCCCATAAATATTTATAAAATCAATAGTTAAACTTTTAGCTTGTTATGTACAACTTCAGTTTTATGTAGTTGTTGGAGTTTGTTTGCAGATTACAAATGTATTCTTCAATCTTGCTTTTTTTATGTTTTGTATTAAAAGAAAAAAAGGAAGAGGCTATTTTACCAGTCCTGGTAAACATACTTTTAAGCTTATTTTAGAGGGCTTGGTAAAATAGACCCCCCCACCAAGGGTATTTTACCAGTAAATATTTTTATCATTATGAAGACAGGTAATGTCAAAAATAACACACAGATTTAACACAGAAGTTTATTTATTTTCACCATCAATTGTTAAGACAATTTAAAATCTTTTTCACCATCAACTGTTAAAACACAAGTTAAAATCATTTATGCATCATCATCTATTAAAAGAAATATAGAAGTCTCTAAATATTTTAAGTACTTCAGATATAAAAGTATCTGCAAATCCAAAACTTGTTCTTGAGTATGGTTCTCTTGCCAATACTCTTCAGGTGCACACAGAAGACAACAATCACAGACCACAGAATCCATGTTGTTCAGGTCTTTCTGACATGGCTCACACAACCATTGCACTGATGATCATTATCACTGACAAAGTAACCAAATATCTATAGATCCCTGTCACTAGATGATTTCTTAATGAATGGCGTTGGCTTATCAAGTCTTGATTTTTTCTTGGAAAGTTCTATAATAGTTCCATGGCTACACTACTTGAATATTGTTTATTGTTTTGTATATTTTAGTTCTAAAACACTATTTATATTTACCAGCAAAATAGCCTTGGTGTCTATTTTAGTTGGACTGGCAAAATAGACTATTTGAGAAAAAGATGATTTGTGTTTTAGTGTACAATTCTTATTGTATTGCTCTAAACAAGTATTGCACTAAGGTTAGCACACTGGTGAGTAACTCTAGTATATTGTCTTTTGTCCTTGAAACATGCTGAAAGGCTTAGAGTTTTGGCATGAAGATGAATAAATTTCACATTAGTGGCAGATATGACATATCTTTTTTCATTGATTAAAAGAGATGAATGTTGATAGATGAATTTTCTTGTGCTGTTATCCTTGTTTTTTTTGCATAAATCTGTACCTGTAATGGTTGTCAGTAAAAGATACAGACCAAGGTGTGAGCTACGAACTGAAAACATCTGAATCAAACATGTACAGGAATTTAACTATGTGAATAGTGTAGCAACAGATGTGGGAAAATGTAATGCAGAAAAGAGGTGTATCAGAATAGTAAATAATGCCTTCCAGAAACTAAGTAAAGTATTGAAAAATAGGAAAAATCTTCTAAAAACAAAGAAAAGAGTGCTGACCTACTTTGTCATATCTATCCTCATCAGTGAATGATGGACAATTTCCTCAGAGGTGAATGACACTTTAGCTTTCAACATGCTTAAACCTGGCCCATAAATATTGGCTCTCAAAATCTTACTATTTGTGTGACTTCCTTTTTATTTTATTTTATTTATTTATTTTTTACTAATGTTCATCCAATACAAGAGCCACTCAAGGTAGAGAGTTACTGTGTGGAGTTGTATTAGCATAAGAAAGGACAAATGCTAGAAGTATAGAGTTGAAGTAAATTTTAGACCTCTACACCTGTTCGAAAGACTGGGGAGGAGTGTGAACCGGACTATAGACAAACTTATCTACTCCTATTGGTTGAGGAGAGAAAATAACATAAAATGAAATAAATAATTAGTGAATAAAATTTCAATGTTCAGTTACAGACATTAGGAGTACAGAGCTGAAGCATACTTTAGAAGTAACTGGAAACTCAATCCTATACTGAAACAAGGGATAAAAATCTCTACTCATGTTTGTATTATTTGTAATGATGTTGCCATATATTATGGCAAAGTATAGATGGGACTGGTTACAGTGGGTTGAACATTGAGAGCTGATATTTATGGGGTTGGTTTGGGTAGGTTGAATGCTTAAAGGGTAAAGCAATAGAGATGTGGTTCTACAGATGGATATTGAGACTACCATGGACAGAACATGTGAGCAACAAGGAAGTTTTAAGGAAAATATAAAATAAAAGTAGACATTATTCTTAAATTAGGAAAGAGATAGTTGCAATTTTTAGGACACATGATGAGGACAGAGGGTTCGGAGAATGTAATACTCACAGGACATATTACATGTAAGAGGAACAGAGGAAAACATCAGGAGTTTGGGTGAATGGATTGCAGAACAGAGACAGAGAGAAATGATAGAATGCCAGATGGTGCCCAGGGCTAAAAGCAACAGTGTGGAGTTACATGACCATCTACATCCTGAAAGGACACCTCACATAAAAGATAAAATTATATTCCACAATATTTCTATCACATAAATATATTTTTCTCTGAGAGTGATCCATTATTAAGTGGACTTAATATTTATTAAATTTACTCAGACATCCAACTTAGACTAATGGTTTTTCAAAAAACAGACTATATACCAGGGTTCAAAATGGCCTCATTGCCTAATTTCACTTTTATTATTACTATTATTATTTTCAAGATAAGTTGTGTATTTACATACTTGTCAAATCTGTGACTACTGGAAATTACACAGTTTGTATATTTTTGTAGGTTTGAATATTTACTTAACCTTCTGATGGTTTGATAAGATGACTTTAATGAAAGAATTCAGTTTCAAAAGATATACAATGAGCAAATGATTTACATATTGGCTGTCATTATCAATTAACACTTTCAAAGCAATGTTTTATCCCATCCCATTGCTGACAGGTGTGTAAACCAAAAATAAAACAATAGAGATCCCCTAGAAACAGCAGTGTTCAAGGATAAAATGAAAAGAAGAATTTAAAAACAGTTAATGTTGTTCGGTACTTAACAAGTAGCATAAGTTTTAATTAACATTCTTTGTTAGAAAGACAGAAATATGGAAAATTATAAATGGAAAAAAAAAGAATTGATTAGCCAATCTGTAAATGCATATTACAGATCAGTAAAACAAAAATGATTGCTGAAACCTTTCAAAGAAAACCTTTCTCTCAAATTCTGTTTTGTTATTTGATCAGATTTTGGATAGTGGGTCAGGCTGAGAACTTTTCCATAACACCCAACCCCACCCAATAAAGTATGCCTCATAATAAAACTGACATTTTTTGCAGTGGGAGGTTTCATTCCAAATGGAGCACATTCTTGGTATTCCCAACTGTGTTCATCGTCTTCTTGGATATTCCTGCAATATTTAAATAAAGCAGAGCTGTGTGTATAGTTTCTTTTTGTGAAGTTTGATGACTGATTCTGCTGAAGAAACAGATTGGATGTGCCACGTTCACAGTTTCATGTAACTTGAAAAAGCTTGATTAGTAGAATTTGGAAGGTAGTCAGGAAATTTACCTGACTTCATTCCTGCTTAGGATCTTGGAACCATCATGACGGAACATGCTGAGAATCTTTTCTTGGACTCAGCCAAATGACAGTAGCATTCCCCACCATATTTCATATAAGTAATGCTAAAAACGTTTAGAGGAATTAAAAGGTAAAACACAGGTGTTTAGAAAGAAAACTCCTTTACGCATTAAAAATTAGGTTGGATTATGTGAAGGAGTCACATAGAATGATGTTGCATAAGCTAGACCAATGGAAATTCCATGGTTGTTGACAACTAAGATTATCTATTATCCTGTAGTAATCTCACGATCATGAGAAATAAAAAAAAATCTAATTCCCATGATTCCATAGAAAAAAGAAAACTACTAGTGGGAAAATTTAAAGACATTCTTCCTCACCCAGTCCCTCACAAGGAAAGTACATGAAATTGAGCAGCTCTAGAAATGAAGACCACAGATAAGTCAACTTACCTAAATAGCAACTTGCACATAACCTATTCATTTACAAACACAAACACAGAAACATTTACTAAGAACCACATTACAAGAATTTTATTACTTCACCAAAGTTGTACAACAAAATCCTTCTGATAATAAACCCTTCTGATTATATATATATTTATAAATGTCACACTTTGTTGTTATGATGACTATATGTTATATTTTACTAACCAAAATCAGGAGTCAAGCTAGGCCCATCATAACAATTTCATGCCTCAGCTGTTCTATCACTCTTTGTCTATATTATTTCATTTACCCCTCCTTCAGCACTACCAGATCAAAGGATTGAACTCACAACTGTCAAGGAATCTAATATGTATTAATCAATTAATTAAGCCTAGTGGATTAAAGAATTTGTTAGTATATATCAAGATCCCTGACAGTTGAAAGTTCAATCCCTGGGTCTGGTAGTACTGAAAAGTCATATGCTCGGCTTCAGTGGAAGAAACAAACAAGCGATACAAAAATGAATAAGAATGGAGAGTAGCGACTGATACAAAATACCCATGGAAATCTATCCCCATAAAGAGTTCAGTTTGAAATTTCTAGAAAGTTACCAAATACAAAGATGGTTGGTGAGTACAATGGCCAATGTATTGTAAGTATAACAACCAATGTGAACACTATTCAATTTTAATTGATCAATGATATACTTGTGCCTGAGGGAAGCATATCAGATCAAACAATGGTTTCCTCTGCCAAGTGTGTCGCAATTTTGCATCCTGCCAGAGAGCGCATGTTTTTCTTTAATAGGATTTCTCAAATATTCAGGCTGGTAGATGAAAATAAATAAATATACTGTTTAATAAATAAATAGAACATCTACTCAAATATGGGTATCCACTAAAAATAACATTTAAGTGATAAAATCTGTTGGATTAATAAATAAAATTCCATTACTTCTTTTTTATATATATATATATATATATACAGGGTGTCATCTAAATTATACAAAAATGAAAATAACACTGACATCTCATTTTAACAGATATATTTACCAAAATTACACAAAAATATCTTGAAATACTAAAGACTAAATTTGTTCACTAAAACTGCCATTGGCTTCAACCATGGCCTCCAGACAACTTCGGAATCTCCTGCAACACTTCTGGACAGTCTCTTTGTTTAAGTTGGTGAATGCTGCCATAATCCTTGCCTTCAGTTCATTTTTGGTGTTACAAAGAGTTTTGTTGGTCTCCTGCTTAACTGCACCCCACACATAATAATCAAAGGGGGTTTCAGTTTAGGGATGGCCAGATGTAAGGGGTGATGTGGTCACAGAAATTGTCTGAGAGCCATGAGTGGGTTCTCCTGTTTGTGTGGCATGGTGCAGAGTCCTGTTGCCAAACATAGGGTCATCCAGCAGCCACCCTCTTGAACCAGCACTACCTCCTCAAGGCACTTGATGTAGCACTACCTCCTTAAGGCACTTGCTGTTGCCTGAGGTCTTTACTAACAAATGCGAGAGTTCCTTTCTTAGAAGAACAATCAGAGTGAGTTTTCTGAGCTGCCATATCTTCATAATCACCATTACACTCATCCAACTCTTTCTGAATCTACTGTGCTGTTCTCAGATATTTGTAGATATTTGCTAAACAGTGGGTTTAATTTTGTTATGCTTGGTGAATTTACCACAGACTATTTAGAAAATCAATTTGGGAAATTAAGACAAAGTTCTGGAGATGCATATTTTATAACAGTTCAAAATGTTATCAAAAAATTTCATATTGAAAAAACTAAACTACTTCTTAAATTAAATGTTGATGTCAAAGAACATAACTTTGATCCAGGTCATAATTTCTCAAAATGTGAACATTTGCTGCATGAAATGAGATGCCAAACATTTGATAACTTACCAGAAAATAGGACCCATAAAGATATTAAAATGTCACTTTTGTATATAGCAGGCTAGATTACAAAAAAAGATTGTTCCACAGAAGAGGAAATATTTAATACTAGTTTTTATTTTAAAAAATATGGACATTTTTTTGAAAGAAATAGATCATGGTAATTCTAAAAATTTCACTGGATACCACAGTTCAGTGGACGTTTTTCTGTTTGATAATGTTTGGTGTTGTTAAATTGAAGACTTACAGAATTTCTTTGACAAAACTCTTTATTAATTTCTGATATGTATCATTTCA
The DNA here is from genome assembly GCA_903632075.3 of Acanthosepion pharaonis. Taxonomy (NCBI): domain Eukaryota; kingdom Metazoa; phylum Mollusca; class Cephalopoda; order Sepiida; family Sepiidae; genus Acanthosepion; species Acanthosepion pharaonis. The sequence continues at coordinate 112,137 of CAHIKZ030001113.1, forward strand.
ATAGGAAAAGAGAGCATAGGATTATATTGTCAAATACATTTTTCAAAAATTTATTGTTTGTTTGATTCACCTATGCCAACTCAAGAACTGACACTAAAAGTTTTAAAATTATCTTAAAATTTTATTCATAAGATAAAAATGTTTATACAATTCTCTTTAGACTACACAATCAATATTAAAAATTCATATTTTTTCATTCAGAGAAATATTTGCCAGATATTTTTTATTTTCAATTTTCCCACTTTTTATATATATTTAATTGGTTAACACCCCAAATTACCTTGTTTTGTGTTCTTATTAATGTAAATTAATTTTAATTATTAAAACTATGTATACTGGTAATTGTATCATAGTGAAATAAGTATTTTCTTCATCTTCTGTGAAACAAATTGTACATATAACAGAAATCACTATAAATTTTGTAAAGATTATCAAAATTATTGTTTCTCTGAAATTCACATTTTTTGTAAAGTTTTTTCAGACTTTGCTGATACACAGTTTTGTAAAATATTGAAATTACTTTCTGATTATATTATACAATATTATATTTTCTGTATTCAATTCGTATAAACAAAATGACTCATTATTTTTGCAATATCATCTAAAAATGTCTAATTTATGGCAAATAAAGTGAGTTTTGTGTATTTAGTTATTTTATGGTATAGGAGTTTATTTTTTGTTCTTTCTTTGTACATCTGCATTTATTGAAATAAGTCAATAATTGTAAGCTGCTTTCTAATATTATGTATAGTTGGTAATTAACTAATTACTAGACATTACTAATCCATTCCTTGGTGAAATTATTTTCAGAAATTGTTATTTAGCACATTTAGGTCTCTACCAATTGCACACTCTGTGTATATATATATATATATATATATATATATATATATATATATACTAGCTTAAAAGCTGCCCTACCAGGCAGTATTTAAGCTAGCTCCTGTGGAGGGCTCTTGATTGGGCCTTTGGCTTGTTCAGAAGTTTGAGGGGGTCCCTAAGTCTTTGCATATTCTCAGCATTGGAAGCTATCTTGTCTGCTGTTTGATCTGGGTTTTCATTTGCATAAGACTTCCTATACTTCCTGCAGCCTTGGCTCTTTTCATTGCAATTTGGTCCTCTGTTGGCAGAGATTACTTTTTGCGAAGCATAGTGCTGCCATATGTGATAAGCAACAATAAACTACAGAAGAACTCAGAATTGATCACTGCATTTGAGTATTGCATTAATATTTAAGCTTACCTTTTAAAAGTTCAGTGTTAATTCTTCTGCTGCCACTTAATTTAAAGACAATTTGATGTGTGTAGGTCCTTATTTTCTGTACAAACAATTATTTTTATTTCATGGGTGACTTTTGCAGGATTTTGCAATTATTCCCAAATTTATTTCAAAGTTATAAAAATTGTTATCAACAAAAACAATCATAGTAATGAAAACTTGAGAATCCAAAAGGTAAAATGAGCTACTGAAAGCAAGAGAGTTGTTTCCCTTTAATTGAAAAAGTGTGACTCTCTGACATTCGCATTTATTTTATATATATATATATATATATATATATATATATATATGTATATATATGAAGAAATATAGACCCATATATATAAATAGCCGAGAAAAATAACAGCACTCGTGGCCTGACGATTGCATCTAGCATGCAACAGACTGTTGCCTCTAAGTGTTGACTTCTATGTTCACTTTTATATATATATATATATATATATGTATAATAATGATGAAAGAAGTGGCGCCCTTAGAAATCCATTGGTAATAATTTATTAATTACCAATGGATTTCTAAGGTCTCTGCTTTCATCATTATTATATTTGCTCTGTGCTTACATTGAGCTCTCTTTGGATTTATATCCTCTTTGGAATTATCCCTACTAATTGTCAAATAATATATATATATATATATTCTGGAAATGTGTTTTTTTAAGCATTTATATACTTTATTTAACTAATTATTCATTTTACAAATATCATAATCAATGAAATGATGGTCAGAATAGCCAAGTATGTAACATTTTTGACTGTATTCTCTCCTTTATCCTTCTTTTGCTCTCTCTCTCTCTTCATGTAGAATTTTACTATCAATTCATATGACTTGTCATCCTTAACTGCTCTCCAATATCCTGGCAAAAAGCCTGTGCCTCTGCTTTGCTTTCATTTTTCTTTAATTTTCTAATTTCCTCCTTTTATTTATTCACAGTCTTCTCACCTCCCCTGCTTTGACATTTACCAATTCCTTCCCGTTTAAAGATGTAGGTATCTTAGTCAAAAAGTGTAAATGAATTAAGCTTAGGAAGACGGGATCAAGCAGATTAGATTTGATTAATGGCATATCAACACCTTATGGGTCATTTAATGCTGAAATTTAATTTTCTTGGGAACTTTTAAGTAATAAAAATATGATATATGTTATTCTGCTTTCACAATTGAATACATGGTAGATGATACTCAGCTTTTGTATATATATATATATATATATATGTTTGTGTGGACATAATTACTAGAGGCTGTGATGTGTGTGTGTTGCAGTTTTGTTGAAGTTATATTTTGGAAAACAGTTTGATTTCTTTAAGAAATTGTAGGATATTATATGAATTAATGTCATGAAAGAGTTCTTTTGTGTTGTTTGGTTGGTTGGTTTTGTTTAGCAACATATCAACACCTCTATGGGTTATTTAATACTGAAATCTAAATATTTTGAATGCAGTTGTATGCCTTCAACTACAGATAAAATGTATTGCTAGTCATTTTGCTTTAAAAATTTATTGTTGGTAATTTTACTATAAATATCTGTTGGTGGTTATTTTACTATTAATATGTGTTGTTGGTAATTTTGTGTATAAAAATGTATTGCTGGTATTTTTACTATAAAAATGTATTTTTTCATAGTGCTTTATTTTTTGTTTGGGGTTCATGATTTGCCCATAGCTGGGACTGTAACAGGTCAGGATGGAACTGAGAACAACGGAAATTAAGATCAGGTAGATACTACACTCTAAACATGGCACTACAAAATAAAAGTAGGTAGGGCTAAATCAGATGTTAAAAGTGGTGATGGTGGGACTAAATCAGATATTAAGTTTTAAAGATTCTATATATTTTTTTTTATCTGATTCTCTCATAAAATAAATGTTTTTCTAGATCTGTTGTTCTACTGCAAACATGTTTTGTTTTGACTTTAAATACACAATTTTTTTTTGCTGTTCATTTGTATTTATTTTCTAGAATGAAACTTATGGACTTTTTCTGCATATAACACTTTTATGGAAGTTTTAGTAGATAATGTTTTGAGAGAAAAAATAAATAAAAAATAAAAACAGGCAAAATTCTTTTATTTATTTTGAAAATTAATGAGAATGATGATTTTAGACAAATGATGCAGCTCAGTGCAATATCATCAATATACATAGAGGCCAAGTAGAGAATCTATTTAGTTCTCAGTTCAAGCAAAAATTGAGGGGATTGAAGCTGCCCCATCCAACCTTCTCCATAGCACCTTGAATGAAGTAGAAAAGCATCATGGTCATACATACATACCAACCAAATAATAATATAGTAATAATGAAAATTACTCAAATTAGAATTTCTGACATTGCTAGGAAGGCTAAAGAATGCATCAACCAAAATATAATGATAAAACAGTAATACTGATAAACCCAGTCTTAATAAATCCTGGCAAAGTATCCTAATCTAAGAACTTCAGACATTTGTCATCTTGGCCAACAAAGTGATTGGAAATGGATGAAAAAAAAATAAACTAAGATTTCTCTAATGCATTTACTGTTATCTTTTATTACATTTTTTATTATTTTTTGCTTAATGTCTTGCTTTCTTTTTTTTATCCTTTTCATTATAACTGAATTTCATACTTATTATATTCTTTTTAACTTCTTCATAAAAGAGCTACGCAAGTTACTTTCAATTCCAATATTGTAAAAGATGATGAGATTACACACCAAAATATCAACAAAAATCGATCTTTCTGTCTTATTTGTTCATCAAATATTGATTATCAACAAGAACAAATCATTATTTTTTTTCCTTCAACAATGAATACTTGAGATGAATTTCTATAATTTATAGATATTTTTGTAATATTATTGCAAAATGAAATATTTATACATTTAGATTATCTATTTTTCTATAATCAACATCACCCTTTATTTAAGTATCTGGAAAGTGTTTTAAAAAATGACAGAAAATATGATGCAGAAATCTGAAGGCACATTGGAATAGCAAACAATGTTTTCCTAAAGCCAATGTCATGTCCATAAAGAAATACATAAATAAAAATGAATTATACTGTCACTGTGTCATGTCCATAAAAATTAAATAAATAAAAATTAATTATAGTATCTAAAATAATTATTACAATTATGATTATCATTAATTCATTCTAAACCAATGAGAATTGACTCCACTTTTCTTCTCTACACACACAAACACAAACACATGACATTCTTGCTATCAGACAGTCAACATGGACAAGCTACCAACACATACATCAATGAAAATTTTGGCTCCTTTTCTTTTTCAGGCCATAATAGTAGCATTTATCTCTTAGCACTCAACAAAATTTGAGGTAAGAAAACCCCAGACACATCTTGTATTTTCTATCTAAATTATGTGAACACTCATTACACACATCTATAAAAAAACATGAAAGAAAGACTGTATTCACTTTACTTATTCTTTATCTTATCATTCTGTCAGATTTCGATCCATATTTGATCTACATTTAACTTCAAAATAAAAATTTTACTCAGTATTACTGTTTCTCATGTCTCCAACATCACATAGAAACCAGATAATAAATAATACTTGTTTTATTGTTTCCATATCTGGCTGTTTCTCATTTTTATGAGTATTTTTGTATATAAAAATATTAGGGCACTTATAATTATTTACTCGGAGCTATAACTCCCCTAAATTAAAATAAGTATTAAGAAACAGGAAAATTTTATTAGAAACAAAGAATGCTGGAGAATTCCTTCACAGATAAAAAGAGTTGAGACAACAGAAATGTGGTTTTATGGATGAATGTGGAGAATACCATAGGTGGAGCATGTGAGTAACAAAGAAGTTTTAAGGAAAATAGAAACAAAAAAACACTTGTCTTTAGAATCAGAAAGAGAGTTGAAATTTCTTGGACACATAAGGAAAGAGTGCTTGAAGAATTTTACATTTTCAGGAAATATTGAATGTAAGATGAGAGAAGGATATCATCAAATCAACTACATAATAGTAAGAGAGAAAGCATTGCTTAGAGCTACAAAGGATAGTAAGTTATGAAGAGCTATGATCAGCCATGTCCTGAAGGAATATGACACCATTTATCAATGTTGTATAACTATGAAAACCTAAAACAGGCATCTACCAACAAGGTACTTAGTATAAAGCCTTAGGAACAGATACTATCAGACTGCGGTTCAGACAGAGACCACAAGTTTGATTACTGATTAAAAATCTTTCACAGTTCAATGTCTACTTGTCTAAGTTAAGGAACATCTAATCTTTTATGTCTAGTATCATCCAACACATTTTGGTGTATTTCTGAGCCTAAATAGATAATGCAATGGGGAGGTGTTGACTGGAAGACATATCTCCAGGAACTAGGCTTCATCTCTTTATTGCAAGGGTTCTTTGTCACAGATAACTAAGGCTTAACTTGGAAGATTAGCATAACACCATCTTGCTCCCCACATTTCATCCTCTTCAATCCATTTTAGATTTATATTTTACTAAATTAAGTAAATAACACTAAATAATATTGTTCTATAAATAAAAATAGATTAAGTAAATAATACTAAATAACATATATATAATAATTATAATATATAATACTAAGTCATCATCATCTGGTTGCACTGCTTGTACAAATTCCCGTGACACTGTTGCCATCCATTTGTATTATTCATCATGTTTGCCAGGTCAGAGGGATTGCCATCTATATTGTCATAAATCTGCTTGAAATAGGTCCTGGTTTGTCATCCTTTGATAGCTCTTCCTTGCATAGACTCCCACAAAAGAACTTCCCTAACAATTTTGCCTTTAGCTCTCTAGCAATGCCTTGTAAATCCGATTCTACACTCTTAGATGATGTCTGATACTAGATGAAGGTTCCCATACAATTGGTTATTGGTCAGATGATCTCTCCAAGTGACATTCAGATGCACTCTTAGCATGCAAGTCTAGGTGCCATCCAATTTTCTTTCCAATTTTGAGATAAGGGTCCATGCTTAGCAGCCATATAATAGAACAGAGGTAGCAATTGCTTAAAAGAGGCTCCTTTCCATGTTGTCTGAAAGTTTAGATTTCCAAACTAGAGATAACTTATCAACAATACCCCAGGCTTTACCAAAGCATGTGTTTACATCACTTTCACAGCTCAGGATTTTACTACCTAGACAAGTAAATTCTTCTACAAAGTTGAGTGGTGTGTCAAATACTGTTTTGATTGTTCCATTTTGATTTAATCTTATAACACTAAGTAAATAGCATTAAATAAAACTAAATTAAATAAATACTAAATAATACCAAAAGAAAATAACACTAAATTAAGCAAATGACTTTAAAGTAAATAAGAAAAAATTAAGTAAATAAAAAATCTGAATACTTCATTGTGGATGAGTAAGTAAGTAAGCTTGTCTCACAGATTTATTTACTCATGTTATGAATTAAATACTGACTTCTTCAGACTTGTGACTTTGTGCAAGATGAAGCAAAACTGAATAAACAGATTTGTTATTATTAGTCATTATTATCATGTTTTTTTCACTATTCTTATCGGTAAGAATAGAGCTTGAAAAGTTTCTACTGACTGTAGATTTATTACAGAAAAAAAAGATTTTATCTGAGATTTAAAGATGAGCTGTTAATGTAAGCTTTTTTTTTTCTTTTTGGATTATTTTCAGCTTAGTATTGTTTATATTTCTTTTTTCTTTATAGTACTTCATCTGGTCCATCCACTGACCTTATTTAGGGGAATTTGTTGTGTAATGTTTTATTATATTAGTTCTGCTAATAATTTGCTCTGTTGGTTAGATCATATTGCCTTAGAGTTTTCTTCTCTTTTATACTGATTTATTGAGCTTCTTTGTGGTACTTTTTTTTACCTTTTGTGTAAATTTTTTTTACTTCAATGACCTTCCTTTATTAAATGCATCAAAAACTCCAAAGGAATCCAAATGGACAAAACAAAAAAAATGACAATGAAACTATATCAAGTAGCAATTTCAGATAAATAACTCATTTTAAAATCTTGAAAAAATATTAGAAAAATGATTATTTAATGGCAGCATATTTTAGAGCAGATTTTAAAATCAAGATTAAGTTCTGTTCAATGATTTTTGTGCTAAAAACATATTTTTTATGACTTGGTATATTTCATAATATATAGGACTACTCTATTTTCCTTTTCCAAAAAATGGCTAAAAAAACATCTCCCAGATATTAGATGTAAAACTGGTAGACTAAAGTTTACCCAAATGCTATAGATTGCCAATACTTGTACCTAAGCAGACTTCATAATATTAAATGTAAACAGTGAGTAGGGGGCAATATTATATTCTATCAAATACTCTTAGGCTTCTAACAAATGGTAGAGAATATTTGTTTTTTTTTTTTTATTTTGAGGAAATTTTCTGACTCTTCCTCTGACCTTATTAAAACTACCCTGTTTATTAATTTAAACACTTTAAATGGTTTTCCAATTCTGCCTTTTATTAAGAATATTCCTAGTTATTGCATATTGAGAAAAGATTTCCCTCCTCATAGATTAAGGACCCTATCTTTTATTAGGCACCTAAGAGTAAGTGATTTAAAAGTTGAAGAATATGGCAACTTATAGAAAAGGATAAAGATGCAAGATCCAGCTGTTGTATTAGTCTGCCCAGTTGGTGATTCAAATTTATAAAAAGTGTTTCATGCTTGTAAAAGTGTACATAGTCCACCAACTGTCATGATAAAGTATGTTAAGCTGATCTACTCAACTGACCTTTTCACTCTTAGTGCAGATATACCATGACATACTGAGAGAGTCAAGTTGCTGCAATGCTAAAACTTCTGAATGAAACTCATGTTTAAGGCTTTATAATAAAACAAGGTGGAGTTACTGAACAGGAAGAATGGAGTTTTTATGCTGTCTACAGCACACATTATTTAAGAGGGTTAACTGCTTATGCAGTTGGATTTGGGATTAGATGATACCAAAAGAGTTAAGCCTGCTTCTTACACTTTGAAATAACTTTCTCCTGAAGATAAAATATTCTTTTAGAGCTTGTTTAATTTCTCTTGAGAATATAAGTAAAACTATGCCAATATCTATCTGCATTTGTATCTACACACACACTGATGGGTATGTCTGTCTGTATATATATATATATATATATATATATATATATATGAGGTATTACCCTCAAAGTATGGAGAAATTGAACAGCATGCATAATGAAATACAATATGAACTTTCTTTGTTAGTTATCTGTTATGAGTAACTCTCTAACACTCAGTAATCTCTCTGTCTTAATGGCTTTATTGCCTTGCTTGTGGTGAATTGGTTTAAAAATTGTTCTTCAAAGGAGATACAGGAAGCTAGGTATTATTTTTTTATAGTCAAATTCCTTAAATTTCTGACTAGGAGTTTAAAAATATATATCTGTCCATATATATATATATATATATTGTGTCCAAGTATGATCACTTTCATGACTTTACTGTTGATTTCCTTATGGATTATATAAAAAAGGTGTTCATGTTATATTTGTCAAGTAATTGTTACAGTTATGTACCCTTTAGAAAAAAATCCCAAACATTAGTCTAGCATGAAAGTTGTCAGTACCTCATAAAAAATACCTCTATGTTAAAAAATGCTTTTCTGTGATATTTTAAACTAAAAGTAAGTAATATTTACTTCAAATCAGATTAATTAAGCTTTAAATAATTTTTCTTATTTTGAAAGATTTTTTAATAAATCGAATTATGTTGTATTGACATATTTTTCAATATGGATGATCTTAGCAATTTTACTGATAATAAGATACACATATTCCAGTCAATTTGAATTCAGTTTGAAATACAGTAAAGTATTTTGCTTATTGGAAATATTAAATTTAGTCTATTAGCTTGAAATTAAAATTAAAGCCTCAAGAAAGATTTTTCATTGTTAAAAATGCATTTTAGTCCTTTGTATTGTTTTTTTAAGTCCCTACTTATATGTTATACATATTTATATAGTATATTTGGGCAGCAATCCTTCTGTTATACATGTTTCATTGAATATGATGAACAAGGGCATTTTTAATAAGTTTTTATTCAGATTTTCTAGTGTCCTCATCAGTTTTTCTTTTATGAGGGCTAATAGTATGTCAAAATTGTTGATAATGATTATTATCCTGAGTACCAATGCTTTACACCAAGTTAAATTTGCCAAAAGCTCAACAGACATTCCCTGTCCTCTCTCTATATTACCCACACTGCAGCCTATCCGCCATCTTATTGTTCTTAATTTTATCTTATTTTATTTTTCCTTCTATCTTATTTCTATTTTTGTATATGCAACATCTCCACCTAAATTCTGTAATTTTATTTATTATTCATTTTTTTTGTATATTATATCTTTCTTTATTTTTTTTTCTCAAGAAGATAGGTTGTGATTAGGAGTAAAGGTTTATCACTTGTTTAGGATTGTGTTTCCAGTTCCTTCTAAAATCTTTTTCATTCTCTTTCAATCCCAGCAGCTTCTTGCATCTTAGTGTCATTATTGCATTGCTTGAGGTGAAATTATATATATATATATATATATATATATATATATATATATATATACATATATACATATATATATATATATATATATATATATATATATATATATATATATATATACACTTATATTAATTTACAGATACACACACAATTGTGTATGTTTGTATATATAATTTATAGACATTTATAACTTTATTTATAGATATACATTTAAATGTTTAAATCAATAGATAAATAGTTTGGGATATCTGCTACTAAGGTAAAACAAAGAAAGCTAGTTTTGCAAACCAATATCAAGTGTAGTGAGTTTGATTGTCACTGAGTAGATGCATATATTGTTGCTTTCTGTTAAACAAATCGGAGCCAAGTAAATATCTACAGACTAGTGTACAAGTGCATACATTTGCAAATAGTTTTATACTGAATATATGCAGTTTGGAAAGAGGGACTGTACAGTTACCATATCTCCCTGTGGGGTTATCTCTGAAAGTATTTGATTCTTTAATAGATTAGGGTCCTTCTCTTTAGGGGTACACTCACACAAACACAAAAATGTGTACTGTAAAGTTGCTGAGATGACCAAGGAAATGTACATGCTACTCTACATATTCACTTCACAGTCCAGAACACATTGCTTCTCATGTTCTTTAACTCTTCCCTATTCCTCAATTATGAAATATTGCCACTGAAATACTGATTCTGGGAAGTCCAAGAACATTTCAAATATGTTTGCTAAAAAAATAATGAGCTGTGTTCTTTAATAACTTTAAAATTTTTCTGTCTATTTTCTCAATTTCTACTTGTTTATATATATATATATATATATATATATATATATATATATATATATATATATATATATATATATATATAATATATATTATTTATCTGACAGCTTTTTATCACTTTAAATGTTATTTTTAGTGAATGCTCATATTTGAGTAGATGTTCCATTTATTTATTAAACTGTATATTTATTTTCATCTACCAGCCTGAAAATAAATATAAATCAACAAAGTGTCTACTCAATGATATATAAATCAACAAAGTGTCTACTCAAATATGAGTATCCACTAAAATAATGTTTAAAGTTTTTATATATATATATATATATATATATATATATATATATATGTATTTGGCCAGCAATCCCTCTTGAATACATGTTTTGCTAAACAAACCTCACAGGATACTTTTGTTAAGTTTTTTAACATTTTTTTTCCGGATAATTTACACTCATTTATATTCTTAAGTTCAGAAAAGGAAATACTTGTTCACATACAGGAAAAAAATAATAAAAAACTTCAGAAAAGTACCATCTCAGAATTGTTTGACAATATATATATATATATATATATATATATATATATGTATATATATATATTTGCATATATATTTGTACACGTATTTATATCTCTAAAGGTATGGATTTATGACAAAAAAGTATTGAAAGACCAACAGAAAAATATTTCTTTTCATGAAATGAAATTTTGTTTGTTAAGCTGGTTGGCCAATAAGGCTTAAGACAATATATTCTTTGGGATAATCCTTTGATGCTTTTATTCTCAGTGGAAGCCTTGTGAGGAGACAATATAGCATCAAGAATGAAAAGATGTTCAAAATCTAAAAGACAACAAAAGATGAGGTGGCAGCAAAATAGTTAAAAGAAAAGACAGGGACGGGGTCAATTCTTTTATAAAATAATTCTAAAATGCCTTATGTTTCAAAATAGGATAAATGTCATTTTCAAGGTTAGAGAGAAAGGAAATGAAAATATAGAATATGTTATGCATATCCAGATACATTTCTGTATGAAACACTTTTCTATGCAAACAGTAAAGTCCATTATGGTTGAATTACCTTTTTCTATGTTTCTTGTAACATAGTCACAAATCTCTGGGTAGTTGCCTTTTTTAAGTGACAGCCAAAATGGAATATTTCTTATATGTGAAACATTATAAATGAATATCTATAATTATATAGTGTTTAGAACGTTTAGTTTAATATTCAGAAAGTATTGAATATAAACAAGAAAATAGAGCAACAGTTTTTGATATTTTAGAAGTACAGTTACAGAATTATTTAAACATTACTCTCAGTTTTTTATGGGCCAGGTAAACTAATTTATAAAAAAGTGAGTATACATACAAATAAAGTTTTAGAAAAGTTAGAATGTTTTCCAGTTCTTGTCCTGTTCTCAAAGAAAAAAGAAAAAGAACTGCTTAAAAATAAAATTGAATTGTTTAAAAACTTAATTTTGGCATTTTTGATCAGCAGATTTTGACACAATTTGTATCATGTCTATTGTAAAATCAGAAAGAAGAGAGGCTGCTTGTGGCCAGGAATTGATGCAAGGATTACTAACAGAAAAGGGATTTTATAAGTATAATGTAAATGTATTGCTATTGATTGAACAAGAAATGCATTGAAAATCAGGAAGAAAGTTATTATCAATGATAAGAATAGTGCTAATATATAAGTTTATACTAAATAACTTAAAAACATACAGAACCAAACAATTACTTATTGCTTAGACTAGTGAAGAAGTAGAAATGTTCAAATATGATGAACACTTGAGCAAGTCTGAAAAGTCCACAGACCAAAATGATTGAAACAATAATAGTAATTCCTACTCTGAATAATTCATTATAATTCATAATTATTTCTATATTTCAGTGATTACTAACAATAGAAAAAATAATTCTAATACACATATTGAAATTAACAGCTCTGTTGCTGAAAACATATTTATATCTTTATTAGGCAACTTAAACACCCTGCTGTTTAAATATCACCAAATTATATGTAGAAACATACACAATTATGTGTGTATCTGTAAGTTAACATGTGTGAGTGTGTATATATATATATATATATATATATATATATATATATATATATATATATATATATATATATATATGTGTGTGTGTGTGTGTGAAAATATATAGAAAATAGGAAAGAACTTGTTAGGTAAATAATCCAAAGTTCTTTAGTATTTTTTGTTATTATTTAAAAAAAAAACAGTGCTCGATACAAAAGTAAAGCCTAAATATAATTATTTATTTAAAAAAAATATGATTCCATGATGGAATCATATTTTTAAATAAATATATATATATATATATATATATATATATATATATATATATATATATATAATAAATAAATTTTGTCACTTAGCTGATTGATGGTATATTCAACATCTTGACTCCAGAGTTTTGTAGATAAACCTCTTTGTAATTGTTCAGCCCACTCATCAGGAGGTTTCAGCAGTTGACTGTTGTTGTTCTAATTTTTCATTATCTTTATACTAAGTTTGATGTTTTAAAGATACCATGAAACTAACTAGTTCTTAGTGCTATTTTCAAAGTAGCATAGACACTATACAATACACTCTGTTTTGTGACATTTCTATTATAGTGCGTGTTGGGTGGGGGTCATTTAGCTTAGTCAGTACTGCAGAGTATCTGATCAAACCACAATGAAGGCACCTTTGAAGCATCCATGTCAGCATCTTTATTACTATGACAAAATTCAATTTGACTAACAGTACTCTAAGTAGTATTTATAAGTACAGCAACATGATTAGAGAGGTAAAGATTAAAAACATCCCATGTTTCATCCTAGGTTCCAGTTTAAATTATGACTGATAAGTGAAATTTATAGAACATCTCTGCCCTATTATTCATTATGACCAATCTTAGAAATGATTAGACCTATGATATCTGTATGGCATGAATATAACACATTTCCTAATTTTTACAAGACATTGTTAATCAGTCATGATTCTTTTGGGTGGAGCCAATAAAAGTTTTGATCCTGATGACAAGCTAGTACAATTATTTAGCATGAGAAAGACATGAACCAAAACTTTCTTAACTGCTTGTCATCTTGACACTGCTATATTTGTGACTTACTATGATAGGCTATAAAAATGAAGGCAATAAAAAGGTAATGCTGTACAATCTTTACTGTAAGATCCATTGCAAAAGATGCTGTGCCAATCCAGTATGTACCTAACTCCTTCTGCAATACTTTATCTTTACATGAGTCAGATTAGACCAAAAATGGAGTATTGCTGCCATGTTTGGGGTGAAGTTTCCTTATTATCACTTTCTAGCCAAGTTCAAAATTATTTATGCGATCTTACAGCAGATGACTTATTTTTCACTCTACAGCCTCTTTCCCACAGATGCAATATTGCAAGACTATCACTAGTCTATTGTTATTTACATTGCAAATGTTCAGATAAGCTTCATTCTTCAGTTCCACCAGTTTAGAAATTGTCATGCTGTGTTGATGGATTTGAATCACACACATTTCCCACATATTCCATTTGTAAGGAAGAATTTCCAATCAGATAGCTTTTTGCCAAGAATTTCTACTTTTTGGAACAGACTCCTGTCTGGATGCTTCCTTGATGACTACAAGTTGATCATCTTGAAGTCAAAGGTCAATTGCTATCTATGCTCCTTATTCTCATAATCTTCACTTTCTTCTAACTCTTCTTACATTCATATCATACATCTTATTCAGTAACCCTCTGCCATGAGTGGCTTTTGAGCCTTGGATTTGGTGAATTTTATTAAAAAAGAAAGGTGAAAGCATAACTTCTAACTAAAAAAAAATGCATGAAAATTAATATCACTTCCATCTCTCATATGCTAAACCTATAAATGCTGTTAGATATTATGCCTTAAAGATACAAAAGATTTTCAAGTACGTAAACTGACTACTTTTAAGAAGGGTATGAACTTGAAATCTAGATTTTAAAAGAAAATATTCTTGTTGAATATGTATGGATTTTACTGACCATATCTCAATAAGTCTTTCAACATATAATCCTATACTGTAACCACTGTGCTATACCCCCAAATTTGCAGTTGGTACTATTACTACAACTATTACTCATGTTACTGATACCATCTCTGCAACTGTGGGTCCTGTACAGACTGGGCAGGGTCAAATTTGAGTCATAATATGCTGTAATTTTTGCAATCTGACCAACCATAAATTGCAAATGGGTGTAGCAATTTAAAATGAAAGGTGATATTAGATAGGGTTGAAAATGGCAGCAATTTCTGGAGAAAATCTAAAATTGAAGCCAAAAGTGTTTCTTGGAACATAGCAAACCAATATTTTTTGGTCTCTTATAGAATTTTCTTTGTTCTTCTGGTTGATTGGATGTTAGAAGTTACTTGTCAGAGATTGCAGGAATTGAGAATTTCACTGAATTGTTTTCTTTTTTCTCTTTTATCTATCAGTATAGCTTTCACTTGTGTTAAGACAATGATAAGAATCACTAATAATAGGACTTGGTGCTAGGGGGTTGGATTTATGCCTTTCTTCAGAACATTACGACATTACGATATTAGTGGCTGACTATTGTTTTCTGATTATACAATTTCTTCCAATTCTATGTCCTTTAAATCATTTACAACAGTGATTCACACTGGCAGACAGACTAGGAACAGAGAAGTTTGTTTACATTTACTTGGAGTTACTGGGTTGAGGACATGATTCTAAGGCAGAATAAAATAAGCAGTTAAGAATATTTTTGGAATTTTTACATGAAGTATTTTTATTATTATTTGAATTATATTCAAGTTTATTACTACTTTTGGATGAGGCATTTTCACTAAAATTATTTAATTACTCACTTTACTATATTTTATAATAATTGCTGTTCTTTTTTAACAAACTGGGTCATTTTTATTATTATTTCATTACTAGTTTTATTATTACTTTTTATCCCAACATTCTAAGTTAACAGAATCTTCTTTAGTAATGTTATTTTAATACTAAATTCTCAAGGGACTGAATCTTGTTTCAGTGAAGAAAGGAATTTGGGGTCACTTGACATCAAACAGAATGACCTCCTAAGAAAGTGAGTAAGAATCAGTCACCTAAGCTCACATGACATACATCACCAAGTAGGATTTTGGTATTGTAACTTTTGTTTCCCAGTGACTTCTGACAACAACAGTTCAGAAGAAAAATATGCAATCATGAGGGATGAGAAATACACCCACAAACCTATTCCATTACTTGTTGTGTAGCCAATAAGGAAATTTAATCCTGGAGATCTTGGGTCTATTTGACTATTTAATGATTAAAGAATAAAGGAATATTGTACCCAAATAAATACAAAGAAAACATCCTATTTTCATCCCAGACACAATAACCAAGGGGAAATGGAACACAAACATTATTCCAGAATCCTATATTTCACATTGAAAAAAAAAAAAAAAAAAAACAACTTTTGGGAACATTCTACAGCAACTTTGTCATTATGAACATTCAAACTCTAAATTCCTGAAACGCAAACATTTGAATTGACATCCAATATCAGTTAAGTGTTCTTTTATTAATTGTAAATCTGTCACTCCATACTTTTCCCATATTTTGTATTTTGTTATATAAAATTTATTTACAAAAGGTTAATCTTGTGTTTGTTGTTCACCAGTACCTGTGTTTGTTCCTATCTGAGTGAACTCACCTTTTTCCTTTTGAATCTGGGGTTCATAACTTTATATATTGCGAATTCATAACTATATATATATATATATATATATATATATATGTGTGTGTGTGTGTGTGTTTGTGTGTGTGTGTTAAATTTGCTATATTTATAGGAAAAGAGTGCTCAACATCAGAGATAATGTTTATAGGTATAAACAGTGAGGACATAGGAATCAACACTGCATTGCATTGAAACATGAAAATTGCAGTCACCATGCAGAATTCATTCCTATATTTATAATGTCTATATCTACAGGGTGCGATCAGTAAATTGTGGCCATTTTATATTTCTAATTTCACACATTTGTTTTTGATTTTGCCAACTGCACGGTATAGTAGGGTCAGTTGGGCACCATCTGTGAGAAAAAGAGCACCATGACATAATACACTCTGCCAGAAATTTGGAAACGACTTGCTGTCATGCTTGGCATTTATGCTGGAAGCTCCAATACAAATATTTTAGAGTGTTTGGGTGTCAATCTGAAGACAGTGCTGAGGATTTGGAAGAGTTGGAGGAGTTTAATGGTAATTAAAAAGGCACATCAGCTCAGAAAACTCACTTTGAACGTTCTGATTAGGAAAGAACTCCTGAATTTGTTGGTGAGAACCTCAGACTCAACATGGAGGCCTACATCAAGTGCCTTGAGGTGGTAGTGCTACCCTGGGTCAAGAGGATGGCTGCTGGAAGACCCTATGTTTGGTAACAGGACTCTGCACCATACCACACAAGCAGGAGTACCCAGTCATGGTTGTCAGGCAATTTCTGTGACCACATCACCCCTTACATCTGGCCATCCCTAAACTGAAACCCCCTTTGATTATTATGTGTGGGGTGCAGTTAAGCAGGAGACCAACAAAACTCTTTGTAACACCAAAAATGAACTGAAGGCAAGGATTATGGCAGAATTCACCAACTTAAACAAAGAGACTGTCCAGAAGTGTTGCAGGAGGTTCCGAAGTTGTCTGGAGGCCATGGTTGAAGCCAATGGCAGTTTTAGTGAACAAATTTAGTCTTTAGTATTTCAAGATATTTTTGTGTAATTTTGGTAAATATATCTGTTAAAATGAGATGTCCATCTTATTTTCATTTTTGTGTAATTTAGATGATAATTTATCTATCACACCCTGTATATCTGTATATGGATACACATTATGCTTTAAATATATGTGTATTCCATGAAAACATAATTAAAAATTGTATCAGGGGATTATATAAAGTTAAAGTCTTTTTAAGAAAAAATTCACTTTAAAATATTGCAGCAATAATAAAACAATGAATAATCTTGTAGAATTACCCAATGTTGGCTTTCAATAAGACAAAAAATATTAAATTGTAAATATACTTTGTAAATGAATTAGCACAGAAGGTTAAAGATGTTTATAAACAGGTTTGTTTTCACAGCTTGAAGATAATTCTCTTCAATGAATTTGTGAAACTAATTGATCACATGAGACTTTTAAGTAACCTTTACTCCTTTGCCTTTCATTTATCAGATAATACCTTAAGTTAACACAACTTTTATCACACTGAAACTTAATTTTAGTTAAAACAGAAAGTATTTAAATATAAAAGATCATGTTGTATAAGAGCTATTCTTGGAAACCTTTTGCAAAATAATTATTAAATATTGGCTCATTAGAAAAGTTTCATAATTTAAATTAGCAAGAAAGAACAGACGCGCAAGTAACTTTGATATTATTATGGTAAATAATAGTCATTCTTTTGCCAGATATGTACTATAATAACATTTTTTTCATTAATAATTTAACACAATTCCAAATGCTTATCATACTCATAGAGTCCAAAAACCAACATTAAAAGGTATAAAATCCATTCAGAAAGTATGCAGTTATTTAATGTTAATGAAAAGTAGCCCATCTAGTGCAAATGGGCTATAGTCTCTTATAGACACTTATCTCAGTATTCATCACACTTTTAAAAAGAATTAGCAAAGTCCTTTTCCAGGATTGTCATCAGTTGCTTCACTATGTTATCCTTAAACTAGTCAGAAATCTGTTTATTTTCAACGAGAAAAGTAGAAATTTTAGGAAGAATTGACAGACCTGAGTGATGTAATATTTTACAAAAAGCCCTGCATAAGACAACAAAGAATTTGAATTGTCATGATTGTCAGTTACCACTTGCTCAGAGTGGCAGCCATTTTCTTCTTACTACATCCCTGAACCAGAAGTTTGATGTCATACTCCTTATTGTCTGACCTGGACAAATGTACACATGGTGAACAAAAAATGACCTTGATGTTGTTTCAACTTTGCCTTTTCAGATGTGAAGACTTTCACTAAGAAGACTTAGCTTTGTCTCAGGTATAATGATAATAACGTCTGATAAGAATATGAGATTAACTTTTTCATACATAGAAAAATTATTCCTTCATTGCAAGCCAAAAAGGGTATATAGCTTTGGGTTTTTCCTTGAATATCTAATTATCTTGTGAGGATGAAAGGAATTCTTTTTCTACCCTTCTTATCTGATTGTCTTGTGTGCATATATCCTAAGTTCAGCAGGGCTCACTTCCTTGTTTATGTTGTTATACCCACCAACATCCTTTGAGGCCCAAGTCTTCACTTTATGGCTTTGAGGACCCCTTCTAGGTTAACCCAGAAGCCACACAAATCACTTGTCATTCTAAAGTGACATAAAAAATTAAAGCATACTTTATTATCTCTTAGGGAATTTACTACACAGTCATGACTGTAAACCATGATTGATCTCTCTTTTTAAGGATATCCAGGTCATTGTTATCTATTTCAATAAAAACATGCAATTAAGCATGAAATTCTTTTTGCTTGTTGGATTGGAGATGTAGAACAAATTTTTTCTGCAATATGTTTCATGCCATTCACTATCAAAAACTTTGATGAAATGGAATGGCTGAAAGGAAAAGGAATGACAAACATGCCTTGTTCTCAGAGTTTTATATCACTAAGACATACACAAAACTATGTATATATATCTACACATGTCCCACACAGAAAACAATATATCATATATCTAACCAGCAAGCAGAGTGTAAGGAAAAATGAAAAGAAAGGGTCTTACATATAATATGGAGATTATTCTGGTTTCTAGAGAAGCCATGTTTAGGACTCCAGATTCAAACCAGCCAGATTTATCTACTATATCCCAGGTGGAGACATATTCCATAAAGGAGAAATGGTGAGTCCTTGGTTTTCCAAAATTGAAGATTGTGAGCTGGAGTTCTTTCTATATTCTCAAAATGGCACCATGGACTTGTAACCTGTAGCATTTGCTGGAGGAGGCAGATTTATTCTCAGCGCAGGCCCATTGGCTGAGGCTAAAAAAAACAACCTGTTGGTTTGGCTTCTGTAAGCTGATTGGCCACTCTCATCACTGTATGACGTGACATCACTAAGTGGCTGTCATGTAACCCATGTGATTTATCTCTACCAAAGGGAGATAATCGCCTTCTGTATCACTACACTAACTTCACTTATTAAATTATCACCCAAAGCCTTCTTAATCATTGAAATAGTTTCCCCATAGATGTCCAATTTTCAAACAAATCTTGATGGATAACATTTTTCCTCTATTTTCAATTTTTTAAATTCAGAATCCACACACAAATCATATACTTGATGTATGATGCTGATCTATTTGCTCGGTTAATGTAAATACAAAACTGAAATGGCACACAAGCACATTTAATGGCATCTCATGACTGACTGAGAAACCCACAAAAAAGTGCCTCCTTACACATGTACAATAAAGTTTCCTCTGATTGGTTACCTAGCTACATTAAGGCTCTGCAGCCATGACATATTTAAAAAAGTTTTTCTGTACAGACCTCATTATATGCCAAATTTAATTTAATTTCATCTATTAAGGTTGAGACTTATATGGTATAAACAAAAACATATCTGGCCTTATTTAAGAAATAATGAAGACTATGGAGACAAAGAAATAGAAGAAATGCATTCATTTATAAAGTAACTTATACTTGTAAATGATTAGCAATAGAATAAATTCCAGTATCTGCAAATATCTTGGATATAATTATTAGTTCAATGTTACCCTATTAAAATGAGTCTCCTACATTTTTTTTGTATAAAAAAACACATAAATATGCTAACCTTGTACAAGAGAAACTAAAACTTTGAAATCTATAAATGATATAGTGAGTGTCTAATAACTACTTCTGAAGAATGGACAGGATGAAATATTATACCCAGAAAAAAAAGGATGAAGATATTAGTTGGCATAAACAGATAAATTATAACAAAACATAATTTTAGAATTTTAGTCAGAATTTCAAACTATTATTTTGATTCCACCTGAAGAATGTTGGAGAATAGATGAACTGAAACAATAATCAAAATAAAAATGAAGATTCTAGCCAGCAAAATAACATTGAATAAGGACAGCACAGAATTTTAGTCAGCATCTTATTATAATTGTGCATGTCCCTTCCTTTGTTTGTTCACAGGACTGTTACACTCAACCAATATCTCATAAATAATGGATTATTCTGTTTTGATTGCATGTAAAGAGGGGAAAAGACACTGCTTGGTTTCAGTGAGAAAATGAAAGAAAGAACAACCGATAGAAGCAGAGAGAGAACCAGGTTAAGCTGATAAGAACAGACACTACATTTTGGTCTTAGCCAAAAGATGGAGAAGCAATAGTGACTGCAATAAAAATGCCATTTTTCAGAAGCACAGTAGTAAGTCAATTGCCAAAAATCCAGTTGCCATAAATAAAATGACATCATTTGCTGAATTATTTTAAAATTGTTAAGAGAAATGTTTGTCAGATGGAAATTTGGCTAGTTTATAACTATTCCCTGGTGCAATGCATATCCAGGGAAGGCTGGAAAATGCATCAGCTCAAACATTGTTTTCAAAACAAAAAAGATTAAGAGTTAATAACAGAAAGTTTCTTTCTTTTTTATGAAGGCATGGTGGAATAACAGATTGCGGCTTGGATTGAGGAATCAGAGAGCTGAGTTTGAATTCCGGTTGAATCCTTACATGCTAATACCCTTGGGAAAAGCATGAATCCTCTTCTCCCTCCAGCTATGGGTAAATAGCAGGACAGACCAGGTTCTATAGCTTTAGATGGCAACTGGTCTACCACAGAAAGAAATGGCAACCTACTGCAGGAAAAAATCTGCCATGTCAGTCATGTATTGAAAGATACATGATTGTATAAGCGTGTATCATGCATGGCACATAATTGACTGAAGTAACATAATGTATGGTTGTGTTTTTTGTAAATTTCAAAATATCAAAGTTCACTTATTGACATTAAGTATCTTTATTATGATAAAAAATTATCATTATATATATTTTTAAGTAGTTTCTTTTTACAATATCTTAAACAGATTTTTTTTAGATATTCAGAACTTTGTCGCTGTGAACTACACAAAAGGTTAATGACAGTCAAGATGCTATACAACTGTTCTATTATATGAATGATAATGACACATTTTTGATTTTTAACTGAGGTTAACCATGTGACAAAGATGGCTGCTTAATCAGGAAATGTCTTCATCAATGACGGCCTGAATAACTAATAACTATTTTTAGACAGGAGGGAAAATGATAAATCTAGTCAAGTTGGGTTTTCTGCACTTTGTCTGTCTCATCAAAATACAAAAGTGTTGTTAAACCATTCTCATGAAATTCAGAGTTAATGATTATTTTTATGGAAAAGCTTTCAAGTAATTGAAATTATGTGCAGCTAAAGCATCAACAATATTTTATAATTGGTGGTAAAAGTACCTTTTAGTGGAGCTTGAAATATGATCAAACCGCAATTATTCTTTTTTGTTTTTGTAAGAAAAATATTTGAAGAGATGGCCATTGTCAGTACCTCAGGATCATAGCAGAATAAAACAATTAACAGTTTACATTTCTGGAAAATTGACCCTGCTGGCGAAAACTTTTTAGTTTGCTTCTAGTATAAAAGCAAAATTTATATATTGTGTATTAGCTAACAAATATAAATTAATATACACTCACTGGCTACTTTATTTGGTATATTCTTTTAGTACCAGGTTGGACCAATTTTGGTTTTTAATCATTTCACCCCAAACAAGGCAATAAAGCCACAAAGACACAAGGACTGTTAGAGAATATGAGAAAAAAAAATTATCAAGGAGAAAGAAGAGTCCTCACAGATGAAGAGGAGGTGAGCAACAACAGAGATGTTGTTCTATAGAAGGATGCTGAGAATACCATGGAGAAAATATATGATCAACAGTTTTAAGGAAAATGGAGACAAAAAGGATATTTGTCCTTAGAATCAGAAGGAAAGAGTTGAAATTTCTAGGACATATTGAGGAAAGAGGGTTTGGAGAATTTTACACACACATGAGATATTGAAGAAAGGCAGAGAAAACAGCAAATAACATGTCTATTGAGCTTGTGTTCATTTATGACAGAACAGGGATTAGGAGAGATGGTGAGATGAAAAGTTTATTTATTAAATCATTTTCCTTACTAAAAGAATCATTTGTTTTTTTATTACAGAAAATGATTAAAGTTAAGCTTGAGAGTGGTGAAGTAATGGCAGAGTCAGTAGGTTTCCATAAAAGCTAAATTTCTTCCATATTTAAATAATGGATTCAAATATATGAGTATCAAACTGTTATCAAAATTATTAGTTCATTTTTGTCTCTTAATAACAGTATTTCCTGAATCAATATGTAATTTTTACAGTGGTTACAAATGTCATATTTGTTTAAGATCCTACCCTTGATACCACAGGTTACATAAATAGCCTATAACTGAATTAGTTAAATAATTTTAGTTTAATCTAAAATTAATGGTATTTGATTTAATAATTTTTTTAAATATAAAGATTTTTATGCTACAATAAATTCCAAAGAAATCAATATAAATAGAAACAAATTAAAACCAACTTACCATCAAAATTTATGAGTTTATCTGTGTCTGCAAGATTATTTTCATCCTCCTCTATGCCCCTGTAGATCAAGGGCTGTTCAGGGTCCCCAGGGATGGCAGGTGGGGGTGTTGACATAAGATCATCCCATCGCAAGCACCGGATGCTGTCTTCGGCTGCTAACAAACACCTCTGGAACAAGTTTCGCAGTTCCCCTCGATTGGTCATGATTGAGCAATTGGCTTCTTTTCCAACCCCAGATGACAGCAACAAAGGCAGAGTGCCTGGATAGTAGGAGCCAGGAAATATGTTTGTAAAGAATTCTCTGATGAATATGGACAGGAAGTCTTTGGATAATACTTCCTGGAACAATTTCCCAGACACAACCAGCAATTTGAAGCTGTCATCTGCACAGGGCATCAATTTGGGCCAAAGCTTGTGTTCTGCCGGTGTCACTCTTGGAGGAGCATCGCTAGGACACACCAAAGTGGGAACATAGTGAGACCAGAGACGGCGCCGACATTCACAGAGGATGCGGACCACTAGTTGGACATAGTCACTGTCTGAATCGAAGATGTTTGCTGACAAGGAAGTGGAGCTGGACGGGTAGTTTGTGAGACATTTTTCAGGTGGTAATTTCAAAGATCCCAAACAGGATACCAGTGACCTGCATGTGGAAGTGGTTGATGAAGAGCTTTGTGAAAAATCCTGGAAAAATAAAATAATAATTTTTATTATTGGGATTACTTCTAATCAAAAGAATTTTAACAGGAAAATTTAAATCTACTGATTTGATAGCATTTTTCTCCCAAAAGTCTAAAAAAAATCCCAGGATCTTATATGTTGAAATATTTGGTAGGTTAATAAACACCATTAGTCCTCATATTATGTCTGAATCTATAATACTGAAATATTAAGAAAAATTGAGAGATATGAGTATTATATGCCATATCTTGTCTTGTTCTTTATTAGTACTACTCATTATTGTTTCCACTGAGTTTAGTACTGCATTATCATACCCAGAAATTGAATTAATAACTGTCACCATATTAATGAACCAATGTTTTTTATCCATTAGGCTACTGTTCTTCCTCTTTTTTTCTTTTTTTTTACACAACATTTTGGCTCTATACCATTCAATCCTCTATAACAGGAACCTGAAGAAGAACGGGGTCTATATTGCTGAAACACTGTGAAGAAAAAAAATAGGAGGAAATTAATCCAAAATAACCACATGCTGGAATATCTTGTTTTAATGACAGGGAAAAAAATCCAACCTTGTTATTTATATTTTTGGAAAGATATCTATCTTATTCCAGGTCTGATTCTTTGACCAATTCAATGCATATATAATTTAGCCAGATGGTTTCTAGATTATTTAAATCATCTATTTTGAAATAACTATTGTATCACTAATGTTATGGATTCTATTACCCTCTTTCTCTACTTACGGCAAGATAAGGATGCAACATTAAACAGTAATCAAGCTTGGCAGAAAGACACACAACAAATAAAAAAGGAATCAAATACATAAAAAATACAATAAAAACAGAAAGGAAACAGAGATTCAATGAAACTTTTAAAACCAGGGTCTTTCCAATACTTTTGGTTAAAGATATTTTTCAGCCCTCAAAATACTCAAATATCAGCTGAGCCTTTATCTTCTCTAAAATAAACTACCACAACTTTTCTTGCTTTTGGCTAACTTTCTGGCCAAACTTTTTTGAAAACCAGTCAAAATTTATTTCACCAAATAGTTAAAAAACCCTCCAATATCATATATATATATATATATATATATATATATATATATATATATATATATATATATATATATATATATAAGTTCTATCCAAGTCACTTGGTGGTGATACCATTGAGATCATTTATTGCTTCATTGTGTTCTTAATTTAGATTTTAGAAAAGTCACAGAGAGTCAGATGTGAACTGTAGGGAGCCTAACTGATGTTAGTGATGTATTTTTTTCAAAAACCTCTATACAAGATGTGGAGAATCAGCCATCTAGATATTTAAAATGACTGAATACTTTCCAGACTGTCTTTGGAATCATCAGATCTTCTAATTCTCAATTGTTGTCAATCACCATTTTCTTCTGAGTGCTGTTCTTATGTTTTCAATATTTTTGAGTGATATGCTTGAAGGCCTTCTTGAACATGAATTTCTCCTGACAGATTTCCAGTCAAATTTTAAGCAGAAATACCAAAATTTTATCTGAGTTTCACTCACTGAAATAGCACTGAAGTTACCTTAATGATTCAGATAATTTCTGTGGATGAGAGTTCAAGTTTCGAGTAAAACATGATGCAGATATATTAAGATGGCAGCCACCAAACAGTACACAAACTCAATAGCATTTCATTGCTGAGTGAGTAACTCAAAAGGAGAGTGTTCAGGCATGTGTATTAATAATATCTGATTTGTTGCTAAGTTTCATGAAGTCTGCATAATCAACAGTAAAGTTATTCAAAATGGTTGGTGCATACTATCTCGACAGGTCTCATAGAATTTATACAAGTATCTCTACAAAAAAATGTGATACCTAAGATTTAAAATGAATTTTTAAAAATGAAAAAAATCATTCTTGAACCTTTTATTTTAGTTTTAATTTCAATCTAATAGATTCAATTTAATATTTCCAATAAGCAAAATTCTTTGCACTACATCAAAAACTAATTTAAATTGATTGGAAAGAATTTTTTTTTTTTCTTTCTTTGCTAAAAGAGCTGATTAGCACACGTTTTTACTCATCTTTCATTGCGCCATACTCCTCTTTAATAAAAAATCATCCAAAAATAAAATTTACTTTTCTGACACTTTATTTGAGGAATATTAACTGATTTAAAATATAATGAAACAAATATTAATTACTTTAAGTTTAAAATATCACAGAAATCCATTTTTTAACCCAACAGTAGTTAATATTTATTAAGAGTTACAATGGACAGGAAATTGTAGAAAGCCATGATCACCTACATCCTGAGAGGACACAGCACATAAGACTTATTCTGAATTCTGAGATTAAGTAGTTTCATTATTAATTTTTGACTATTTTTTTAATCTCATTTTTTATTTTTATCATAATATTCATACTTTAACAATCAAACGATATTAAACTAAGCATAATGAAGTTAAATAAATGTTTACTTTAATAGAGCAAGAACATTGTGCTAAAAAGCCACAAGATGTCAATAAAAGTGGTCAAAATTTAATAATTAAAATTCTTCCACTAAGAGTTTGCATAAATTAAGACTGCTACTACTAATACTATTACTACTACTACTAGCTTGTAAACAAACAGTATGGCATGAATAATCCCAGAAGCAGGAGCAGGAAAATGATTACAGATTTTATTTCTACATAGCTGTTAGTCTTCTTGGCCAGGTAAGTGCTATTGATGAAAGATAAAATTCTGGAATACATAGAAGTCCAATTTACATCTCAAGAGAAGTTACTTGTTTATTTCAGTTCATACTGTTTAGTTTAATGATTAGAGAGTGGAAATAAAAAGCATCAGTTTTAATTATGTTATAAAATAAAATAAGACATATCTCGGCTGATCTACAGGCAAATAAAATAACATACTCAAGAGTGAGAGCCGGATGTGAACGGGACAAAGCCCCGTCACAAAATGACCATTATCTTCGTTTACAAATGTTCCCGACGCACGAGTTCCGGTCGAAAAATAAAATAATATTTAAAGTGTTCTATTTTTCGTCCAATAAAAATGCTTCCCTCCGAATTATACTCGCTTCGTTTTTCGAGCCTGTTAAGCAATAAAAAACGCCATAAAAGGGGTCACAAGGAAGTACAACGGCAGTCAACAGGTGGCCAGGGAAGAGACCTGTCACAGTCAGGCCAAGCTGTCAGCAGGGGAGCGCCAGCGTCAACATGTGTGAACTACTATGAGAGATCGACCTAGATCCGAAGCCGGCTTATGAACTATACAAGGTAGCTGTCCCAAACCCTCACATTCCTGTTGAAATAAATCTCGTAAATCTATTTCTGCTGTTGTTGTATTTCTTTCTTGCAACCATATGCTTGTCTATAACAATTAGATCTTTTGAGATGAGAAATTATCATTACTCTGCACTTTGCTATTCAGACTAGTATACTCATCTTTGTTGTTGAACTTATAAATAAAACCAATTGTTAGACAAAATAGAAAAGCATATAATAAAATGTAACAGGTAACAAAAAAGTTAAAGAAATAGGAATATTGTTTTGACTTTGTTGATCACATTGTCTAGAAAAGATTACCTGCTACCAGGTAAAATTCTTCAAGCCCTCTTCCCTTATTTCTCTAATTCTGAGTATGTATTTTTGTTTTTTCATTTTCCTTAAAATTTCCTCATTGTTCACATAGCGTATCCATGATATTTTCAGCATCGTTCCATGGAACCAAATTTCTGTTGCCTCAAGTTTTCTCTTCATTGACTGTCATATAGGAGGACTGATATTAAATCACAGTTTAGAATTTTTTTTTTTTTTTTAATTTTTATTTTTGATGAAATTTTCCTATTTCTTAATATTTTGTTTGACCTTTGGAAGGTATATTTTGTCATTCCAATGTACCTTTGGATTTTTGTGTCACATTTTCTCTCTTCTGTTAAAACACTTAAATTATTTAATGATTATATTTGTATATCTGGATTTATTTATATTTTCTATAATACTGGAGTTTTAAGGAACTGGCATAGAAAATTTTAGTTGCTTCCTTCAATGATTTATAACTCAAAAGTAACAAAAAATCTACTTTTGTTCTATTTTGGTTGCCTTTTCTTCAGAATGTTTTAGCCAATCCATTCTTTTGACATTTTCAGACTAGAATTTTCTGTCATATCAAATCTGTTTAGGTACATTGTGCTGCGTTGTAGGCAGAAGGTATAACTGAGTACGTATACACACATAGATATATAAGTATATGAATGAAATCTATCTATAAATAGACTTATTATAGCCAGCCACATTTTTGATTATCTATAGCTGGCCAAATCAGCAAAGCTTTTGTGTTAAAAACTTTTATAAAACTGCTTTGCAAAATATATTTCAAAGGAGGAAAATATGACAAAACGAATGACAGACAAAAAGCTTTAATAATAGTGTTATATTGAAGTCATGAAAAAAGAAGCAATTTAAATGCCCTCAAGTCCATCTGAGTCATCCAATGATTAATTTATTAATTTTTAGGTGTTTCTCTTCTGGAATATTTAAAGGAAGAAAGTATGACCCCAAAATGTGTTCTCACTGATGGCAATTTATTGTGTCAGAAAGCAGTAAAATTAAATTTGTGAAATAGACTGTCTCTTTCCAGACAAAAATGTTAAGGAAATGTCTAGTATAGATGGTTTGCTAGTATCTGCAGGATTCCCTGATTCAGATTTCACTAACTGAAGGGAACCCATCTACCTCACATAATGAAGTCCTATATGTATATTCATATACACATAAGCAAATTAAAATGAGGATAGTTCAAAATATTAACTACAACTTATCAGACAAAAATAACAACAATGGGGATCATCCAAAAATATTCATTCACTATTAATTCTATCTCAGAGTTTCAGACAGCTAGCAGACTGATGAAAACTTATGGGAAATACAAAAAATAATTTTCCCAACTTAGATTTCCAACTTATACATATTTTCTTTTCTCTTTCCTTTCACTAATGACAGACATTGTTCTATGAGTCTTGCCTTTTTTTTTCTCTTCCAGTTTTGCAATTTTTTTTCTTATTCTCTGAAAAGGAGGTTTCTCTTTTCACCAAATATTTCAAGTAGAAAAAAGTAAATTCAAAAGAAAATTTCATTAGCAAAATGAAACATGAGAAATTTCAAACTGTTTTATTTGCTTTAATTCATAATTTCTTCATTAGCAATATTTGACTAATATATATATATGTTTCATTAAATAATATAGACAAGTGTTGTCTATTTATTTTATGTAAATTCTTTTCATAACGTCTGATAAGCTTAATAACATTATCATTATTTATTGCTTATCAGATGTTATGAAAAGAATTTACATAAAATAAATAGACAACACTTGTCAATATTATTTAATGAAACATGTATGAATGAAAAATGCTGCCTAAAAACACATATATATATATATATATATATATATATATATATATATATATATATATATATATATATATCGGATTAATACAAATATAAAATTAATCACTTAGCTGATTGATGTTATATTCAGCACATCTACTCCAGAATTTTGTTTTGTAGACAAAACTTTGTGTTTTTGTTCTGTCCAGTCATCAGGAGATACAAGCTAATATCTGCCAATTCTTGTTTTTGTTATTTTTATATTTATGTTTGTGTGTGGGTGTGTATGTATGCCTGTACGTGTGCATATGCACACGTGTGGGATGTTGTCATTATTTTTTATTTTCATAATTTACTTGTCTCCTTATAGTCTCTCATTATACCTTTTCTTTCTTTTCTTTATCTTTCAGCTCTGAGTGTTAAAAGATAATGCAGTGAAGTTATTTCAGGGTCAGAGTCAACTTAAAATTAGGTTTATATTCCAGAATATTCTGGAGTTTTCTAAAGTTTTTCAAAATATAGGTGTATTCTGTATTTGTTGAAATTTATTTCTTGTTTAAATAGTTAATTATTATTATTCTTTAAAATTAATGCTTAAATGTCAAAGGAAATACTTCTTTATATGTCTTCACTTGCCCATTTTTTTTATTTTTCTTTGATAATTAACAGTTTGTTTCAATTAATTTGCACAAAGGGTGTAAAACCAGTCTAACATCTTCTGTAAGCTTTTACAAAGTGTTTTTGCTTTTTTGTATGAGTGCTATCAAACTGTATCCTTCTTTCCTTGTTTAAATATGCCTTTAGAGTGTAATCTCTCACGTAACGTAACTAATAATGACATAGATAAGCGAAAAGTTTCGATTTTATTGAATATGTATTTCATGACATTTAGAACAAAACAAATAATATATATTTCACGACTAAACGAAAAGAGTCAAAATTGCAAACTGACCTGAAAAAAAAAGTTAACATGACATGTGAAGACGCGATACTTAAAAATAGACGACAATGAAATAGTGCAAGATAATGAACAGTAATGCATGTAGTCATATTATGAAAACTCTTTCATAAAGGCTTAAGTAATACCGAAACATTTAAGAATTTATATTTAAATTTTCACTGAGAACATGGAAAATAATCCAATATATTCCAAAATAAACAACATATCTTAAGAAAGAAACAGCAAGTGATAAATATATATATATATATATATATATATATATAATGAAATGAAGTCCGATAATTATTTAATATATTTTCTGCTTATACGTTATTTTTATATATACTGTTTATTTAAGTAAATTGTTTGTTTTTAATTAAACAGTATTAATTATATTTACAATCTTCTATAATTTTTTCTCCATTGACCATTTCTGCTCACAAAACGTACCTTAACGTAAGCAATGACAACATATAATGAAATGGATTCAGTCCGATAATTATTTAATATATTTTCTGCTGATAGCTTATTTTTATAGATAAAAATTTATTATGGTGTTGATTATAGAAGGTTAAGTTTATAACTGCATTTTATTTATTGTTGTTTAAATATATGTAATCAGTAAATGAATAAAAATTAATTCAACTTGTTCATTTATTGACTATTGTGTACTCTAGTTTTCTATTGACAAAAACTCTGTTTACCTTGATATATATTAAATCTGGATAATTTTACATATTCTGATAGATGTTATTGATTTGCATTATATATATATGACTAGCAGCATGGCCCGGCGTTGCCTGTGCTTGATTAAAAAATCGTACGACTCATACAGCAATCGCTATCACTTAAAATATTTTTGCCCTTCCTTGCCTTTAAAAGAGTGCCCTTTGCCATGCTGATGTTGCTACATGCCTTACTTCTTGCCTATCTCACACTGCAAATTTTTTCTAAGCTCTATACTAAACATTAAATCTGTTATGAAAAAAGAATTAAACAAAACGATCAGCTTTAAAAAAGGACTCATAACTGGAAAAACCGAATGAAAAAAGAATGTTAACATCAAATACTTTTTCACACCCAACCCAGTTCTGCGGAATCAGAATCAACATTGAGTTTAAGCAAGCAAATGAGCTAATTGGAGTAAAGTGCCATGTAGATTTAAATTTTTCCCACTTGTGATGAATGCAGCTATCAATGTTTTTTGCATGCTAGCATACTAGTTAACATTCGTGTCAGTCAGCTGTTGGCTCTCACGCTGGCCAATATAATCTTCCTGCCTATTCGTGACAGCCAGCTATTGGCTCTCACTCTGGCCAGTAGAAAATGGCTGCAAACTACATGAAAACTGGCGTAGAAGCATGAAAAAATTGATTATTTCCACTATTGATGGGAGTTGGGAAATGCAAGGTTGGTCTTGGCCTTCTTGCTAACTTGGAGCATTTGCATGTAAATTTTGGTGCAAATCCATCTAAAATTGTGGCCGTGCATTCATTATACACACACACACACACACACACACACACACACATACACATCCTGCCTTTTATAGATAGAGATACACACAATATAAATGATTAATTACTTAGTTGAAATATAAGTCCAATTAAATGTAGGTTATCATTGATTTTTTAATACAGTGCTTAATATCCTATGCACAGAGATATATATATATATATATATATATATATATATATATATATATATGAGTTAGGGTCAAATATAGATTGAAATCTGATAGAATGATAAGATTGATAAATGTTTCCTACTTGTTCTTTATCATATATATATATATATATATATATATATATATGCAAACACACAGTGTTCTAGATATTAGAGAATACATCTATAGTTAGCAATAAATAGAAGACAACCTAATGCAATATGATGTGACAAGTATCAAATTCTAACATTCTCATTTCTCTTTCAGATGTATCAAGATCGTTAACAACCATTTCCAGTTTGACACTGAAATGAAAAGTCATGCTGTGCTTGTGTCACTAGCTACTAAGTGAATGTAACACAGAGATAGTCAGCTTCTTGAAAGTACCTAAGTTAATAGTAGGAATGACAGGTGGCTCTGCATTGACCTAGCAGAGGTACTCATGGTGATGAATATCAAGTTCACATCATCTGTAATCGACCTGCAGGATGTCAATAATGAAGGCTATTTTGTGACACTTCACTTCTTCCTACAGGATCTCAGTGTCAAGGCCATCAACTACATTGAAGTGCAGGGTATAGTGGTCAGCCTTGGACTGAAGGGCTGGCTGTATATATTCCAGAAGAACTCTGTTTCTTTATGAATGGTCCACATATAGGTGTAGCTGACTGTGAATTTTTATGATCATGTCACCTCCAAAATGTGACCCTCTAACTCTCCTGATTTGAATCCCTTGGACTGATATATCAAGAACATTAATGAGAGGTTAGACCAACCATTTCCCCTTCACACAAACAATATCAAGGACTTGTTGAAAGCTGTCAGTGCACATGTGATGGCCAACATGAACAAGAATCATTGGATTCAAGCATGCAGTCATGTCTGAGGCCACACTGAAGATGTTCACAAGGCTATGAGCAGTTTTATTGTTTTCTGTTTTTATTGAACATGTGTACAACCATTTTAAAATATAATTTTTCTATCGAATATCTTCTCTTTTCTTTATAATTTGTTCTCAGTTATTTGGTGCACTTTACATATGTATATGTATATATATATATATAGAGAGAGAGAGAGAGAATAAAAACAAGTTGTCTTAACATACAGAAATATATTTCAAACTAATGTGCAGTCAATTATTAGTTATAATATAATAGACTCTATAAACTAAAGTTATAATATAATAGACTCTATAAACTAAAACTCACAAGTTATATTGTACATCTAAATATATCTTGAAAATTTTGACATCATCAATGGAGGTTAATAGAAATTTTATTGTGTGTGTGAAGAGTTGTGTGAAAGTGAGGTTTATCCAAAAAATAAACACTTATTTAATATTAACAAAAAGTATCCTTCCTAGAGGAGTGCTGCTTTAGTTCTCAAATTGCTCCTTTTGATCCCTTACACACATAGCTCAGTATTCTTCCTACTTTTGCAAAATTTTTTAAGGTTGCTATTAACTACCTAATTAGATTCTCTTTAACTTCATACAAAACATTTAATCACATATATATATATATATATATATATATATATATATATATATATATATATATATATGAGATATTAAGGCATGTGAATGCATATATAAAAGCATATGTAAAGAGTGCATATTTATTTGTTTGTATGTGGATATTTGTATACACTCATATTGTTCATATATATATATATATATATGTGTGTGTGTGTGTGTGTTTGTGTAGGTACATGAATAAATCTGATGCTTAATGATGAAAAAAAGCATTTATTTTACACAACAAATATCTATTTTTCAATATAACCTCATTCTTTGTCAAAGCATTTAATTTGGAGATGGTTATTAACTTCATAGAACAAACATTTTACAATTTGAGCTCAAAACTATGTATCAAGTTGTGAACTTATTGAGGCACCCTTGTATATCAAAAACATACTGATTTTTTGTACTCAATATGTTTGTTTTCTTTATATTATAATTTGTTCTCAATTAAACATATATAATAATAGACTCTCCCATCGGTTTCAAAGGAGGCCACATATGGAGCTAGAGTAAGGATTGTGGGATGAGATTATTGTTAGATTGGCTGACCTTTCAGATCTAGTTCTCACTTCTTGAAGATGATTCAGACAAGCTGATTGAAAACTGCTGAGTCCACTAAAACATGTTGATCTCCATTCTACCCGCTCCAAAGCTAAGCACTTGAGGGTGTTATGAGGTATATTGACAGCTGATAAGTTGCTCTTCAGCTTGTCTTTGTATCTTAGCCATGGGTGTCCTACATTCCTGTAGCCCTGATCTAACTGGCTGTACATTGGGATCTTGGGTATTCTGTCATCAGACATTCTCAAGACATGACCAGTCCACCGTAACTGAGACTGTATGAGAAAAGTCTCAATTCCTCCACTATTACACCAGTTAAACAGGTCTACATTCTATCTTGAAGGTTAACTCCACAGATGGCACACAGACAGCTTTTATGGAAAACATCCAGCTTATATATGGCATATATGGTACCTGTATGGAGTCCACAACTCTGAGCTATACAAAAGGATGGCAAGGACAACAGCTCTGTAAACCCGAATTTTCGTATCCAGTCGAATACCTCGCTCATACCACAAGCAATGGCAAAGTTTGCTGAAATCACTGGTAGTCTTAGCAATCCGATGCATGATTTCATCATTTGAAGTTCGACTGTAGTTGATTTTTCTACCAAGATAGGTGAAAGGCTTTACATAGTTCAGGGCTTTGTCTTCTACTTTCAATGGTCCCTCTGGAAATTTGTAGACTGGTGTTTTTTGTTTCTCACCACAGAATTGCTTCAGAGTAGGACAAGGATGGTGCACTACTTCATTTTTCTTTATGCTAAGTGTAAGACCAAAGGCTTTACATGCAGCAGAGAAATGATTTATTAGATGTTGCGCTTCCTCAAAGAATGTCGAAACAAGAGCAGCAGCATCAGCAAACAACAAATCATGAATAATTTGTGTACGAAGGTGGGTCTTGGCTTTGAAGTGCTGATGATTGAAGAGACCACCAGTTTGTCAGAGAGCTCAATTTTCATTTCAGTTGACTTAAGAGGTAGTACATTAATGCGCTTGGGCACTGTATATTTTATAATCCTTCCCTTTTGCAGATGCAGTGTAGCTTTACTCTGAAGTAGAGCGTGATCTGACAGATAGCATGTTGTGTGGAATGAACATCCTATCTTAAATTCTTTTATGTCTCACCTTTTTGTGATGACATAATTGATCAGATACCAGTCTTTCAAATGAAGATCCATCCATGTGGTCTTCCGACATCTGGGTTGATGGTAGAATGTATTAGTAATACTAAGGTCAAATTCCTTGTAGATAGTGAGAAGGTGTGATCCATTTGAATTCACCTGACCAATACCATGCTGATCTAAAATACCCTTACAAGAATGATAATCACTGCCAACATGAGCATTTAAATCACCTGTAAGGATTAATTCATCCTTATGTTGGACTTTGGAGATGACATCCTGAGGAGATTGTAAAAATCATCTTTTTCTTGCTCTGAACTACCTAAGGTTGGCACATAGCAGCTAACCATCATCACACAGGTGTTGCACTCCAGATTTAGGGTTAATGCCATTATACGATCTGATACACCTTTAAGTAAGGAAGGCAGTGAGCTAGAGAGATCTGAATTGATGGTGAAGCCAACACCAGACTGGCATGATCTTTCTCAGTCTTGCCAGCCCATAAAAACACATATCCACCTTTTTCTTCCCTAAGCTGAGAATTGCAAGCCAGACATGTTTCACTAATGGCCGCTTTGTTGATGTTATACTTCTTCAACTTTACGCTCTGGTGCAGAATCATTGTCCTGGAGAGTGCAAACATTCCAGGATCCAAAATGAAAATTCTCCTTATATTTCTTTTGATCTTTTAATAACCAGACAGCTGCAGTGGGCTGCCAAGTTTCTGTATGAGCAAGCAATGTTCAGGGTTCATCTTATCGCTCCCTCCCCATAATAGGGAAAGCAGTGCAGATCCTAAATAGGGCTGCTTTGTCACCAATGGAGGACACGGGCATCACAATTGCTCATAGGTTTGTGAAAGAACAGCTATCACCCATCGGTCTGTCACTCCAGCTTGAGCCTTCCAGTAATATCCCTTACCTGACACTGTCACCATCATTCTCTCGCCAGCAGACCTTGCAAGTGAACTGTGTGGATAAGAATGAATGAATCAAGGTAAACTGCCAGAAAACCCACACAAGTGATTTGATTAAAGTGGTGAAGGCTTGTGCAGAACCATCCGCACTTTTTGGAACTATTGATACACTCAGTCGGTGCAAATAAATGCCACAGACAAAGGAGGCAATAGACCTCAAAATATATATATATATATATATATTTGGAAGCACTAATAATAAAAAAGAAAAGACTGACACTCAATCAATAACAGTAATTATGAACATGGACACAATGTGCTGACCGTGTTTGGAAAATAAAACATTCCTATAACTCTAAATACATACATAACACAACCCATATATTCAGTAAAAAGTAAAAATAAAATCATCCTTGATAATGACTGAAAGTATAGCTGACATGCAGAACTTTTGTACAGTTTGTACACACTTTGTGTCCAGAAAAGTAAACACTTGTCTGTACACAAGAAAAATTAAATAAAAAGCTTAATTGCAGTGTGTGTGTATATATATATATATAATTAAAACAAAAAATGGTCCATATGTACTTCTTATAATATGTAAATTTAATAAGCTGGGTAATAAAATAAATTTGAGGAATAAAAAGCCAGCAAAATGATAGCAATATTGGCAATAAAATTTATTATATATTAACCTTTTAACTAAATTGAAGCACAAAGAGAAAGATTTCAAAGTTGAAATTTTCAGAATCTCTGTGCTTCAATTTAGTCAAAAGGCTATTATATAATAAATATTGTTATCATTTTGCTGGCTTTTTATTCCATAAATCTTTTTAACCGGCCTATTAAATTTCTCTCTCTCATATATATATATATATATATATATAAAACTTAAAGCCATGATGTAACAGCATAATCTGAAAGTACCACTAGATATTAGAGTTGACTGCATTTTGCATTCATGTAGCTTAGAATGTGACCGTCACAACAAAATAAGCAGTTTCCGTCCTATTTCATAACAGTGAACACATTAAAAGCTTTGGTGTAATGGGAATTTTTCAATTTAGTGATGGATACCAGTTATCAGGAATGTTCTAGTAGTGTAATGGTTAGTGACACAGAGAAATCAGTAAGCCAAGTATGAATTCTAGCCAGGTTTATTATGCTCACTTACACTCAAATACCATTTAAAAAATTTTTTTTCATCAGAATCACTCCAAGCAAGGCAGTAATGCCACTAAAACATAAGGTGTTACAGGGTGTGGAAGAATTAGAAACAAAATCATTAATGATGAACAGAAAGAGAAGAGAGTTATCAGGACAGTAGATAGTGACTGACATTGCATTTAAATTTTTGAAGATTAAAGTTGGCTGGAAAGCATAGAGCTGAAAGGGAGTTCTACAAAGAGAAGTGTGATAAAAGAAGCTGTTAGCATAGACTTACAGCTACATCTAGCTGACTCAACTGTAAATTGATGAAATCTTGACACCAGTCTAGTGCTGTGTTTTAATTCAAAAACTCTAGGTACCATAGTGAAGAGCTCATTTGAACAATTACCATGAAAGTACTTATAGAAAAGACATAGAGAAACAACCATACAGTGGTGGTAAAGTGACTGGAGCTGTGCTGCCAAATCAGGACCAATTATATTGCAGATTCTCTTTGAATCTTATCAAGGAGCTCAAGGTAAACAGCAGGAGCACTGGACCATATGTGGCAACAACATTATAAGCATAGGCAAATGGTAGACATAGATATGAAAGGTATGAATCCAGATAGCAGGATTAAGTGGGCACTCTTGCCTTGAGGTGGTAACCATTGTAGGAGAAGGAAAACTCTGAATTCAAAACCAAACTCAAGAGAAATGGGCTCTGTCAGGTTATCTTGCCCTAGACACACCACAACTGCTATGACTGAAGTAGATGTGATGCCCCATAATTGGTTAGAGGACTCATGACATGACCGGTTATCAGGTTTAATTTTTGAAAGAAGCGTAAATCTTGGAGCATGAAGAATTAAAGGAAATAAAAATGTTTACAATAAAAGAGAAAAAAGTTTTTGCCAGGGAAATATTGTCATAGATTAAAAAAAATTCATATTTTGGGGCAAAAGATGTGTCTTAATAATGTTTTATTGGTTTATGGTTATCCCATGAAGTTACTATATATGTAAATCTGATTGTATATCTTTATAAATAATACACTTATACATATCTTTTTTAATCACCCCAAGCAAGACAATAGAGCCACTAAGATGCAAGGAGTTACTGAGTGTTAAAGAGTAAGTGAAAAAAAGAAAAATAAGGAGAGAGAATAATAAAAGAGCAAGAATTAAGAAGACAGAAGATAATGATTGACATTACATTTAAATTTTTTAAGATCAAACTGGGAAGCTAGAAGCCAGAAGTGAGTTCAACAGGTGAGAAGTAAGATAGAAGAAACTGTTAGCATGTAACTTATGGTTACATCTAGCCCTATTAACTGTAAAATGATGAGACCTTGTTGCCAATCTGCACTTAAATTCATAAACTCTTGGTACTATATCGGAAAGTTTGTCAGAACAATTACAATGAAAGTATTTATAGAAAAAGCACAGAGAAGCTACATTATGGCAGTGGCTGAAGGTGAGATGGCAGGACATGACCAATAACATTGCAGATTCTTTGGATTTTATCAAGAATCTCTATGCATATAGCAGAAGCACCAGACCAGATATGGCACCAATATTCAATATTCAATGCATGAATGAATGGTAGACATAAAATTTGTAAAGATGTGTATGCGATTGTATATTATATATACAGGCTGTAAATAAAGTAATTAATACATTGATGTAAACTTTAAGATGTAAAAATGAGTTGTTGAACTTTTGCGTTTTTACCATAAATCTCCAAGAATGCTTTGTAAGCAATCTTTCTGCTGAATGGTTTGAACTGCATATTTAGGTGTGATCAGAGCATGTTTGGATAGAAAATTACCAAATTGATGTGAGAAAGTATATCATACTTTTAGATTTATTTTTTCTTTGGAGTTATGTTAAGAATACAGTTTTTAACAAAAATCCTGATATGCTTTAGGATTTAAGGAATTTCATTGAAGAATAGACAGGTTTAATAACATCTAAAATGTGTCAAAATACTATTCTTATTTTTCATAAAGATTGCAAACTTGTTTTACCAAACATTTGAGTGTACTTATATTATATTCACATAATGAAAAAAACTCTTTTTAAAAAATTGAAAGCCTTGATCAGGAAAATCCACCAAGGACTTTCAGCACCCCATTGTATATATTTACACATTTATATCTATATATTCACATGTGGGTGAGTGCATATATCTCCAGAACATCTTCTAAACATAAAAGGTGTATGCAAAATTTCCCAATGTTTTTTTTAACCTGGAGACAAAATACAATGTTGATAGCTAGTTTTCACACACACACACATACATACACACATACATACATATATATATATATATATATATATATGCTTGTGTATTGGTAAATGAACAAAAATTCAAGGCATATATTAGGTGTTTAAAAAAATGACTTTCAACTCTGTATTTCGTCTCTAGTTTAAAAAATATTTTAAATTATGATTAAAAAAAGAAAAAAACAGCATTGCGGAGTTTTGCATACACCTTTTAAGTTTAGAAGATATTTTGCATGTTCCAACATTTCTGGAATCACATTCTGCAACAGGTATCTTCAAAGAAATTCAAGAAAGTTCCTGCATGAACACTACCACAAAAATTCTAAAAATAGCATCCTTTAAAGGCTATCTTTTAATGAAAACATTCCTCAAGCAGATCTGAATGCATATTAACAGTATCAAAAAAGATTAAAAATAAAGAATAAAGTAAAAGAAAAGATGAAACCAACTTTGCTTTATGAAACATGAAACAAGAAAACAATCATTGGCTTTCCTATCAAGCTATTAATCTATATTGTAAATATGAAATATTGCAGAAAATCTTCAAACAAAGCCATTACATCAAACAATGTCCTCTTGCATCTTTTGAAACAGTGAAATAAAAGAGCAGTAATGCTATATTTATATGCTATAAAAACAGTTACTGCAGGAATTTTAAATTTGTTTCTGATCACATAAGAAGTTGCAAGATAAAAAGCAGATAAATATTGGGAAATAAACAATGAAAAATAAACAGAAAGAGAAATATAGTTAAATGATAATTTCCAAGGACAATAACAGAGATTTGATTGGTTAAAAACATAGCTGTTTCTAACTGGATGAAAATAGAATATGGCTGTTTCAAGTTGTTGGCAATAAAATAAGGCATCTGTTTAAACATCAATGGAGTATAATTAAACAGCTGATAGTTAAGATTATCATTTTCCAATTATTAAAATTAATAATTGTTATTTTTTTTTAAATTTTTATGCTATGAAATGAAATAAAAAAAATTTCAAGAATAAAAATGGTAAATTTTAAAATCTTCATATTCAGAAAAAAGAGGACATGACAATTCTTTGCAATCTTTTGTTTTTATCATAAGCAACTAAAATCTTTCTTTTAAAACAGTTTAGTCGCTTTTTCTAGTATTCATAAGAATTTCCTTTAACCTTTGATTTAAGATGTATCTGGAAAGTCAATATCTTGATAACATTATTTTCCCTTCTAGTTATATATGCCAGAAGTATGAAAGTATTAGCCAACTGATATATTCCTGAAGAAATATTCTTATTGGTAGTGAGATGAAGAGTAAATCACTGACAGTTTATGAGGACAGTGACAAAGTTACATTATGTGAGTGTGTTTAGTAGAGGGTATTCTGCTTATGTCGCTTATATTTGCAATTTAATATATTTTGTCTTTTATTGAAAGCCAACATTTGGTAATTCTACAAGATTATTCATTGTTTTATTATTGATGCAATATTTTAAAGTAATGTTTTTCTTAAAAAGACTTTGACAATAGAATCCCTTGATATAATTTTTAATAATGTCTTCATGGAATACACATATATTTAAAGCATAATATGTATCCATATACAGATATACAAGGTGCGATGGATAAATTATCATCTAAATTATGCAAAAAGGAAAATAACTCGGATATCTCATTTTAACAAATATATTTACCAAAATTATGCAAAAACATTTATTCAATAAAATCATCATTGGCTTCAACCATGGCCTCCAGAGGACTCCAGAATCTTCTGCAACTCTTCTGGACAGTTTCCTTGTTTAAGTTGATGAATGCTGCCATAATCCTTGCCTTTAATTCATCTTTGGTGGTACAAGCTGTTTTGTTGGTTTCTCACCCACACATAATAATCAAGGGGGTTGCAGTCTGGGGAGTTAGGTGGTCAGATGTAAGGGGAGATGTGGTTGCAGAAATTGCTTGACAGCCATAACTGGGTTCTCCTGTTTGTGTAGCATGCTACAGAGTCCTGTTGCCAGTTATAGGGTCATCCAGAAGCGACCCTCTTGACCCAGGACAGCACTACCTCCTAAGGGCACTTGATGAAGACCTCCTGCTGAGTCTGAGGACCAGTGAAAAGATTATTGGAGGCATAACATTGCCATCACTAGAGATCACTCCAAACACCATGATGTTGACTGGATATATCATCTAGCTCTTTCCAAATCATCTGCACTGCCTTCAGATTAACACTCAAACACTCTGAAATGTTCATATTGTAGCTTCTGGTGTGGATGCCAAGTTGTACAGCATGCTGTTTTCAAATTTCTGGCAGAGTGAATTGTGTCATGGTGCTCTTTTTCTCAGAGACAGTGTGCACATGACCCTACTATACTGTGCAATTGACAAAATTAAAAACAAAAAATGTGCATGCATGAAATTAAAAATATAAAATGGTGACAATTTACCCATCACACCATGTATTTATACCTATATAAGCAATGTATTGTATGGGTTTCAACTTATTCAAAATATTGATAATAACTTATTTTGGTGGTTTGTTATAAGATGTAAACAAAATGTAAGAAAGTTTTATTAATAAACAAATCCAAAAGATATTGTATATACTTTACAAATATATATTTGATCAACACAATGTCAAATATATCAAAATAAACTATTATTTGATATTATTATTGTCTGCTTGACCTTCATCCCCCATTCATTGATTTTGTAAGCTTTTCTACTTTTTTTGCACTTAACATTACTTACACCAGGTTTATTTGTTCCCAGAAGTCTTTACCATTCTTATATACATCTCTTTTAATGATGGGGCACAAGTTTTTTATTTGAATTGGAGAGGCTGGTGGGTAGGGGCCATTCCAGTAATTTGGTGACTTTGAAACTTTTTTTTAGCAAGGTAGGTAATAATCAGCTTTGCAGCATGTGAAAGAGCATACCTCTGCAGAATTATACCTTTTAGTTGTATCAAAAGAAGAGCTTAAAGAATCAAATAAGGACAAAATAATATAGAAGACAAAGTTGTGACATTTGATATCAAAGTATAATATTTTCATGTAGATTTTGATGCAGATTTAATATATTTTATTATATAATCAAAAGTCTTACATTGAAGACTCAACTTCTTAGAGGCATAGTTGCTAAAAAGGTCAGTTAGAAGGTAAGTGTAAAAGAGACAAAATTTTAAAAAAATGTTAAAAATACCAACAAAAGTGTCTGTAAATATAACAAATATATAACTATGACAATAAATACGTAATTATAAAGAAATAATGTCCTATCTTGAAAAATCATTTGAAATTGGTAACAATAACTTTATCAATCAGCTAAGTTACAAATTTTATTTATATTAATCATATATAAGTATATATGTATGTTAGGTTGTAAATAAAAGTTCTGTTGTATTTTTTATATGACCATTATGAGGGTACTTATTTAATACTTAAACTAACATTATCCTTAATATTTGCATTCTATTTTTTTACAGGTTACTTAATATTAGAGTGGAGAAATTTTATAATGATTTTACTTTTTAAAATGTGTTTAGATCAGACCCATATCATACACTGTATGAATTCAGAAAGTGCTTTTTAGTAATAGAATTTACCCCATAATAGCATTGATGGATGGTGACCCTTTTCACTGAAATCTTCCTTTTTTATATTGTTATAGATAGTAGTTGAGTGGCAGTTTGGTAAAATGGCATCTGATATAAAAGTGTGTACAAGGCAAAGGTGCATCATTGAATTTCTCTATACTGGAAAACCTCTCCAACAGATATTCATCAATGCTGGTTAAATGTTTATAGAGAACAAACAGTGGATATTAGCACACTCAAGCAGTTTGTAAGTTATTTCAGCAGTTGCAATATGATATGTGTAAGAAATTCCATTCAAAGTGGCCCAGTGCAGAAGTCAATTCATGAAATGGAAAGCTCTTGTTCATTGTTGGTGAAAATGCATAACTAATAGTGTTTTGAAGTTAAAAACTTGCTCTTTCTGACAGTATTACTCTGCTCATATTATCTGTTATAATTTCAATGTAAATAAATAGAGAGCATTGCATTCAGAACATTCATATAATTTATTCATGCAAGAAATCAGTGTTCAAGTTTTATGTAAGGATTTGAATGCTGGTTTTTTAAGCAAGCCAACTCTATTCACTTGAAAAATTGCTATGGTATAATCTTCCTATTGTCATTTCAACAACATCTGATTTGTGTTGTACAAAGCTAAACTTAGTAAATCTCAGTAAAGATCTTGGTTTAGCAGATGCAGAAATAACAATTAAGCGGATCTTAGTTATAAGCATCACTGAAAACTTGCTTGATTATTAAATGTTTTATCCCAATTTATTATCAAAACTAAAAGGTTTGTTCTTAAGCATAAAACAAGTAAGACTGAACACATTCAGTAAATCATAATAGTTAAAAGAAAAATGCAAATCATATTCAAGAAAATAGTATATTGTGATTATTAGTACAGTAAAACCTTGATTTAACATTGCTTTATTTAAGGAACAGTGAATTTAATGAGCCACTTGTAGATCAGATGGGCCATAAGGATAACAGTTTGTTTCATGTTTGCTACAATTTAAGAAATTATAATTTGAAAAACTGTAAAGTAAGATGGATAACACTGTAAAAGAACAGTGACCTAGATAGGTATTGAAAAACTCAATTTAGTTTTTAAAAGTCAGTGCTGACAACACTATTAGTATTGTATCCATCAAAACTGATAGAATTATTCATGTATGAAGCTTTGGAAATTTTCTAAACCTTGGTTGTGAGTACAAACTAAATTTTTTAATCGTTTCAACCAAAGCCACTAAAACAGAAGAGGTACTGAGTGTAAGAAAATATGAGAAAAAGAAAACATTATTAAGGAGAGAGAACAATAAAAATATAGGAATTAAGGAGACAGAAGATGACGATTGACATTGCATTTAAATTTTTGAAGATCAAAATTGAGTGGAAGGCAAGAAGATCATTAGAAGAATTACCATGAAAATATAGAAAAAGCACAGGAAAGCTATGTTATGGTGGTGAGAAAGTGACTGAAGCTGAGATGCCAGGTCAGGACCAATAGCATTGCAGATTCATTTTGTATTTTATCAAGAAACTCTAAATATATCGCAGAATCGCTAAACCAGATGTGACAGCAACAGCAATATTCAATGTATGGACGAATGTT
The DNA here is from genome assembly GCA_903632075.3 of Acanthosepion pharaonis. Classification (NCBI taxonomy): domain Eukaryota; kingdom Metazoa; phylum Mollusca; class Cephalopoda; order Sepiida; family Sepiidae; genus Acanthosepion; species Acanthosepion pharaonis. The sequence continues at coordinate 156,731 of CAHIKZ030001113.1, forward strand.
AGATTTATAAATGTGTAAGATAGATTCTAGTGAGAAAAATTATCTAGCACAACATAGTGAACCAACTTTCTTAGCAGCAGACCTAGTAATTGATCTTTCCACTTCACATCAGTGGAAAACATTAGCCTGAAAAGACACAAGAAAACACTCTCCTGGAGGTTAGCATCAGCCATATTAATGAAAGACAAAAGGTTCTCTCAGATGAATAGTGAACCAACTTTCTTAGCAGCAGACCTAGTAATTGATCTTTCCACTTCACGTCAGTGGAAAACATTAGCCTGAGAAGACACAAGAAAACACTCTCCTGGAGGTTAGCATCAGCCATATTAATGAAAGACAAAAGGTTCTCTCAGATGATTAAAAAAGAACAGTTTCTTGCCCCAGTTAACAATGGATTGTAGGTCATTTTTGAGATCAGCTGCCAATTTGACCTTTTCAAACTGATCAGAATGACTATTAAGACAGGAGTAAATAGTTGCATCATCAACACAGATATTAACTTGACATCATTGATGAAAATTAGGAATAATGTAAAAAAAAAAAAAAGAAGAAAATAGAACACTGTATGTCATAGTGAATAGACATGCTTTTTCATTGCTCGAAGAAAGCAACGTTTTTTTTTAAGGGAAATTTTTTCATTATTTTTTATTTATTTATTCTTATACTATTCATTGTTTATTACATGATTATAATTTTTATTTTATTATGATACATTTATTATCTTTATTTATTAGAACACATATTTGTTTATTTTTAAAGATAAGTTGCAGTATATATCAATTGTATATTATTACAGCATACATCAAGTTTATACTACAATATATGAAATTACAGTGCAGATTAAATCTACAGCACCTCTTCCAAAAATCCTCTCAATATGAGTGATGAAAGTTATGTATGATTGTTTTCTTTGATATTTTATATAGTTTTGTGTAATATTGGTAATTTGTGTGCTGTCTTGGAGTTAACAAAACAATGTTCATTAAATGCAGTGATCTTTCTTCTTGTTTATGAAATGTGGACTTTATTGGATTTAAGCAACACACTTTCTCCGCAGTTTGTTCTTTAAAATTAAGGTTTTAATGTATGAAGAATTATGCAAATATTGCAGATTTTAGTCCATAAAGATTCACTTAATATCTTTTAATGATAAATCTAGCACACAGAATATATTCCAAATTAATGTTGTTCTTTATGGTTTATAGAAAAAAAATTCAGGAATCTAATTTTTTTCTAAAGTTCTGGTATCAAGTATTTTTCACTCTATATATTCAAATTGTTTTTTGGGTGATGCATTCTTTAAGTGTTATATGTGAATGAGGAAAACTATACTAGTTGAAACAGTGTACTAAAACATCAAAGACGAAAACAATTCAAATAAAATTTTTGATCAAACTCTTCCTTGAAATTATCAAAGAAATTTTAGTTATTTTTTCTGAGATTTTCAAGTAAGCTGTTAAGATCCAATGATATTTTGATTTTTCTATTCTCACATTTGCTATGGATTTTTCTTGGTTAACCCAGATTAAACATAAATTATTAAACAAATAACAAGATATACATTAAAAGCACAATAAAGATGAAGTTAGACAAAAGACTCCTTGCAATTAACAGTTAATACTAGTGGCTTTCTAAATATTTTTTATCTAAGATTTTGAGTTAAGCTGTTATTAATATTCAACAATTATATTTTAAACTGTTTTTTGTCACCATTTTTTTCTATGAAAAAGCAAAGACATGGCAAATTCAAAAGAAATTTTCATTAAATACTAACTTCTAGAATTTTTATTCTTGATTTATCATCTTCATCCTTTATGAACGTTTTATTCATTTCTTTTTTCATTTCTACTTTTCATGTTTTGTTTGGCTTATTCATTTATTCATTTTTTATTATTTCATTATTTATATTGTACTTTTATGAAGTTTATTTGGAGATTAAGTATTTTATTTCATTTTTTTATTAGACACTTGACATCATCTTTATTGGTTTTAAAACAATATTTTGGTTGTTCTTCAGCTTTTTTTATATCATTTAAAGAATTTTCATCATTCCATCTATGTTTTTAGACTATTGTGTATTGTATAACATATATTAGAAATCCCCAAAATATGCTCCTGCACTTATGATGCTGCAGTACAAAAAAGGCACATTTTTGTTTTATTTTAAAATGATCTTGATTATTAATATTGTTGTAACTTAGGGAAGTTTATTGAATAGAATAATCAAACAAAGGTTGGTAATAAATGATAATACTTAGGACAAGAACACCACATATAAGATTTGCCAGTGGTGAGTAGAAGAAGTATTCAACTGCTAGAAGTGAGTCAAGTGAATTCCACAATGAATCTCCAACTGCAGACCAACATACAGTATTTCCTACTGTATTTATGTGAATGGGGACATACCCATTATCATCTGTAGGTATGCTACAACAAATATTTACCATGATGCATTTTTCTCTCAAAAGTGTAACATTAACCTAACTTCTCTAGTCATGGCTCATAGACATTTGTCAGTTAAGTCATTTATTTGTTTGTTGGCAAAAATACATGTCCTCTGAGAGATTAATGCAATCAACAAATTCTAATCAAAGAAAATTTCACAAACAGAAGCAATTGCAATCTCTTCCTTAAAACTCCAAGAGTTTTTAATCAGAAATAGCTTTGTCTGGAATATTTCCTGGGGAGAATTCTCAAGGAGGATTGTTGAGGATGTTATAATTGTTATTATTTTTGTTGTTAAGCCTAAATTTATTATTGCTGTTATTGTTAGAGTTAGATTTAATGTTGTTACTGCTGCTTCTATTCTTAATCTAGACCCAACCAAAGCTAAATAATAAAGAAAAAAGAAAATAAAAATAATTCAAACTAAAACATATTTTATAACTAACTTTGACCTCATTTTCAGCTAGAAATAAGCAATTCAACAATGAATAAATGATATACTAACTACACATGAAATTCCCTGAGCAACAGTTTGCACAAACTCCAATAAAGGTTGATAATATGTAGAAAATAAATCAATCAATAAAAAAGACCCCAATAAGGTATATTTAGAATTTAATAATCAGTTAACACTTCCAACTCTTTCAATAAATCTAAACTAGATTTAAAAAATATATATATATATATTTAACATTTCTGTTGTATATACAAAGTAATTAGTATACAAAATCCATGGTAGCAAGACCCAAAATAATCTACAAAATGTACAAACTAAAAAAAGAAAAAAAATATGCTGCAAAAGTTCCAATTGTGTTTGGTTGGACATGTGATGAGAATGAAGGACTATTCTAAAAATTCATTCTATTTGGCTGACAGAGAAATTGGCGACAGTTAAGGAATACAAAGACTTCTTGAAAAGGGTTCTTATCTCCTGTGGCTTCAACCTACACCTGTGGGAAACTGATGCAGCTGAAAAGGTGTGAAGTAGATGCACAGGATCTATCAGATAACCTTCCCCCCTTCCTGAATTGAACCACTGTAAAAGAGTAGATGAAAAAAGATAATTTTGTAAGCTGGAAGCATCTGCTAGTTGTCATTAAAAGTTTCTTTCTAAATGATTCATGTGTTTATGAATTTTAGACAAAGTTTGCGTTGTTTTGAAACACAAACTTTACACAGTATTTAGAACAAATGTGTATATATGTTCACATAAAAATGCAACAAATTTTGATAAAAATAACCTTATATTAAGAGAAACAAAATTTTAAGCAACCATATATTCCCTTGGCTAGTGGCTATTTTTCTGTGACAGTATAAAACAGAAGTGAGCAGGAGTAAAGATAACATTCCTTTTCAAGGAAGAACAAAAAGATGACCATGGATAGTTATAACATCAAAGAAAAGGAAAACATCTATTATGCTGATAAAAAAAGATAAAAATTTCATGATGTCTAACTTTTATACAGATGGCAGTGAAGTAGGCTAAAACATGCTTCTATATTTATATGAATTTTTTCAAAACAGTGTTTGTTTAGTGATTTATACAATATTTAATTTGGATTGTACATATAACTTACAAATATGGTGATGCATAGGGATGAAAAAAAGTTAATATTTAGTTCTTATGTATAATATGTAACCTCAAGTTTTAGGCTTAAACATCTGAGGAAAAAAGTGCAAATGATATACAAATAATTCTGGTTAGATATGTGCAAAATGTCCCCAGAACTCTTTTTGAAAAAAAAAACAAAAACTATTAAATACATAGTTGAAAATGCATGTATTACATCTCTTTAGTGGTTTTACTAATCTACATGAAAAGTTTTAAAGCTGTCTCAGAAGGAAACAGTGAAAATATTAAAGATATTAAATTGATGTAAAAGTTCTTATTAGTCGCTTTCACTTAATATTAAGTATCTTTGACATCTACTCATCTCTTTATTGCTTGTGTAATCATTCAACTGTAGTACAGGATTTACAAGCCTTACATGACATTCTTAAGCAAGAATAATGGGTTCCACATGAAGTCATAGAAAGAAACATTGGTCAGCAGTGCCTCTTTTTCATCTTGCTTGACACAGAAATAAGTCATTGTTAGATTAGATAGTTATAAGCAAGTAAAAATGGATTTATTAACACAATCCAAAATGAATCAAATTTTAGCTAGGTCTAAGATAGTTTTATACATCCCAATCTAAATTAAATCTTTTAGAGGAAAAAGTCTATGTTTGGTTGTATTTGAAAATAATTCTTTATGAGGAACTGTTGGAAGCTAGACAAACTGTTACTACATAGGGATACAGCAGGGAATTAGTTTGTTTGAATTACTGGATAAGAAAAGATCTTTTTCTAGGCAAAAAAAAAGTTTATCAGTAATTTTACTGCATAACAACACCTATCTTCATAATACAAATACAACACAGCAAATGATCTCCAACTTGGGATGGGAAATTCTTCTGAATGCAGTATATTCTTTAGATTTATCACCTTCAAATTAATACTTGTTTTACTTAATGCAAAACTTATCTGGTCAGCAGTCCTAAAATGTTAAAAAATATTGATAAATTCTTCAAAGAATTCACTAAATCAAAAGCAGAAACCTCTTTAAAGGACAGAATACACAATTTTGCAGAAAGCTGGTGTTCTGTCATTCAAAACCCAGGAAAATACTTTAATGATTGATTAATGATTTATATGAATAAAAGACTTTGTCAAAAAATTCTGGAAACCAAACAGAATAACTTTCTTTAATGCAATTGCTCAATACATACTATAATGTACAAATATGGCTATATCCAAGTAAAGATGAAAAAGTACCTAAACTGAATACATGTACACAGTGCACCTGTCAAGTAAGAAATTGCCACAAACTACACAACACATATGTAAATCCAGGAAGAGTAGGTTATATTTTCGATTAACCTCAGTGTAAGTTGAATGAAGGAAAACTCATCTGAAAGAAAGGCAGAAGTGTGTTAGGCCCAGTCAGGATGCATTACACAGTAGATCTACTGAAAAACAATGCAACATGGGGCTATAATGAAGCCTAATGAGAAATCAATTCTTTGTTTTCACAAAGGAAAAGGTGAAATCAAATGAAGGTCAGTGGAAAGCCTGGGCCAGTTGTCAGCTAATTCCAAATGAGAACAAACTGAGCTACATACCCCTTCAGTATAGGCAATCAATACAATCATCACCACCCCTTCTTATAGAGAAAAATCAATGATTGAGTAACCTTGAACTCAATAAGGAATGGCTCATATTTACAATACTGGAGATGTTTTTTTGTTTTTTTTATAGAATTTTGAAAATAATAGCCATGAATTTATTGAAAAGGAGGGAGAAAGATCAACAGTGATGAGAAGAGAGAAAAATAGAATAATGTAGATAGTTGAAATAAATATCTAGATATGAAAAGAGCATGACAGATGTACAGATGGATATCAACAGAATAAGACAGATGCACAGATGAATATTAATAGAACAAAGACAGATGTGCAGGCAGTTATCAACAGAGTGGTCCAGATGTGCAGATGGGTATTGATAAAGAAGAGTGAAACAGATAACGGAGTGTTAAAGATGTGAACATGGATAATAGAATGGTACATATCAAGATAATGAATAGGGAGAGGTAGATGCAAACAGATAGAGATACACATATTTATATATAAAAAAATTGATATAGATGATATATACAAAGTACAAATCTTGTATATCAGACTAATAGTGTGTAAGTGAATGTCAAAATAGAAAAGTATCTTATGTGTTTCATCCCTTGAATTTATTTGGATACCAAAAATGAAAAAAAAAAATTGTAACTAGCATTTGTTGCATTTCTCACCAGCCTATATATATTATATATATATATATAAACACACACAAATATATGTACAGTGGTGACATCCTACCAGTTTTCATGAACAAATTCTTAAAATTATAAAAGTTTAGCAAACTGGTTGTTGGAGTATCCAAAAATATTCTTATATATTAATAGCCAATATATAATAGCTAAAAATATAATACTATTGCTGTAATTCTATGGTGGCTGAAAGAGGGTTTTTGGGATGAACATAATTTATTCTGAAAAAATAAAACATGTTGAAGTTAATAATGTGGTAAATTTTCTCATCATAGGTCTTCCATTGGATCTTTGGGACAGCAACAATTCAGTTTGAATGTGACTACGAAACCATAGCACAATTGATGACACTAGAGTCAAAAAGTATCATACTTCTGAACAGAAATATTATGGGAACAGAATTTCAATCTGGAAATATCTCAATAAATAGATTTGTTTCTATTAAATTATCAAAATAGTTTAATTCTTTTTGATACTATAAAGTGATTTGTTTCCATTCTCAGACTAAAAAGAAAATAAGCAGAATAGGTTCCTAAAGATTACCTGCTTTCATAGAACTGGTACCTGGAAATTTGGGATGCCATTATTATATATATATATATATATGTATGTATTCGAAAAATTTTGTAGAAAATATGTACTTCTCCAACATATATATAGTTTCAGTTTATACGTTATTTTATAGATATAATTTATTTAAGTAAATGCTTTGTTTTTTAATTAAACACTATTAATTACATTTACCGGCCTGAATGTTCGAGAAATGACAAAGAAAATATGTGCTTCTCCAACAGGAATCGAACCTGGAACCCTTAACGGGAACCATCATTTGATCCTACATGCTGTTAACCATTCAGCCACAAAAGAAAGCTTCTGGTTAGCAAAGTCCGAATTTCTGTTTATAAACATCCACCTTTGATGATTTTTTTCTATTTATCATATCTGCTCATGTCAGATCAAATGATGGCCCCCATTAGGGTTACAGGTTCAATTCCTGTTGAAAAAGCATATATTTTCTATGAAATTTCTCCAACATTCAGTCTGGTAAATGTAATTAATACTGTTTAATTAAAAAACAGACCATTTACTTAAATAAATTGCACACACACACACTGTGGCAGACATGATGAGACAGAACCTGGGACGAGCACAACTGGTTGCGACTTGCCTTGTTCCCGCCAAAAAACAGCCCGTATTTGCTTAGCATGTAAAGCTACTGCAGTTGAAATGAGGGAGAAAAAAGCACTTACCGCTCTGCCGTAATCCGTCCTCGGCCAGATAATGTAAAAGAATGAGGGGGGACTTGCATTGCATTTTTATGCAATAAAGATGCAATGCATTATGAGACAGGGACGCAATGAATTATGGGATCGCATGAAGATGCAAGGGATTATGGGTATATGGACAAATATAAAACAACTAATTTTTCCCAGTGGGGGAGTTCTTTGAGTGACGTTCACGGTTGGTGGCTAGAAAAGTTTGTTAGTGCGATTTTGAGACAGAACTCAAGAAGGAACGACTCGAGGTTGGAATACCAGTTGGGAGAGCTTGAATTTACTCGCTGGTTGCTGTTTTCTTTTTATTCGCCACACACACACTGACTTCATTGATTAAATCATTATTAGTCTGAAGAAGTCTTTTTAAAAGACAAAAGTCCTTTTTCTTTCCATTTTGTCACTCAGTTACTCAGAAATGTTAGAAAGAAAGAAAGATCAGACTTAAATAGATCAGATAGATTTAAGAACAGAATAAGGTAATTATAGAAATAGATAAATATGAATAAACTGATATAAATCAACAATGTGAGATGGAGAGGAAAGGCTTATGGAAATAAAGAGGAAGAGGTGCTGAAAAGTGCTAAACCTGCTAAAATCTAATCAAATGTTCAAATTTTGAGAGCAAAAGGTTTCTTGGGAAATTTTCAGCATATCATTGTAAATATTAACAAACTGAAATACATTGACATGAACAGGAATAAAAAACAAATGTATAGTGAAACTAGAGATATACCAAGGCAACATAAAGGCAATAATTGGGAACAGATTTAGCTAAATAATGAATATACTTTTTGTAATTTTGCAAGGAGTCATTATTATTGAAAGAGTTTTAGTTTATTGAATACATTCTAAGAAGCTGTGTACACTAGATTTACAGACAGTTATATAAGCTGGGTTGCTGTGTATTTGTTTGTTTAGTAAAACAATAATTGGAGAGCAATTCTGCATATAAAAACAATGGAACCATTTGTATTATATGCATTGTTGTGAATGCATTGGTCTGATCAGTATATTTACCGCTCTTTCTTTTTTTTACTATGTTATAGTTTGGCTTGCAATGAAAAATATTTCTTGCTTTTCTTTTCATACAAAATGTATATCTGATATAGGGCAGAGAAGGATCAGCCAAAATGCTGTGGTAACAACAAAAATCCAGAATCTCATGGCAGAATTATGTGCATATCTAAAGAGAAGTTCTCAATGCACGAATTTTCCTAGTTAGAGACATGGTTGGTACTAGGCCCTGCTTTATGGGGAGTCAAACAGATAGTTGTAGGTATTGCTTTCTGATGAACCCATTAGACACTGTCAGGTTTCAGTTTCTCTTATTTTGGCCCACTTACTTTATCACTACTCCACATTTTTCACATTTATTTTCTCCATGAACAAATAATATTTCTGGTGAAAGTAAAAAAAAAATAAAATGATCTCAAATTTGTTTTAGCAACTTTTGGCACTCAATCCATGTGTTGTATATTGAAAATCAAAAAAAAAAAAGAAATTGTCAGGAATTAATTTTTTCTAACAGAAGAAATATTTTATCTGTTATTACAGAAATTGATTAAACTGAACTGGGGAAATTATATAGTAGTGGCAAAGTCAGTGGGTAACAATGAGAAAGCCTGAAACTGTGCCTATGTACTTCTTTCATGTGCCATATACTTTCAAGATGTGTGCAAATATGGCTCTCCACAACTTCCTTTTACTTTTTGCCCTAACTCTTGTCCTTTTTGTTGTATCCTTAAAGAAGGTTACAAACAGACAAAGGTGGTACTCAAGAGGAAGGAACAGCAACACAGGCATAGATGAAAGAAAGAGAGGTTTATTGTAAAAGAGAATACACTACTGAAAGACAGGGAATTGGTTAGCAAGCTAGTAATTCCTGAAGTGAGTCTGCCAGGTATATCATGTGCTCACTGTATATATCTACCAATATAGTCAGTCCACATATGCGACAGGGAGTGTGGGACATTCCATTATAACACCTTTACTACCCCTCTCTATGTTTGTGGTCCTTCTTCTGCCATTTATTTAGTCAAACTTCTCAAGTAAGTTACATGCTGCTTCTTCATGATTCTATTGCCTTCACTGTGTCCTGTGAATAATTTTTCCAAGCTTTCTTTCCTCATTAAGTACTCCCATAATGTCATAATTAAATTCCCTCAATATATGATCACTGTTTAATATTTCTCCTGGATGTCAAAGCTGAATATGTTACTATATCACATTTAATGGTGTATAAAAACAGTCCCTCACCCACTAGCCAAAACAATGAATATATCTCCTAAGTCTTATATATAAAATTGATGTACTGATTCATTTTCTATGGCTTATCAACCTTTTGCAGGTTATTTAAAGCCAAAAAATATTTTTAGATTGTAAGAAGTTTTTTTTTTTAGATATTAATGGTTTAGTAATACTCATTAACTCATAGCTGGGGGTGGGGGAGAATTTACCAAAGGTATTTGTGCATAAGTTAATATAACAGATCCCAATGTGAATTGGAACTCAGCTCTCCAATTAACAGTTCTGAGCCATCATCCATTACACCACTTGCATATCCATGCTTACAGCACTTAATATTCCCAAGCACTCATCCATCTAGGTACTGACCAGGCTCAATATTGCTTAACTTTGGTGATCTTATGAAAACTAGTGTTTCAACAAGATGTGGCCGTAAGCCCTAACATAGATAGTAGGCTAATGTTTACTCAGTCACTGTACACTACCTATATTTGTACCTAGCCTAACTCCCTAAGACTGTAATATTAAAATAAAAATGAAAGATTTTATATGATATTGAATGTAGTATATGAACACTACAAATGAAATTATCGGAATGAAAGTTTTAATAATGTCCATGAAAAGACGGATTATGTAAGCAGCTTATCAATTGATTAAGGGTAAATTGAAGTATGTAAACCAAAAAAAAAATAGACAGAGTCAGAAAGCAAGCAATCAGGATAAGACAAAAAGGTGAGAAAGAAATATTTGATAAATGGCAAGATAAAAGGTGTTGATTTATGAAGGTCATTTTCAAACACATCTGACAATGTTGAACCTTTTATTTTCCTAAAACAGATATTTACAACCATATTGTTTATCCTAACAATGAGAACATTGATATTTTTTCAGCTTTTTCCAAACTGTTCCGCTTTAGGCTAAGTAGCTAATAATTGCACTGACCTGAGGCAAGTTTATCTACATCTGTATTGTTTGTTTTATAACAATCACATCATCCATTTATACCTACTCACATGATTTTTATGCTCTATGTTCTAAGTTTCCTTCACTAGTCTTGTTTTTTTTATCACCTCTCCTGTTATACAGTTCTATGGTAGACAATGCAACCTTTTTCTATTTAGTCATTATAACTTTTATCCTCTCTTTATGCCAAGCTTTTCTTCCTCCCTTTTGTTAGTAATCATTAAACAAGAAATAATTTGGTAGCAATAAGAACTGATTTCTATATTTATATTTGGACTAAGGTCCTCATCTTTGCTATTATTATCATGTTTCAGCCATTGTGCCCAACTTGGCTTTCTTTGGGAGTCTATTGATCTGAGTAACCTTCAGGGAATTTTCAACTGAACCTTTTATTTAATATATAGGGGTGGGGGAGACTCATTTTATTCTCCATATTTAGGGATGTTTCCACTGAGTCTGAGCCTGGATAAAAAAAACACTCTTCAGTGAGATTTGAACTCACATCTCATATTTTTAGGAGTTGGACATTTGTATTTATTTGGTCATAGAAACCAAAAATAAAATCTAGTTATATCTAGTCCTAGTTTTTCCATTAAATGATTAAAAATAAAAACAAATCCTATAAATCCTAAATTAAATAATCCTTCCTAAAGCCTTATAAATTAACACTACAAAATCACAAGCAAAGATCTTTACCAAATAACAAAAACCACATCACATGAACACTTCCAAAAGCAACAATAACAAAAATGTGTAGCACATATAACTAGAAGATAAAATAATAATATAATCAAGTTTCTAACTTTTCACACCAACAAAAATAAAATTTTAGAAGAAAATTACAAAGATCTATAATGACTAATGACCTTGAAAAGTTTAATTTCCTGTAAAACTGTTTTAACAAAAAGATTTTATAAATTTCAATCAGCAATAACACTATCTGTTTGGTCAATGAATGCCAAATGTTTCTTATATAGAAATGGCTAATCTCAACATTACCATTACTATATGGCTACATTCTGCCAATAGTAAACAAACAATATTATGTTAAAAAACAGAAAGGATGTAGGATGTGACTAAATTTAAAATTGCTTATTTGGTCCCTTCAGTTGGAGATCATTATTTCAGCTTCATGCTGCTTACTTTACTTTTCAAAGATGGAGGGAATAAATATATAATACAAGAGAACGTAAAAAGTCCTTGCCATTTTTTATTTATTAGAAAAAAAAGATATAGAGCAAATTTGACATACTGTTAGTTCTCAAAGTAAACCCCATCAGCATCCAAAACCTTTTGCCAACATGCCTCCAGCTGCACAATGCCCTGGCAGTAAAAATCAGATGTCTTGGCTGCAAAGAAGTCTGTGAGCGCCTGCTACAAGTCTGCCTCATTTGCACAGGATTTCTGATGAAGGTGGTTTTCCAAGGAATGGAAGAGGTGGTAAACAGGGAAGTAAGGTGAAAGGCACAGTGTCTCCCAGCCAAGTATGGTATCCCTGGTAATCCATGCCATATGAGGTCTAGCATTGTCATAGAGGAAAAGTACACCATTGCAACAGGCACCAATTCTAACCAATTCTAGCCCCTTCTGCTTCAGTGCCTGTTGCACATATTCCAACTGCCGTGAGTACAGGTTCACAGTGATATTTTGGCCCATTGGTAACATCTCATAGTACACCACTTGTTGACTAGTCTACTAGATATAGAACCTGATCTTGTGTAGGTGTGGAGGTGGTCTAGTGGTGTGAGGCACAGGATACTGTGGTGACAACCAATGTCTGTCACCTATGTGGTACAGCTGAAGTCTGTTTAATCAGAAAACTGGAACCTCACCACAGGTTTGGCTGTTATCCTTCTTTATAGCCACCTTCAGAGCCTCATCATCTAGAGCCTGTAGCCAGTCACTGTGGGGTTCCTTACAAAGGGACAGATTTCCCGACTTGAACTTCTGAAACCAATGCCTGGCCTCACAACATTATCCCCAAAGGCTTAACATATTTTGTGACTTGGTACTGATGTGGACAAGCCCATCTTAAAGTCATAAAGTAGACAACTGCAAACAAGTTGCATGTTTCCTCATCAATGATTGAGAGAGTTATGACTAATGTGTATGTGCAATGCACCTGCATTAGTCAAAAGCAGTGCCCATCACCCCCCCCCAACTGGCACATGATGCACTCATTTACATATCAGTGATCACTTTTTCCTGCATGACATAAAAAAAGAGCAAGAACTTTTTTGGTTACCTTATAAAAAGAATATATAAAATAAATTTTGCAATTTACCAGCGGAAATGGCTTGTCCAAGAGTCTATAATGCTATTTCAGACAAGCTGATCACATAGTTGATTAGAACCTCTCTTCTTACAGGAAGCAAAATAAAAAAAACTATTACTATAAAGCTGATGATTGCTTGCAAGTATGCGTTTTATGGCTAACAAAAATATCTGAACCCAGAAGGTTGCAAATTAGACCTCAAAGCAACTTAACTTGAAGATGAATATAGAATAGGTGGCTATGACCTCTAAGGTTGCTAGATATCATTAAAAAATCAGCTTATAGTCAAAACTGCTATTTCCAGCAACAAATGTATAAAATGGACATTTTTTTATGTCACTACATCAAAACAAAATACAGAATGTATGGTTGTCAGCAAGAAAAACAACCAAGATGTAAGCTACTAATTGATAATATTAAAGGATGCTAAGAATACCATGACTGGAGCATGTGAACAATGAGGAAGTTTTAAAGAAAATGGAAGCACAAAACACATGTAGCTAGAATCAGAAAGAGATAGTTGAAATTTATGGGACACATAATGAAGAAAGAGTGCTTGGAGAATTTGACACTCACAGGACATATTGAAGGGAAGAAAGACAGAGGGAAACAGTACATAACCTAATTAAAGAGCTTGTGTAAATGGATACAAAAATAGGGAATAGGAGTGATAGTAAAAAAACAAATGTTAGGAAGTTGTGGCAAGCCATGACTACCCACATCTGGAAGAGACATGCCACTGAGGAGAAGAAGTGTAAAATGCAATCACTTTAATTGTAGGTGTTCAAATAAACAATTTCTTATTTAAGAAAAATAATAGCTGAGATGCTGGAGGGCAAGTAATTAGCACTATGGAAAATAAAATCAGGAAGCTGAGTTTATAATCCAGCTGAGTTTATAATCCAGCTGAGATAATCTGTGTTCATTTTGCACTAATGCCCTTTGGAAAGGCATGAATAAATGATGCAAATGAAATTGCAAAAATATTTTCCTAGAAAACTTTTACAATTTTAAGAACAGAATTTCATTTTAGATTCCATATTTGTTTAAATAAAATGAACTCTACAAAAACAAATATGTTTATGTTTTTGAGAGGTTTAAAGGGGTAAAATAGAACTTTTTTTAGATTGCTTGACTGCAATAATTCTGATGGGTCAACATTTCCAGAACAAGAGAAGATTGCCAGCGTTGTTTTTTAAAGCATTTGATACAAAGTGAAATCATGTTGTTGTATTCCTTTTAGATATTTAGAAATCTGAGCCAAACCATGGACTTCTGCTAGTTTTTAAATAAAAAAAGATTTTGCATAAGTAGAGTTCACCCAATGTGAACCACTGCTCTGTGGAACTGAATCTCAAGAGGATGTTTTCCCCAGTCACTACAATCTTAACCTATTTAGGTCGAGGGTTAGCAGTTACCTTCCTCTCCTATCCACATAAACTGCCTCCTAATGTAACCCTCTACCTTGAGTGGCCCCAAGACCATGTACAGGGTGAAACTTAATGTAAAAAATTGTTTTTAAATAAGATTTTGCATTTGGTAATTTTTTTCTGCTGAAGTCCACTCAATACAAAGGCTCAAGAGTTACTTCTGGCAGAAGGTTACTAAATGAAGTAAGAAGAGGTACAGTAGAAGGATCTTAGGTTGATAGTGATTACCCTTGACTTGAAGATTGTAATGTTCAGGGAAGTATAATAATGATGTTAAAATCACACACACACACACACACACACACACACACACACACACACACACACACACACACATATATATGCCCCCGAAAAAATAAAATTCGGTCAAGCACTTTAGAGGGAAAAGTGCAAATTTGTAAAGAGTGACTGCTACTGCTGATGCAAAAGCTCTTCTAGAAATTGAGCACTCTGAGTCATTGGTGTGTGTTTGTTCTAAAATAAATACATAAAAATTCAGCTTCCTCTCTGCTGGGGGCTGATAGTTCATGGGAAAAATCTCTAACTGATGCCAAATCGGTTGGTTTTCAATCCTGGCTTGAGGTGATCGGATGTTTAGCCAGACTGATGAGCTGTGGTACAGCAAAACAGTCTGTGGATGACACACACACACACACATATATATATATATATATATATATATAATTCTGTTCCTTAGATCCTCATTAACATAAAAATGTTTCATTAGGGAAATTGAGTTTTCCTTTTATTTTTTTTTTCAAATACAAATTTTGTAAGCTTGTTAGGAAACCAAAACAGAGTCAAGTTTTAAAGAATCCAAATTATGTGACACTTGCTTCAATTCCTTCCGTATTCTTGTCCTGGTAACTATTTTTGTCAGTCATCTATTCCAATCAAGAAGCACAATCATATGCAGATAATGTTAGCTTAGCAACCTTGTCACTGACCAGCACTGTAACAAATAGGGAACAACTATGAAGTGACAGACATTCATATTAAAGAAGACCAACCAACATTGAACAGAGATTGGGCTTCTTTTTTTAAATCATGTAGAAGAGACTGTAGAAGAAGTAAATTGGGATAGCTAATAGGATTTTAAAATGTAAAAGAAAGAAAACTACAAGATTTTGAATTAATCTTTTCATTCCATATGGTGATGGGGAGGGAGGATAAATTGTGCTGATGAGCAAGGCAGAGAACAGACCAGTGAATCTATTCTGTGATGCACTTAGCAACATGGAGTCTGGATCCACTCAGATATTCCTGCTAATATTGTAATAAATTCAAGAAGAGAAACAAAATAGCTAAATTGAAATCTGGTTCTTTAAAGAATATTCACACATAATGGCAGCTGAAATGGAGAGTAACTGGTTTAGAGCAAGAGGAAGATAACAGAGGCTTCATAATATGTTATGTAGATAATGTGTTGCACTTTTGGCAGCTTCTGTTGCAGCTTTTTATCATAACATTTTTAGCCAATCAATTCTGCAGTTGTCAAATTGAATTTCAGAAGGTCAGAAAAAAGAATTAGCTTCAGAAGAGACTTGTTCTTGTGATATATAGCAGTATATCATTTTAGCCATCTTCTTTTATCAGGACATGAACAATCATTGCTCTCCAAAACTTCCTATTCCTTGTAGCTTTAAGGAATGTTTGTTTCTTTACTATCTTTCCCAGTGCCTGTTCTGCTATTCATTTACACAAGCTCATTAGGTAGTTTTCTCAATTTTTCCATTGCCTCTCTGACCTTCACTATGTCTTGTGAATGTCAAATTCTCCAAGTTTTCTTTCCTCATTATGTGTCCCAGAACTTTCAGTTGTCTCTTTCTAATCCTATCTTGCTTGCATCATCCTTAAAAATTCCTTGTTGCTCACATACTCCAGCCATGGTATTCTTAGCATCCTCTATAGAACATCTATTGTCTCAAGTCTTCTCTTCATCTGTGAAAAAATTGTTCAAAATTTATGGCCATATAGGAGGATTTATATTACACTTCAGCACTATTTTCTTTGTTTCTAATGATGTTTTCTTGTTTCATAATACTTTGTTTGAAGACATCTTTCCCTAATCCAATATACTTTCAGATTTCTGTGCAATATTTTCCATTGTCTTACTAGAATTTAATATTGGTGAGCACAATATTAACAAGATATGCAGATAACACTGTATTGATGACAGACACAGAAAGGAAACTGCAGGAACTCTTAAACAAGGTAGCCACTGTTATGTAATTAGAAATCTTTTGAAAAAATCCAAAGAAGAATCCATAATGTTATTTGTCCTGACTTGCCTTTTCATCTTCACTTTCAACTGACCTAATGTCGCTTTCCTTTGCCTCTTCTATAAATATTTTCACAGTAATTATTCTGATGAGCTTTTCTTTTTGGTACCTGAATTTAAGCATACTATTAGATTGACAGGTAGGTCTCATAATTTCTCTGTTGAAATTGCTCTTTGTAATCATAAATTCTATGATGACAGTTTCTGCTCTCACACTTCTTGCTTGCAGAACACTCTTCCGGGTTTCTACTTTCCTGTCAACTAAATTTTAAGTGCAATGACAATTGTCATCTTTTATCTCATTGAATCCTGTTCTTTTATTGTCCTCTTTGTTTCTTACACTCCCAGTAACCTCTTGTGTCCTACTATCTTTTATTGCCTTGCATGGGGTGAAATTATTAAAAAAAACAAAAAGGAAATGAAAGCAGAAAAAAAGAATTAGCATTAGTCATCACTGGGATAAAAAGAAAAAAAGATGAAGAAACTAATAAAGTATTAGTAGAAGTATGACAATCCTTAATCTTGATACAATAAACTTAAACTTATGAGATTAAGATTAACAAAAAGAAGAAACTATGCAAAAAACATGTGAAAAATCCTTCATTTCAGAACCTCAAACAACTTAAGCTTATGATCACTATAAGATAGTAAATAAAACATAGAATAAAGTTATAAGCAAAAGTCATTGGTAGAACAAACAAAAATAAACATCTTGCTTCAACATAACAGCTTTGATAATCTAAATATTAAGTCATAACATAACAGCTTTGATAATCTAAATATTAAGTCATCAGATGACAAGGTGTAGCATGTTGGTTCAAGTCAAATCTAAAACTACTCCTTTGTTCTGAATTGCCAGAATTTAATGTCTGAATACAGAATCTGCTAAAGCATTAAAAGAAAGAAAAGGATATAGTACGTAATGAAAATACAAAAAATGATGGGAGAGTAAAGAGTTTTAAACAGCTTTATAACATGTTGAATAAAATAAACACAAGAAAATACATGGACCGTTTTCTCTTGACTAAGAAATAGTAAGAACCTTATCTAGTAATAACTGTGTACTCAAATTATTCAGTATTTCATAATAGTGCTAGTAAACAATCCTTATAAGAGCCAGTATTTCAAATACTGTTTGTTAAGAGAAGTAAGACCTTGCTAAGAAGATTAGTACAACACTATAACTCTATTCCTCTCCAATTTGGTGCCATGTTAAACTAAGTAAAGATTAATAATAAAACTAACTATATAAATAATCTACAATAAGCTTGCCTTGTGGTTGAGACAGTAGCAATTTTTCTTTTACAACAATCCTAGGCAAAAGCTACAAACCAATTGCTGATTTTCAAAACAGAAAAGCTCTTCATACTTGGAAGATTAGCACAACACAGTCTTCCCGCTTCACTATATATCCTTTTGCTGAACTAAGCCAAGCTTATTTTCATGAGGGTATAAATGAAGCAGGCAGTCTTTTCCCACTTAGAAGATTAGAATAACACAGTCTTTCTAACCCTCTTCCCTTCTATCTATCCAAAGGGTTGATACACCACAGAAAATGAATGAATCAATCAATCAACAATTCTATCTATCCATCGATCTCTCAAAGAGAAAGATTACTATTGTTCAAAACTGAGAAATCCATGGTTTCTGTTTTGGAATTTTGACACTTCCTACATGGCATCAGGAATTGAGTAATATATCGCTAGAAATTTGAGGGGAAATTTATAGTGGGAGGTTCACATCTCAGCTCAATAGATTGCAACTTGATTCACAAGACAATCTCAGTGTTTGCATCAGGGAATCAATAACATACAAACCTAAAGATCATTTGTAAACACTTAAATCCAGATAATTACATTAATCAATTAATGGAAAAGCAACTCTGTTTAGACTCAATAATTTGTAGAAAATAACAACCTTGCCACAGTTAATTTTATTACTGGAGCTATACAAATAAGTAGATAGGAACATCTGATATTTTACTATGAATAAAGATTCAAAATGTTCAATGTTTGACTGGATGGTAAATGTAATACAAACACACACACACACATATATATATATATATATATATATATATATATATATATATATATATATATACACACACAAGTATAGAATTGGTGTATATGGAATAAATTCCAATAACCAAAAAATAATATTCTTAAAAGAGTGCTCAATACAGAGTAGAGCAAATATAATTTATTCGAAAATTATAACATAAATATGTTATAAAATCACTACAAAAATAGCCATTTTGTTTCAACACTTCTGGTGTCTTATATATATATATATATATATATATATACATATGATGAATCAGAGAGACGTCACTGTGTGTTGACCCCAATGTCAACTTCTATAGTTTATATTTACATATGCTCTATCTCTGATATTGAGCAATTTTACACATTAACATGATTAACATAGCATACATTAATACTATATTTGTATCATATATATTCAGACTAATCTTCTCATCTCTGTTGGTTTTTATTACTGTGTTTCAGCAGATGCATTCTTTGGCTTTCCTCCATGTCAGAAAATTCAGAGATGATTGATCAAATTATGCAATTAATATTCACTACAGAATTGACAAGGAAGGATACTAAAATATTATTGTTATTATATAAAAAAATTATGATTATTATTATTATTATGATTATTATTATTACTATTAAAAAGAAAAGTTATTGTTATTTTACCATCCACCTGAATCAATGCATTTATTATTAATTATATTATTTCAAGTTTTACTTCATCTTATTATTGTTGCTTTCTTGTCACAATACTCTAGGTCAATAGATCATTCCTTATTATTATTATTTTATTCTAATTTTGCTACATCCTATTGCTGGTTTTTATTCTGACAACCAGGGTCAATACCTTCTTCATTATTACTATTATTTTCTTCTTAGTTTTGCTCCATTTTATTATTGTTGCTTTTTATCTCAACACTCTAGGTCATTAGACTTTTTGACTGCAAAAAAAAAAAAAATTTTTTAAAGCATCTTCAGCTTAAAAGAAAATTTGATACCATTAAGTGTTATTAACAATTATGTGTTGTAAGATCAAAAGTAAACGAAGAGAATGGGAAAATCTAAGCCTTAGGCTTCAAACATTGGTTCACCAGACAATTACTGTGATTAGCAGACACCATCATTTTCTATCTACTGTGATTAAACCATGAAAATATTTATATCCAAGATGCCCTGATCCTAATCTTTGTTGTTTTTAAATTTCAAACTGTTTATCTATTTCTTTGTCATCTCAAAATGAGTAACCATTACCATATAGCACCAAGCATAAATAAAATAGTTTTCCCTGTAATCTGTAGCGGAGTGGTTAGAGTTTAGTGTTCCAAACATGAGACCAGGTTCAAATATCACCATGGTCAATTAGTTAAGGAAGTAACTTCTTGATATTATTATCCTATGGAGATGATCCCGGTATTATATGGCCTGAAAATCATACCAGAGATTGACCAAAACCTTCTAAGTGAAATTGTCTTGAAGGAAACTGTTTGGAAGCCATTAATGATTGTGCTAGCACAAAAGACATCTCCTTACTTAATGGGCAAATAGAAGCTCTTTGACCTTGGCTGTCAATCTACACAGAAATGGTGACTTGATGAAAAGAAAAACACCTATTCCCCAGCAGCCTGGCAACTTGTGTGAATCAGACTAAAAAACTAATAATGACTGAAACTTAAAAAGAAAAATAATAGAAATGTCACATGTGTTCACAATATGCTGAAGATGGAAATAGTACAACATGTTATTACTATGCATTGATTCATTTTTATCAGTTTCTTCATCTTGTTTTTATCACAGAATTTTGGCTCTATACTCTCTGGCCTTCCTTGTGTTTCTTAATATTATAACCTGGTTTGTTTGAACCACCTTCCTCATCTTTGTGGTGTTTATCATAAAGTTTTTTTTATTAATTCATTTTATGGCCTTCCACAGATGTCTGTCATATAGCTTTCTGAAAATGTCAAACAGATCCCTTTATTTGATTCAGGGTGGAGGTGTTCTGATGCCTTTACCTTTTATATCTGTTATTTTTTCAAGAACTTCATATAATGTAACCATGAATGCATAAAGGTTGGGTGGAGACAATCAAAAACAACAACAAAGAAGAAAAAACATAACCAAAAAAAAATCAATGTATAATATTTATTTTGAGCCTTCCTTTTTGCATTCTCAACTGAAGGCTATAAGAGAAACATTTTTTTGACAAGAATAAAGATGAGGATTTTCATAAAGATACATTTTAATAAATATACAAGTTGGAAAGCAAAGTTTTTCTATGCCATATCTATGAATATAATTATTTGTATATAGAAGGGTTCATGCCTGCCTCTAGTTAATTATTATGAAAGAACTCCAGTATCAATATTGAAACCATATTGATATTCTTTCTTTAAAGATTACTCAGACAAAACATTATTCAGTTAATATATACTACAATCTAGATTATAATGATCCAATTTCAATATGCTTGTATATTTCTCATTTATATCATACACCCCATTCATCATAACTATTTTAACAGTAACCTTCTACATTGAGTGGCTCTTGAGTGTTGTAGTGGATGAACTTTAGTATAATAAAACAAAACTTTGATCCCAGACACAAGGCCAGTGAGTAAAACTTTGAACCAAAGCAGAGTGTACTCTGATTCATAACAGAAATACTTATCTATATATAAATAATCCAGCATGTTTTTAGGGGTGGTGGTTTAATGGAGTGATAGAACATAAAGCAATTCAAATTTAATCATAATGATAAAAAACATTTTGGTTTTAAGTGTAGTTGATGTATTATGGTGTCCAGAAAGTAATGGTGCTAACTGTATTTGTATAAAAAACCAATCGAGATATAAGCCAATCCGACTATTTTATGTCTAAGAAATGTGCAAAAATCCAAACTACATGTATAAGCCCATGAGTGGACAATATTTTGATAAAATTTTAATATTTTGATACCTAAGATGTTTTTAATTCTCATTTTGAGTATTGTTTTCATTTCAGAAATCAATTGCACAATATTTTTTGTATTATTTCATCTGTTTTATAAAGTTTCCACAAGTTTCACAAATTTTCAAGAATTTTTGATCATTCCTTTTAACAGACAACAATTGCACCATCTTCTAAACAGGAATATATTTAACATAGAAATTAAAAAACTTAGAAACCATCAAATTTTGCAAAGTTATTAAAACTTTATGTAGATAGATTTACATAGATGTTGAATTTGGTGAAATTGGCAAAATGTTGACCCTGAATATAAACCTGCTACTCATTCTATCAGTAATAGTTTTTTTTTTTTTAGCTTATATATGAGCATATGCAACATTTCCTTTGTTGATATTAAAGCAGTCTATCTAGAAAGTACTCAGCTATATTTAAATATCTTGAGAACCAATTGTTTTGTATTGGTGAAACTTGGCAAACAACCAGAGAGGAACTTACTACACATATGAGAACTGACACTGTCTCAGAAGGTGACTAAATTGGCACTGAGATATCAGTAAGTGTGCACTTGCCCATGTTTCAAAACTTACGCTGGGATTTTGTCAAGACATTGCATCACTCTTGTCTTTCAACAACCTTACAGTCAAGATTTGGTTCCCCACAACCACTGGATTTCATGCAGTTAAAACAATCATTGCAAGAAAAATTACAAACTGTGGACATTATTAAAGAGAATATGATCAGACAGTTGATGGTGATCTCCAATGAAGACTTAGACAGTTGTGAAAAGGGAATACTAGGAAAGGTTTGTGAGGTCACAAAAAGTGGACTTTGAAAGTAGCTAAAGTGCTATAACTGCAAATTGGCTATTTTAATATGTCAGTCTTCTGCCAACCATTAAGCTATCATTGCTCAAACATTGAGAGCATCTTTCATGGTAAAATGAACTTGCTAATACAAAAGGAACATATCTATTGAGTCTCACCAAAAACTTATACTTTATTCCTGATCCATGCTGTTTATTAATGGCAAAAGACTGACAGTCTTTGTTGTCATGAAAAGCAACAGAAATACCAGTCAAAATTAACAATGGTTAAAAATTCTTCATCTGATTAAAAAAAAAAAAAATCAAGATAAGTTTTAAATTATCTGTAGTTTATTAGAAAGAATATTATCATTGTCAGATTTTACCTTTTTTTTTAAGTAGTAATTCAATGAAATTAAGCTAACTAAAATATTAAGAATATAATTATGAGTACAATTCAGATAATGAAAAATTTAGTAGGTGACTAAATTATGATACAATCTACTGTTTAGATTCTGAAGATATATATGTCAGATTTTATTACACAAGTTAATGTTTTCACAATAAAATTGTATTAAACAAGTAATGTTGGTGAAAATTTCAGGATATATTTATATATGAGAAATATACTATAATTTCAGCTGATAATATATTTTTATTAAAATTATTTATAATAACATACTTAGTGATATAAAATTTTCTTAAGCAACTCAAGAGTCGTTCATCATCTTATATATATATATATATATATATATATATATAATAAAGGAGCAAAAACACCTTATGTAACCGCACACAACCACTATTAAGTTTTCTAGGCAGCTGCATCAAGCACTTTTTGATATACACCCATTTTGTTGTACAGTATTTTTCCAGCCTCTTAAAAGATTTGTTATATATATATATATATATATATATATATATATAGAAAGATATAAACTCAAAAGTGAAACCTGATATTGTAATGTTACTGTGTGAGGAGAAGACAGTATTGGAATTTATCATTTTTTTCAAAAGGTAAGTAATTGACAATATACTTTTTTATAATATATTTATATATTTTTCAAACTATTGCTCTCATCTTCGTTAATATAGTTGTTATTATAGACACAATGTTTAAACCAAATACCCTCTGGTCATCATCAGGCACCCATTGATATGAGGTATCTGTTGATTATTGTGATATTTTCTCCCTCTGCGTTATTGTTCATTTCTGCTGAATCGGTGCTTCACTACCTGATTCAGGGATTGAACATGACCACTAGATGACAAATTTGTGTCTATAATAATACATATAGGTCAACTATGATGAGAAAATTAGCTCAAAACATTACAAGATAGGAAAATTGTGAAAAAGTTGAACAGATCACAGAATAATCATAAAAGAAATTGAAAACTTTGTTAAGATTAGAACAAGAAAATAACTTGCTTTTAGAATGTCACAAAAAAAAAAAGATTTGAGAAAGATTAAAAGGGTAATGAAAAAATGAATTAACCAGCAGGTAAATATTTGAAGAAGCAAGTGTTGTAAGTGTAAACAGAAAGAAAAGATGAAGAATATTGGCTAAAGTCATGAAAGCAATAAAATAAATACCACATTTAAGAAAACATGTAAGTAGAGTGAAGAAGTTTATGGAAACTGATTTCTCAACAACAGTAATATTTAATGATGAATACAGAGGTACACTGGATTTACTTCATGGTTGAATGAGAGGTTGGGTCCTACATGAAAATAAAAGGTTGGGTCCTACATGAAAATAAAAGGTTGGGTCCTACATGAAAATAAAAGGTTGGGTCCTACATGAAAATAGTCAACCAACATAAATAGAAGACAACAAGAGGAGTAATGTTTTGGCCTAGCATTGTAAGTAATACAATTATAGGATCCTTCAAAGTTGTTGATGATATCAAGATAATGCTGAGAATAGTCCTAAGCTTTTGGACAAGACATGTTTTAGTAGTACAGATATGTTATGCACTGTCTGTGAGAAAAAGAGCACCATGATGCAATTCACTTTGCCAGAAATTTGGAAGAAGCATGCTGTACTGCTTGGCATTCATGCCAAGGACAGTGCAGAGGATTTGGAAAGAGTTGGATGAGTCTAATGGTGATTACAAAAGTACGGCAACTTGAAAAACTCAGTGTGATTGTTTTGATAAGAAAAGCAGTCCCAAATTTGTTGGTGAGGGCCTCAGACTGAACAAGGAAGCCTACATTAAGTGCCTTGAGGAAGTAGTGCTGCCCTGGGTCAAGGCAGTGGCTGCTGGAAGACACTATTTCTAGCAACAAGACTCTGTACCATGCCACACAAACAGGAGAACCCAGTTAATTTCTGTGACCACATCACCCCTTACATCTGGCCACCTAACTCCCCAGTCTGTAACCTCCTTATGTATGGGTGCAGTTGAGTGAGACACATACAAAAATCCTTATAACACCAAAGATGAACTGAAGGCAAGGATTATGGCAGCATTCACCAACTTAAACAAGGAGACCGTCCAGAAGAGTTGCAGGAGATTCCAAGCTCGTCTGGAGCCTGTGGTTGAAGCAAATGGCGATTTTATTGAATAAATTTACTCTTTAGTATTTCAAGATATTTTTGTGTAATTTTGGTAAATATATCTGTTAAAATGTGAATACAGTGTTATTTTTATTTTTGCATAATTTAGATGGCAATTTATCCATCACACACACACACATATATATATATATATATATATATATATATATATATATATATATATGATTTGTTTTTACAGAGACCAATCAGTGCTTGTGAGCACAGTTTGCTTAATGTATTTTGGTAATGGAAATAGTATATATGAAAAAGGGGGTCTCCAATGGTGCAAAATGTATATTTTTGCTAATTGCTGGTTATAATACATAACCAATGGTGTTGGCTATATGGAAATACTGTTTTATACCTGAAAACCCGCTGTATCTAACAGTATTATTGTGAGAATTGTATCTGTCATAATTTCCATTAAACTATAGGAGATGTTAGTTTTAGAGCATTTCTTTCCCACCACAGACACAAGGGCATTTGAGAAGTTTTTGAGACAATCAACTTCCCAATTTAACCAAATGACTAAATAGAACTGATTTTTGGATCAATTCTTGAACAGTATGATAAATTTTCAGCACCCTTACCTATGTATAATATTATGGTACATAAATATTTCTATAAAATTCTATCATTTGCAATATATAAAAATATATATATATATAGAGAGAGAGAGAGAAAGAGAGAAATATCTTCTGTGTGCTCTGTCCCTTTAGGATGTGGGCAATAAGGGTTCATCACAATTTCTTATTGTTTGTATCTCTGAGTAATGTTTGCCTTTTTATTACCCCTCCACTCCCTGTTCTGCTATCCATTTTCATAAACTCATTCACTGTTTCCCACTGTCCTTCTTGCCTTCAATATCTCCTATGCAAACATGAAACATGGGAGCAAAATCCTCAGTGTCTTAAATTTTCATTAAAAAAACAACCAGAAACATTGTAAATTTTTGCATACACATAGCATTTTTATATGCAATATTAATTCATATATAAAAAATATGATACATAATATTTTATTATATATATATTAGAATTATGATATGCAATATTACTGCACATATATATTATAGTCTCCAATATTATTTCATATATCTGTTTTATATATGTGAATAAAACCTTTGTAAATGTTGAGACAAACTGATATTTCTAATGAGTGACTGCAGCTGAGGTGCATTGTTTTTACTGCTTCAGTTACCATAACATGGAGGAAATGAACAGCTTGCCTTCATCAACAGTTAAAGTCTTTATCTGCATGTTTTTTTTTTTTTACTTTTGAAAGTGATTAAGAAGTCTTAGAAGACTTAACAAGTGGGAATAACCGCACTCAACACCTGGTAGCAATTTCAAATATTCATTTTCTTAAACTAAACTTAGAGAAGTCAATGGTGAAAATAGATTTAAGGAATTTTAAGAGAAAATATAATTTTATCACATTATGATATAACAGCATTTTTTTGCATAATTCACACAAAGTTTCTAAACTGATTTCCCACACTGCAAAATGATAAAGCCTGTTTACTGCTGATAAAAGACAGACAACTTCATTGGGTGACTTGAGTGTCAAAACATTTTTCAGCAAGTGCAACATGCTGCTATAGTAGTCTTCCATATTAGCATGTGACCAAAATTTTCTAAATATAAAGAACTACAACCACAATACAATACCTACACAATTTTATTACTCACATGATAGAAAAACATTTTTTGAAAAAGTATTGCATATTTTTAAGGTAAGAAAAAAAGAAGCGGTTTTGAAGATTTTATGAAAACAGAGTAAAAATCTTTCTTTGACACTTGGTTATATTATTAAAGCATCATGACAACACAAACATGCATAAGAGAAATATATTTTTTATTATATAGCAATTTTTACCACAAATAGGTTACTTTAGAAGCTATATTGTTTAGTATAGTTATTTTGCCTTGCTAAAAATCAGGAAACTATTTTGTTAGTGCTCTTGTAACAGGCAAGAACCTTGTGCTTCTACAAATACAAACAAATCTATATAAACAGAAAGAGAAACTTAGAACAAAATGACAAATAAATGCTGACCAGAAATTAAAGATTTGTTGATACTTTATTTGTATCCAGAACTGTTATGATGCCAAATAAGATTAAATGTACTTTTTAGAATTTTTGTAAACAAATGGAAAAAGCAAAATATAAAAGAAAAACAGGTATTATTTATTAAAAATGGAGAAATTGAGCCATTTTCAAAAGTTCTTTTGTGATGAAATCAGAAGTAAAATCTCACAGGCAGTGCCTCATTCACATTGTAGCACAAAAGTGCTAGAATGTGAACATACAACAAATTAATTTAATTTCTGACAATCTTTAATTGAAATAACAGTAAATGGAAATGAGTATAAAGACAACAAAAAGTTTACATTTAGATAAGTAAACTTGCATAGTACCCATAAGCATTGATGGGGCAATTTATGTATGAATTGACACTTCTGCTAAGGATCAGAAAATCTGTGAACTTTGAGATCAAAGTGTAACTCCCTAACCTTCTGCCTCAGACTATAGTATTTGTTTCATTTCTTCTGCTATGAACGCATACTATGGTGCAAGACACAGCACAATAATTTGGGATTTTCATAACCAAGCAAAAATGGAAGCCCAGACCCAGGATACCAACTCTATAGCAGCAGCACCCTCATAGTAATAAAGGGAGAGTGATGTCTTTGTGATAGTGATCATAGTGACTAAGTTACTTTTTTGTACTTGGCTCTGCCTGATGATTGCTATTGCAATAGTGGATTATTACTATATTATATTTAGGCTTTGTCAGTTTTGCATTGAGCCCTCAGTCTATTTTAATCTTTAAAACTTATTTTTAAGCTTTAGCTTTTTTTTATTCTTATATATATATATATATATATATATATATATATATATATTTAAATGTGGGGGGTACCTTGAAACCAATTTTTGTGTGTCAAATTCTACTGCTGTGGTGGGAGTAGGTAAAGACAGGATCAGAGTGTAGTTTATATATGTATATATTTTTCTGAACAATTATATATACACTCAAATAGGGAGACTATGACTGAGGTACAAAGGTAATGCCAAAAATGTTTCCTAAAATATTTGAAAAATTGCATTAAATTGCAATGAAGGTTACCTTGCTTTAAAAAAACAAAAGAAACTTTGAAAATAAGCTGTCTGGATCACCTTAAAAAGCAAAGACAAAAACTTGATTTAACATACTAGCCACTTGGTATAACAATCTTCTCTTTTGCCTAATATGTGGATATGCTTGCAAATCATTAGCTGGATAAATATCATAAACATCAGAACTACAAAAATCAAGCTGTTAGACCCTCATATATCAAATTCTAATAGAGTGTTCATTATTATTATTATTATTATTAATATATATGATATATTCTGAAGTTCTTTTGTGGAGATTTATATATGATTTATATTGTGAGATAAACTAAATGTTCATTGATTTCATAAGTTAGAGAAATTAGATTTATATAGAACTATCACATATGATTTTATATTTAGAAAACAGAATATCATTATGCTTTGATAGACTGTTAGATATTACAGTAGTTGTGGTAAAAACTGAAGAAATCAGACATTAACTCAATAATTCAACAATTGGGACTTCTTTGGTTGAAGTGGTTACAGAGCCCTAAGAGAACTATAAATTTCTGAAGCTTTCATAGATGTTCACTGAAATTATTACCTGTTTTTTGATATGTAACTATTAATAATCAACCTGTCAAACTGCCAAAATATTTTATCATAACTAACAATGCAATGTTCATTAGATGCATGTCTGTAGCATGATAACAATCAGAGAATAAATAGATTAGTTGTAATCATTAGATGCAACCACTAATCTTCAAGTTTTCTTTATATATGTAGAGATGAATTTTTGAGCAATATATTGCATTGATCAAAATGTTCAAACTATGTTGTTAGATGGCATTAGAAGTGTTTAATCTTAAAAAAAAAACTTAATGAAAAAGATTGCTTTTAATGATGCTGTCACAACAGTTAAATAAGTGTGCATATTGTTGATTAAATTATAATTTTACCTATCGATTCTTACACAAAGATTTATTCAATTTATGCAAGAGGTACTGTGAATAAGTAAACATTAAAAAGATTTGGAGAAATTTCATGCTAAATATTTCTCATTGAGTAAGTAAACCAATTGAAGTTGACACAGTTTATATGAAGTCATTATTGGAAGATAATGTGATATAAAACAGGAGATAGCTAACATTAAAAATATTCAAATTAACACTTTTAACACTGTGGAAATACTTTATAAAATCTACATTGCCTGCTGTAGATGTATATATACATTTTCAAGACATAAATATATGCCTTTATGAAATATATATATATATATATATATATATATATATATATATATATATATATATACATATACACACAAGGTGTGCTGAAATTTTCTCTGTCTGGTGCTTGGGAAGCTGGAAGTGAGTCAGGCTGGGAAATTTTCGGTAGCCCACCACCCTGTAAATACTGGCAGTTGATGTAAAATTTATTTAAAAATGTCAAAACATTCATTCCCTGTAACAGATCCTGGTCTAAGTTGGTCACATTTCAGCTTTCCATATCACTGCCCACTGACTTTAATATAACTACATCACTCTTTTCTTTAGTCATTTTCTCAGCCAACAAGCTAAATATTTCTGGCAAAAGGAAAAAATTGTGATGATTAAACATTAAATTTTAAAATATTTATATAATTTTTATTTCAGCAAGTTTTATAAAAGGGGATTGTCCACAATGATGAATTAAAGCAAGCATTACTTACAGAACAGGGCAGTTATTTTATACATATTAGGTTAGAATAAGTTTCTAGCATTTTTTAAATGAATTTCTAAGAGATTATTTAGATATTTGTACATAGATTTATTTAACCACATATGTTCCATTCTGTTCCACTACCTTTTACCATCTTTGAATGCAGCTTCATGATTCCAACCTCCTAGAACTTGGCATCTTACAGACTTCCAGAGAATTTCCATGAGGAGAATTTAGTAGGGAGTGAAATAAATGTTAATCCAAAAATGAAAGGTCAGGTGATAATCCGGTATAGTAGAATATCCCAGCCAAGTCATGATACAGTTAACCAATTTTGGATATATGGAATATCTCTGACATCCTCCTGTCATGTTTTTTTAATTTGGGCATTATCAATGACTGTAAGCATGCTAGAACATTCTCAATTTGGAATTTAGCAAACTATATATGGCATATCTAAAAATGGCACATAACTTTTTTGCTATTTTCCATGTCTGGGAAATCAAATAACAAAAATGTATCTTATTTTTCTCCATTTTCACTTTTAATTAAAAACATTTAAAATTCACAATGACCACATGAATCATATAAAATAATAAAAGTCATAAATTTCAGTTATGTGTGAAATGAAATGTGTTCAAATGCTACCTGTTGAAAAATGCTACAAACATGCCTACTTCCCTTAATCCCAGTGGCCTACTTTTTGACCTGTTTCAATTGTAGTGACACATGATCTGAAGATTGCTTGAAGCATGAAACTGTATTGATTCCTGCATCTACACTATCTATATATAAGGAGATTACTGAAACAATTCTGAAATCTGACTGAATAGTTAAAATAAGAATTTTTTCTGGAAGAATCCCTTATTGACTAGGCTGAGAACTTTTCAACTCCCTTTCAAATATAAATGTATATGAAAATGAAACATTTCCTTGTTCTTATTTGTCAATATGGACTATAAAATATAGTTCGTAAAATATGCAATATTTCTAAAGCCAATGTCCTTGCTGCTGCAAGCTACAAGAATCTAGTAAAGTATAAACTTAGATTAATAAGTCTCACTAATTTATGTCTTAAAATAATTGTTGGACTTTGTCCATTTCATAATGTGTGATATATACATATGTTAACACACACATATATTACATTAATACACACATATACATATATTAACACACACTTATTAACATACATGCACATACATATATTAACACACCAATATATATTATATTAACACACACACACACACACACATATATATATATATATATATATATATATATATTTGGTTGGATTGATGTGAGTTTGTAACCCTGGGTTTCACGCTTTTGTGATCATCAGACAAATTTGTCTGACAATCGCAAAAGCGTGAAAACTCACATCAATCCAACCAAATATGCTAACTCTATCTCTGATATTGAGCTTTTAATAATAATATATAATATATAAATAGTTATATATATATATATATTTATTTATATTTATATACACACACACACACATATATATATATATATATATATATATATATATATATATATATATATATATATATATATATATATATATAATGGAAGTAAAACAACACACATCTGCATACCTCAAAATTTTCCCGATACACACAATTTTTTCTCAACCATAGAATTTACTCCAATATTAATAATGTACATCTAATCAAAAGTCAACACCAACTCCCTCAAGACCAACTAGAAATTTGATACACACACACACACACACACACACACACACACACACACAGGAATACCCCTTCCATCTTTCTCCCACTACCATCTTCAGGAATTAAACAAATGGACACTACCAGAAAGACATAAAAAAATGCCCACTACAACCCACAGACACACTAACACCACAAGACAAAAACACATATGATCTACCTGAGTATTGAAGAACAAATGAAACAAACTCAAATATCCCAGTACATTTTCTTCCACAATTCATTTCCAAAAATTTCTAATGAATCTTAAATAAAGCGAAACATGTTAAACTTATAAATATTTACTATCAGTTCATTATTCTAGCATATACATAAATGTATAAATCCTAGTTTGAAGATTGCATTCAAGTGTGAAACTGACAGCCACTATAGAGTGTTGATTCCCATGTCCACATAATATATATATATATATATATATATATATATATATATATATATATATAAACAGGTTTTGCCAATTAAACAGTATCATCAGAAAAAAATCTAAATTTAAATCCTGAGTATATGGTAATGGTAATATTAGCTGTTTCCTTATAAGGAAATATTCAGCATTCACTGACTGGGCAGCCAGTGCCACAGTCAGGTGAAATTTATAAAATCTTTGTTTTGAAACAATTTTTCAGCAAAACAGTTTTCTTAAGTCTACTGTTACTGCACGATCCAGTATTGATGGAAGTTTCTTTGTTAAACTTTTGTTTGAAATAGTGTGAAATGTCAATATTTTGATGATGTCATAATTTTCTCTTCAAGTTACATGACCTATCCATTTTAGTTGTTATTGTTATTGAAAGTCATCAAGTGATGTGGTTTCTGTTATTTGGTACAGTTCTTTGTAATTTTGTAATGCTTGTCCACAAAATTTGAAGAAGGATGATCCTTGCTAAGAACTAAAAGTTTTCATTCACTCAAAGCACCCTTTAACCATTGATCTTAGAAAGTGATTGTCTACAGTTGGTCATTTACATATTTCTGAACAGGTTTGATGCAATGTATGACATACATATGAAAGTCTCAACTTTTCAGGCAAATGTTTTGGTTTTGTAGTAACTTGCAGGGTATCTGCTGTTCAATTTCCTCATTTCCAATACTAAATCTGTTGTAACTGATCTATATACCAAGGTACTTGAAGTGTTTAGTATTTATTAATTCCACATCTTGAATTTTTGTGATGGATTCAGGTTAGGTGCCATCACTGCTATCATCCCAATTCCAGATAAGTTTTTGTTTTGGAAAGGTTTATCTTGAGTCCTAATTCTTAGAAAACTTGGTAGAAGATGATATTGGTTTGTAGGTGGTGCAAGAGTTAGCAGGTCAAAATGAGATATTAGCAAGCTGAATTTGTTGAGTTTTTTCCATTCACTTTTGTGAAAATACCATCGGGAAAGTTATGGATTCATCTCTTCTCCCACCAGCTATGTGTAAACTTGTAGGGCAGACTGGGCTCTTCAACCTTGGTTGGCAACCATTCTAGGAGAAAGGCAACTCTGAATTTAAGACCATATGTACCCTTGGCATAGCATATATTATGTACTCATTGATAAGACATAGAGTTCACAATGATTTTATAATTTCAACTGCATTATATATATATATATATATATATATATATATATATATATATATATGTATATATATGTGTGTGTGTGTGTGTGTGTATTTACTAAACTTAGCTGAGTCTGTTACAGAACCTTATCTGTGGTGCACCTAATAAAGAATAAATCTATATAATCAGTAAGCAGTAATCTATATAATAAATACAAATGTCACTGTCACACTTTTTCAACTTTACTCCTAGAGGCCGTAGCAGCACAGAGCATACCATTTTGGAATCAAGCCAACTTCATGAGCAAATTAAAAACATTCCAGGCCAGATCTGGACCCACAATTCTGAAATTTTGTATTCCCAAGTCTTCATTACTGTGATTGTTTATGGTGATTTTTTATGTGATTTTTTGCAACAATTTTTTTTGTATGATAACAATTTTTATAACTTGAAAATAAACTTGGGAATAATCAAAATTAATTACAAAATCCAGTGAAAGTCAACCATGAAATAAAAATAATTGTTTGTATGGAAAGTAAGGACCTACATACATCAAATTGTTTTTAAATTAAGTGGTGGTAGAAGAATTATAGATAGTTGAAATGCTGCCAGATAGAGCAGCTTTTAAGCTAGTCATATAAAAATATGATTAAGAACAGTTAAACTTGACAAGAGATATAACAGTTCTTTACTTTCACTTTTTGCTTATACATATACAAGGATCACTTTGAAAATAATGCTTCCTATTTTATTTTGAGCTTATAATGACAGATGCAGTATTGGTGGTATAGCAGTAGAAGCCATATTTTGTTTTTTGCTTTGTTACAAATATCATGAGTATCAGTCTGACAAAAGGGCATCTGATTTAAAAGAATATTCAGAGTAAAGGTGTATCATTAAATTATTCCACATGACAAAAACTGCATCCTTTTACATTCATAAACAATTGCTGAATGATTATGGAGACCAAATAAGATATGTGAACAGAGTCATGTGGTGGGTAATGCGTTTCTGCAGTAATGATAGCAATGTGCATGCCACCTGTGCTGATATAGATTATTTTACAAGTGCTGAATACACAATCTTGTTCATTGCTAGTGAAAATACATTGATAATTGCTGTGACAATGTGGAAAAACAGTGTGTTAAAGTTAAAATTTTGTTTTATCTAATGGTAGTTTCCATGGAAATAACTATTGTATTATATATTTAAAAAATTTATGTGTGTGTATTAGAAAAAGATTCCTTACATTTTATGGCTGACAATAGGAACTTTTTATTATTAATACTTCCAATGCAGGTAAGGTAATTATGGAAGAGTGGTTTTCCCAAATATTCCCTTACTCCCATTTTAGGAAATAGCTTAGAACTTTTCAGTGACTTCCCATATAAAGGTCAAACTTGAGTGATCCCATAAAATGAAATTGCATGGACTGAAATGTGCTAACTGTGGTGACTAAAAGAGCAATCCTTTTCTTCAAGACTAATTATCAGACAAATTTTCAATTAGAAACTGACTCTGAAAGTAAAGTAACAAAGTGACATCTTACAAGAACACTGAATCTCTTAATTCTTCCCAATGATCTTCATATTGAGATTTTCAAAAACCATGTTGATCCTGTAGAAATGTATAAATCCATAATATATATTTAAACTATTAGGTTGAGTTATAAGTAATTTCCATTTTTAGAAACCAGTTGTAATGACAAATGTAATATCCTAGCTACTAATCATATGTGGCAGTTAATAAATTTGGTGTACACTAACATAGCTTAAGTTTTGCATGGCAATGGCAGCATACACTGTGGATGAAAGGAAAAATGTTGTCCTCTTCCATGACCATGCAAGACCACATAGAGCAAGAATAGCAAAAGATTTGGAACTCAATTGGTCTATTGTACCCCATCCAACATATTCACCCGACCTTGCAACAACTTATTATTATCTTTTTCAGTTGCTGCAAAACACTTTGACAGGGGAAAACATTCTCTAAGGAAAATCAAATTCATGAGTTCATTGAAAACTTTTTCACATTAAAACCTGCAGAATTTTACTCAAAAGGTATCAAAGAGCTGCCTGATAAGTAAGTGGCAATGAAGCATTGTAAATAATGGTGCACATATAATTGAATAAAATTTAATTGTATTTTATTTTTGAAAAATGAAATTGATTAACAAAAACAGAAATTATTTATAACTCAATACAATAAGCAAGTAATTAACCAAAATATTAAGGAAATTAAAGTGCAACATCGATTTTCTGAATGAAAGAAAAAACTGAAAATGAGGTTCTTATTTTTTGAGTGGACTGGTATTGAGGGACACAAATACCAGGTAACACGATCAACAGACTGAATAATCTATTTGAATTCCTCAACTTCTTGGTAATATATTATTTATATCTGTAAATATATAAGAAGAAGATTATATATATACATATAAGAAGGAAGATTATATATATATATATATATATATATATATATAAGGAAGATTATATATATACATATAAGAAGGAAGATTATATATATATATATAAGAAGGAAGATTATATATATATACATATATATATATAAGGAAGATTATATATATATATACACACATATATATATATATATATATATATATATATAAGAAGGATTATATATATATATACATATATATATTTATATAAGAAGGAAGATTATATATATATACATATATATATATAAGAAGGAAAATTATATATATATATATATATATATATATATATATATATAAGAAGGAAGATTATATATATATACATATATATATATATATATATAAGAAGGAAGATTATATATATATACATATATATATAAGAAGGAAGATTATATATATATATATATATATATATATATATATAAGAAGGAAGATTATATATATATACATATATATATATATATATATATAAGAAGGAATATATATATATATATATATATATATATATATATATATAAGAAGGAAGATTATATATATATACATATATATATATATATATATATAAGAAGGAAGATTATATATATATACATATATATATATATATATATATAAGGAAAGATTATATATATATACATATATATATATATATATATAAGAAGGAAAGATTATATATATATATATATATATATATATATATATATAAGAAGATTATATATATATACATATATATATATATATATATATAAGAAGATTATATATATATATATATATATATATATATATATATATATATATATAAGAAGGAAGATTATATATATATATATATATAGAAGGAAGATTATATATATATACATATATAAGAAGGAAGATTATATATATATACATATATAAGAAGGAAGATTATATATATATATACATATATAAGAAGGAAGATTATATATATATATATATATACACATATATATAGAAGATTATATATATATATATATATATATATATATATATATATATATATATATATATATACACACATACACACACACTAAAAAAAGTACCCATCAAAAATTATTATTTATCTATGGATTGACACTTTTACCTCGGACAAAGTGCCACTTCCTGACACCCGTGTGTCTTGGATCAATGCAGTTTCTGTGCTGTCCTTGAAAGTGTTACACACACACACAAACACACAGAAAAATTAGGAAAGCTAGCCAGAGGAGAAATGGGCAAAGGAGGAAAGAGGGGAAATAAAAAAGATAGAGAAAAATAAAAGTTAATGAAAAAGATAAAAAGAAAGACAGAAACAACTGTGCCTACTGCCTTGAGCATTTTTATGCCTACCTTTTTGAATTTTTTAAATGGGTGAAATTTTAATATTTTTTATTTTATTTTAGACAATGATGCACACTTTACATAGGAAGCTAGGTAAATATGACCATATTAGTATATTAACAGACATTCTGAGTTTTTTCTGTATATTACTTTGTTTCTCAGTCCATAACTTGTGTCATGCTTCAGAGCTTAAGAGAGTGTCAAAAAGTTACGTAAAATTAACAAGTGAATCATAGTCTGATTTGAACAATCTATCTGGAGGCAAGCAAGAAAATGACATATCTAGTATGCAAACATTTCTGTATTTGAACTGTATGTTAAAATTAACTTGTACACACCAGTTTAGACAAAGGACACAGATACTATGTTAATCCTAAGCAGAAGTGGGGAGCAATGCATAAATAATCCTAGCATTTTTATTGGCACTATGCTAATTTCACTCTGTGTTTTATATATATATATATTTACAGTGAGGTTCATTCTGTACAAGGCCCAGGGGCCATTTGAGATAGAGGGTTACAGTAAGAGGCAGTTTATTGTAGTGATTGGTGAAAACAAACATCCTCTTGGGCGTCAGTTTCACAGAGCAGTGGTTTGTGGAAAGAAGCTGTTTGAATGGAACTTAACCAAATATATATAAACTTATATTGTATTTCACCCCAAAATCCATAATCAAGTGTATTTCTGGAGAATAATGTTTTAAGGTGAGCAGTCTTTATTTAGTTGTTAATATTAAAAAAATATCTTTTAATGAATTGAACTATAAACCTCCTATTAAGTGGATTACATTGGCCAAACTTGAATTAGGAAGATAGGTTTTTAACTTTTTATTTAATTTGTTCACTATCTCTTTCTCTCTCTCTTTATAAAATATATATATATACTGCCTAAATATACACACACACACACATATATATATATATATATATATATATATATATATATATATATATATATATATCTTCAATCAAAGATGTTTCATTGAATAATATAGACATATTGTGTCTGTTTATTTTTATACTTATCATTTCCAGTTCTTTAATTTGTTTCTCGATGCTAAGATGAAATTCATCAAGGAAGTTGCCAGAATTTTTTCTAGCCCAAGTACTTTTGATTTTATCCAAGGTCATCTTCAGTGGTAAATTACAAAGGCAAACTTATTGTAACTATAAGATCTGCATTCCATTTTGATGGTAATTTTAAAAAAAAAACACTAGTGAACAGTTATTTAGTGTTATAGTTATTTAAAATTTTTTTGCAAAAAATTCCATAGCTTTTATAAA
>CAHIKZ030001113.1:205000-215000 GCA_903632075.3 Acanthosepion pharaonis
CACACACACACACACACACGCACACAAAGACACAATAGGGATTTTCCTCTCCAGGAACAAAGCCATGATTAACATACTCTCCATTTTTAACTCTCACTAAACAGGAATGAAGGCAGTTAATAGGGAAAGGGGGAGTCTTGAGACATTTTCCTTGTAAATCATTTTCTTAAAATTATTTTCTCCCTCAAGAGCCATGGTGAGTGAGCATCAGAATTTTGAAATTGAGATGCTAGTGATCATGCCAACAATAAAAGCAGTGCACTTTGTCTGATGGACAATTTTGGGGAAATACTAGTGTTACTTGAAATTAATACATTCAGCGGGAGAAAGAAGCTGCACATTACTGTGGGCACTGGCCTGTATATAAACACACAACAGCAGGTTGTATATGTTTCTGTATGTGAAAATGCACCTTCAGCTGCAGCAGTATCACAGGTGGTATGAAAAGTAAGCAAAATAAAGTGAAAGATACTTATATTCAATGCTTACTTTATCAGCTGGAATACAGATATTTCAGAACACTACCGGCATCTTATTGCATTCACAAGCATGTGATGTACGCAGTCACACACCAAAATTATATGAGAGAGAGAGATTTACTCAGCTTAGTCTCAAAAAGTAAAAGGGAAAGATCATGTTGCACCAATTTATCATTGGGAAGAATTTATTTTTGAAATCAGCTTTCAAATTTCTGGTTTGTTTCCTGGGCTCAAATACAGTCTATGGGTATCACTGGGAAAATGATAACAAGTTCTGCCATCAGAAAGAATGGATATATATGTGTGTGTTTTAGATGTTTGTAAGTGCACAGGCTCTTTTTTTTAAATATAGTTATTTGTGGGAGTATATATGTATGCATTATAAACAAATGCACTCTCACAAACATATATACACTTAAATGCACACAGGAGAATACACATGTAAGGCACACACACAAACTATATCATTTGAAACAACGGCAAAATGGATATTGATTTTTTTTTCCTTTTTCACTTTCTTCCTTTTCCCAAATTTCTTTATCTTTGTAATATTTCTTAAGTGGCTATTTTTTTTTTTTTACCTTGCATGATATTACAAATAAATTTAAAAAAATAAAAATAAAATAATCAATTTATGTAAATAATCATTTTCAGGTATAAAAAATATTAAAAAAAACCCAAAAAACACAAATACATGAATGAATGAATTTTCATAATTAAAGTGGAAAATAACTTTGAAAAAAAATACTAACACAGTTATTTTCTTACTTTCAATCATCACAGTATACAAGGTTGGAACACCATCTCTTCTCAATGAATAATAAGGTAGCTTCACACTTGGATTACAACTCTTAGGAACAAATTATGGAAAATATTGCTTTTGCATATTTTTTTTATCTAAAATCTGTAATGCATATAAAAGTTGCTTTTTTAGCAAAATATATTTACAATATAAAATTGGTCAAAGAGTTTTAAAAAAAATTTTTTAGTTCTTTTTCTCAGTAAAGGAAACTAATTTCTTTTCTTCTCTGTACAATAAATTCTAAATAAAAATATACATGAAGGTGCATTTAAAATAATAGATCCTTTTTTTCTAAGATAATAATTTGGGAAAATGTGTATGCAGGGATAACAGAGTACCTAAATCTATGAAAGCAGAGAGAGAGAGAGAGAGAGAGAGAGAGAGAGAGAATGGTGAATGCAAGTAAAACCACAACAAACAATTTTACAATAAAAGGAGTTACCTTGAATAGCACCAAGGAAAAGACTTTTCCAAATAGTTTTTTCAGTTGTTGCTCTCCCCTAAGTTAGTGTATTTTACAGCTAGTGTTTAGTTGCATCCACATTGCAAGGGTCACTTTTCCACCATTTCTTCACTCATGCTTCCATTGCAGGGGTTCTCAAGATACAATGCCGAAATCATTGAAGCAATGCTTCACTGTAAGAGAGTGGAGATCAGAGAGAGAGAGAGAGAATTCCAAAAGAGAGACTTGCAACAAGCTACAAGAATTACTACTAGCAACGTTAGCAGTAGTCGTAGTGGTGTTGTTAGCAGCAGCAACAACAACAGCAGCAGTTATAGCATCTGCTCTTTCCAAAAGACTGTCAACCTCCCTCTTCTGAGCAGTAACTGTCTAAATGATGGTAAATGTGGTGGAAGTGGGGAGTAATAAAATGCCCATGATAGTGGTGGCTGTAATGATCTGTGCTGATGAAGATGATGACAGTTATATTAGTATTATTAAAAAAAATAATAAGAGACTACAGTTTTAACTATAATAGCAATAGTTATAAGAATAATGATAATTTTTAACCAGTTGTTTGTGATATTAGCGATAATGTTTACCATTGCATTTAAACCAATTATAATGATGATGGTGTTAATAATGTTCTTTTCAGGAAAAGAGGAAAGTAATTGTAATGAGAGCTTATATCAATAGTGCTAAGAATTACTATGATGGTAATAACGGTATCTATTAAAAGAAAGGTAGCAATGGTAGAGGTACTAGCAGTAATAGTAATTGTATATTGTCAAACCCCTCTCATAGGGAAACAATATTTAATCAATGAATGCATATTTACTATAGGAGCCCTTAACCATTTTCTTACCAGTCACACCTACCACACCTCACTTATGTCATCTTTCAATTTCTACTCCTTCCTTCTTTTTGCATCTAATTCTATTTTTTGCTATCTATCTGTCTATCCACATGAGTCTGTTTCTATCTATTTGTTGTCACTCTTCCTCATTGATAAAACTCTTTATTTCCTTTTACCAATATTATCAGGAGGTTTTGCACCCCCAACTTGTGATTTGACTAGGAGCAGTACTGTCTGCTTAAACAGACATTGCAAAAACATTGGAAGAAAAAGAGAAAGAAACAACTTGGGAGCAAGAAAGAGATAGAGAGAGAATGAAAGGGAACCAGAGGAATGAA
The DNA here is from genome assembly GCA_903632075.3 of Acanthosepion pharaonis. NCBI lineage: Eukaryota > Metazoa > Mollusca > Cephalopoda > Sepiida > Sepiidae > Acanthosepion > Acanthosepion pharaonis. The sequence continues at coordinate 207,918 of CAHIKZ030001113.1, forward strand.
GCAAATATGAAGAGAGGGTTGGTTGAATGCAGAAAGAAAATAAATAAGAAAGGAAAGAAAGATAATGATAGACATGCAAAAAGCTCACCACAAGTGAAACAAAGATTAGAATATTAGAATAGTTGATAAAGAGTAAATGAAAGAAAAAGTATGTGTGTGTGTGTGTGTGTGTGTGTGTGTATATATATATATATATATATATATATGTCTGTGTGTTTGTGTGTGTCTTGGTCTGAAGTGTGACACTGACAGTAACCATGCAGTGTTGATTCCAATGTCCATATTTATACACACATATATATATATATATATATATGATAAATAGAGAGATATAGACAGGTATTTTAAAATAGATATGATATCTGTTAATAAATGCAATTGATTTATCTTGCCCCTGAATACGGTAATTATTTTCTGTGAGACTGAGTCAGGAGATATGTCCTTGAAATTTTATATATATATATATATATATATATATATATATATATATATATATATATATATATATGATTAATACAAATGTAAAATTTATCAGCTGATTGATATTATCAGTAATCATTCTGTTCACTCATCAGTGGATATCAGCAATACACTTTTTAATGGGTCATGAATGGAAAAAAACAAAATGTAATGCAAATGTAGAATGTGTCAAATTTTAACATTCTCATTTCCACTTTGGAAATATTAAGAACATTTACATACCAGTTTTCAGTTAAACCTTTAAAATGAAAAGGCATGCTGTGTTCATGGAAATAGCCACTAACCACAGCAATTTGGAGATGACCAGTTTCTTAAAAGTGGTTAGGTGAACATTGAGGATCAAACAAGTAGCCCTGTGTGGACACTGCAGTGATGGACACCAAGTTCACAGTGTCCTTGATGGTTGTAGGGGTTGTTAGCAATGAAAGCCATGTCATGCCAATCAACTTTTTTCCCCACAGGGTCTCAGGTGCAATGGTCAAGCCCTAGATTAAAGAGATGACTTGATATGTTCAAGCAGGATCTTGTCACCAAAGAGTGTTTGATCAAGAAATTTTAAGATCATGTTCTCACTTTAAAATATTTCTTTCTATCTTTCCTGATTTGAATCTTCTTGACTGTTATATATTGGGCACCCTCGAGATGAAAACCAACTACCAACCCCACAATACCAAGGACTTGTTGCAATGTCAACATGATGACCACCTGATCTGAGCATGCATTTACTTCCAAGGTTGCATCATGACTGTTTATAAGGTTGATGGTAATATTTATATATTAATATGTAATATATGTAATGTAATATTTATAATATTGAATAAATGTTTACTGTTTTTCTTCCTTTACATTATAATTTCTACTCATTTACCTGGTGCACACACACACTATCTCTCTCACTATATATATGTGTGTGTGTGTGTGTGTGTGTGTGCACATGCCATATTTTCCTGACAAAATACAATTGATTTACAAAGGTATTGTATACTTTGAGTAACTGCTATTCACTACAATTCATCCAAGACCCATATTTGTTCTCATTTTAACCTTCAGTAGACTGATCCCTAATGCCACTATATTGGACATTGTACTTAAATGCACATCTTACATGTTTGTGTGTGTGTGTGTGCATAAAAATATGTATTCATACCTATTGAGAAAGGATTAAGAAACAGAAAGGGGAAGGAAAGACAAGAGAAATAAGGGACATAGATTATAGAAAACAGGTGAGAATTGAACTGAATCACAAAAAAAAAAAAAAAGTCTTGAAAGATAAAAACTGAAATAAAGGAAGATAGACTAAATGAAAAAAAAAAGAAGCCAAAACAGAGATAGAGAAAGATAGAGCAGGAGGCAAACAGAAAGAAAAAGCCAGAGAAATATCCAGACAGATTGGTAGAAGGTGCTGTAGAGAGAGAGAGGGAGAAAGAAATAGGCAAAGGGAGACTATTATCAAAATGCTGGCAAAGGAAGAAGCAGTCTAATATTTTAGGTGTCAGAGACAGTAGGGTGTGATCTGTAAGAAGGGGCAGAGAGGGAGGCAGGGGTCATCTTGACCAAGCTGGTTTATTGATACTCTAAAAGATAATAATTATTCACTTTTCAGTGTTGACTTTCTTTTAACATTCTCTATTTTCTTCAGTTTTTATGGTACAGGAATGAAAAAAATATTCTTTTCATTAAGTCACACATTTCTTTATTCATAAGATCTATTCATCAGTGCTTATTTGCAGAACCAAGCAGAAATTTCTGATAAACTTCGCAAGAGTTAAATATACAAAGAATTTTTGTTGTCAATTCAAAGAGCAAAATGGAAGTATTTTAGAATTTCTAAAAAATGTTATAAATTGCTGAAGTAACAAAGTAAAATACAATTTTCAACTACCTTCCTGTTTTTTTTTATATTTGAATATATATATATATATATATATATATATATTAGCTGAAGTATCCATCTACATTGGTAAGATATCAAGACCTAAATTAAAAGGTAACAAACAAATATATACATTATAATATCTTTGTTATTTTCATTATTCCACACATTAGGTTAATTTTCACTGACACTGATCATGTACAGTAACCTGGTAATAGCAAATAGTAGTATAATAAAAGAAAAAGAAAAGATTTAATTTTGAGATATGGATATATGCACAGAGAGAGAGTACACAGAACCACACACATGTATAAATTCAGAATATATATATATATATATATATATATATATATATATATATATATATATACACACAGGTAGAATGAGAACAAATGGGGTATAATTCTACTGTCTGTAACATTTAATTTAAAAGAGGGTTCAATATAGAGTAGAGCTAAATATTATTTATTTTAGGATATTAAAACATAAAAATTGTTAATTCCTTTGAACCAATTAATGACATCTGCAGTACCTGTCCATTGTAAAAGTCAAAGGTGTCATTTAATTTGTTTGGAAGTAAAAGTCTGATGATTCGCAGTCCTTTAAAAGGGCTGTGGTGAAATAATTTATTACATGGAACCTTAAAGTGGTCTGTTTTTATTTAAATTATTTGCTCTGGATTTACATTGAGCTCTCTGGATTTTATCCTCCTTAGGTTTACCCATATGGATTACCTAGTTTTTCATAAACTATATATATATAGATATATATATATATATATATATATATATATGTGTGTGCACACACACACACATACACAAACACTTACTTGAGTAGATGCTGAAAGTTCTCTGCTTGGCCAAGAAGCTCTTCTCCAAAAATCTCTTATATTTGGTCATTGGATCAGATTTGGGGAGTTGGTTGGGGCAAGAACTTTTCAGCATATATGTGTATATGCAGTGTGTATGATTTTCAGAATATATACTTGTATACAATGTTTTGTTATTACCAATTGTGAAATATATCATAATTTTTTGGCATATTCATGGACCAAATAAATATTTAATTATGAAAATCACAAATAAGGAAAAGAGAAACAGAAATAAGAACAAAATACAAAAAAGATCTTAGGAAGTGTGTGTATGTTGTGGGTTGATCTGATATGGAAATTGTATCTCTAAATGGAGAAAAAAGGAAATAATTCATAATGACTTAAAAGGACAGGTTAGTTCATTTTGTACAGATTGATAGAATTTTCTGTTCATGCATTTATTCAATTCCTATCTCCATTTATTTAAGACTAGTATTAGAATTTGTATTTATGCAGACACACTCACACATAGCAAGGTACTTCTGGTTGCCTGATAGTTAAGCACCAGTGAAGGCCAGGATTTTGATTGTTGACAAACAGACCCCTCCCCACTTGTAAGATTGGTGAGAAATAAGCTTAATATTGTGTATTTCTCCCTGCTCTGTGTTAAACTAAGTTATGTTCAGTAAATATTTGAAGACAGAATTCAAATAATCAACGTCAAAATGTCTATCTAAATCTATTTTCTATGTTGATAACTATTAAACTACATTGCACCTCTCTTCATCACTCATATATTATCCTTCACCAATAGCATGACTATTTTTTGTGCCACTTTAAATCTTATTTTTAGTGGATACTTGTATTTGAGTAGACGCTCTGTTTATTTATTAAACAGCATATTTATTTATTTTCACCTACTGACCTGAATATTTGAGAAATCTTATTAAAGAAAAATTTGTACCCTTCGTCACGAATCTACACCGCGTTCCTAAGGGAAGAGGGAGCCACTGTTTAGCCCAGTGCACCTTACTGCTTGCCCACAATGGAACCAATGGTCAAGTTAAATGCATACACACACATGCAGTTAAGTGCAGATGCTTGACAATAGATATGTACACATGCACACACATATACATACAAAAAAAATAATTACGTATACCCACACATTTGGAGAAATGAGATAAAGTGGAAAACTTGTTAATGACAATATGTTTCACCTCTGTGTGCTAGTAGGTTAGCATCTTCAGGTCAGAATGAAAGACCAAACTATGTGTCTTCTGGATTATAGCCATTAACGTCTGTTTGTTAAGTTACCATTTGTTTTATACAACAAGTCTTCATTTTCCAACATAATCTCCTTTGTCAATGCACTTAATTCAGTAATAAATATTTATCCCCAGATCAAAAATTCTGCAGTGAAAATTTCTTATCTAAATTTAATTAATCAATATAAGTCATAATGCATCCTTATATATATATATATATTTGAACAATGTCTTCATACTAAAAAATTTTATTAAAGCCTTGAATAATACCGATGAAAGCATCTTAATACTAAAAAAAAGCATATATCCAACAGACTTTTTTTTTTGGCTATTAGGGTAGGAGAACAAAACTGGTGCATGATTAAAAGATAAAATTGTATCCCAACAAATTTAGTAGCCAATTTAATTTGTATAAATAAAACAAATAAAATTGATCACCAATCTGAAGAAGGACCAGAAATAGATAGATATATATATATATATATATATATATATATATATATATATATATATATATATATATATATATATATATAGTGGATAGGATGCAAAATAGTCTTTACAAAACTGAGTAGACACAGATAAATGAACATTTAATTTTATTTATTATTGCTTGCCTTAAAACTATCTTTCAAAAATATGCTGGTCAGTTGTTTTATTTTGGCAAAATGCAGCCTTTGTTACTGTTAATGCTGTTATATATATCTATATAACAGCAGTGTGTGTATACACACACACAGACACACATGAATGCATAAATATATACACTTACAAAAAAACTATAAAAACTAGTAGTAAATACAGTTTGTCAAATTTTAGTATCATAGCTTAGCATATGCACTGATTTTTTCAGGCATCTAACTCTCCAGTGTTCTACAATATCCAGTATTTTCACTTCATTCCACAGGGGCTGATGACTAGTTTCCCTTTATACATGATCAGCCATCCTCAATTTCATTGTCTCACTCTCACTACAACATTTTGATGATCCTCAAGTCTTACTTTTAGTTTGGAATTCCCTGTAGTCTACCCAGATTAATGATGAAGGCTGAAGGGCACAATGGCAAAAATGAAGACAATAATCCAATTGTAAATGACTTTTGGGCTGTTCTTTATATTGCAAATAAATATATATAATATTACTGCTACTGATATTTTTCTTATTTTAGATATATAAAGATTGCCTTGGACTTAAGGGGGACATACCTCAAAAGAGAAAACAAGTTATTTTAAAGAATATTAGAAATATAATATTGGAAATTGTCAAAATGTTGAAAAAAGATGAGAGAACAACCAAAATAAAATAAAAAAAACTTGAAAACATTTACTTTAAGAATGTCACAAAAAATATTTGAGAAAAATTAAAAGAGTAATAATCAAAGAAAGAAAACTGACTAGCAATAAAATATTTGAAGAAGCAGGCATTATGAATATAAGAAAAGAGGTAAAATAAAGAAGATTGGCTAAAGATATGAATACAACGAAACTTCCATCTTAAGGAAACATTATAAAGAGAAATGTATTGCGGTGGGTGAAGAAGTCTGTGAAAATGAATTTCTCAACAGTAATTTTTAATGACAACTATAGTATTTGAATATACCTGGTGACTGAGCTAGTGGTTGGATAATTCATGGAAATAGTTAACCAAGACAACTTGGAAGATAACAGTGGGGAGTAATGTTTTCAGTTAGTATTGTATGCAGTAAAATTTTAGGCCCCTTTAAAGTTGACGATAGTGTCAAGCTAAATGCAGAGCATAATTGCAAGTTTAAGAATAAGACATTTTTTAATTGTATAGAAGCATTAAATTATATATATATATAGATATGAATAAAAAGATAAGAGGAAAAACTATTCTGATCCAACACATTTCATCATCTGAGGGACTTTATCAAGGCAAATGTCATTTATTCATTTTGTTTCTTTGCAGATACACACACTCTCTCTCTCTCTCTCTGAAAATAATTTATATATATATATTTATATTTATTTTATTTGTTTAAGCATTATTTTTAATGTATACTAATATTTGAGTATATTCTCTGTTTTTATTTATTTATATATATGTTTATAATTTTGATGAGTGTGAAGAGACATCAATTATTGCTCACCTTGTAAAAAAAAGTTTCAAGGCACTGAATTAATGGAATCGCTCTGAACTTTTCTAAATGTTAATCCAATAGATACATTGGTGGTTCATCATTAAAAGATATGTATATGAGAAATAATGTTAAAGTTGAAAAAGTAGGAATGTTAACACAAATCAATGACTGAAAGACTGGTGAATGTTATAGAATGTCAAAAAGTCTGTATCCATATGTAAAATATTAAAACAATTTATTCAGACATATGAGGTATTATGCTAATCAAAAGTGTTTCTATGGCCTATTTCTTTGGGATTTATATAGCTCTTAGTTTGAGGATGGCTGACCATGTATGGAGGGAAAAGTGTAGTCATCAACCTGACCCACGACAAAACAAGTTATCAATACTTTTTCTTAAAATAAAGGTGGATATCAAGCTGAAATTCACAATATATTACTCATACAAATATAGCTTGGAAATTTTACCAGCATTGGTTGGTTAATATTAATTTTATTGTGAAGACATTGACTTGAATAATAAAATCTGACATAGTATACATTTGCCCT
>CAHIKZ030001113.1:217500-255000 GCA_903632075.3 Acanthosepion pharaonis
GATTCTCAATTTCTTTAAAATGAAAAACAACAATCCAAAAATAAGGCAGTTTAGAGTCTAAAAATAGAAATTGCTTTTGAATTTTTTCCTTTTATTTACTTTTCATTATCTTTTTTGTCAAGGAAGCAATCATTTGCTAATGAAATAAAAATATTCAAAGAAAAAAAAACTTAAAAAAAGGAGTGAACAGTAGAAAAAGAAAAGGAGTAAAAAAAAAAAACCCAAAAAAACAAGAAACTAAAATATTTTTTTTATGATTTGATTGATTAAGTGTTTTATTAGCAAGAACTAAAAATCTCTCAATAGGTTCCTTTTTCATTCTTCCGACTTCCTCCTCAATTTCTTTTCATCCCCATTGATATTTTTCTTCTTACTTCTTGATCTTTTTCTCTTCACTATCTCTTCTCTCAATTATTATGTTCCTCTCTTTAACTTTTACCTCCTCCTTTGCTGGATCCCTTCCTATCTTTCTCAATTTCCGTCTTTCTTTCTTCTTAAATTTATATATTTTTATATATCTCCCTACAGCATCATCTAATTATCTTATTTCCTTCGTTCATTCTATTTATTTTTTACCTACTCCTTTGCTGAATCCTTCCCTTTCTTTCAATCTGTTCCTCTCTCTACTTTCTCTCCTAATTTCTCTTTTTCTTTCTATTACACACTCACTTGATAGATTGTTACCTTTCTTTCTTAATTTCTATCTCACTTTCAATTTGTACTTTTTTTTGTTATTTGTCTCATTTCTTCTTTTCCCTATTTTCTTCCCTCAATTTAATCTTTATTTACCCACTTGCTGGGTTCAGCTTTCTTTTTTAATTTACATCTTTTTCTTTTCAAATTGCACCTTGTCTCCTCTGTTTTCTTACCTCTTTTCTTTTTGACTTTTCTTCTCTACTTTTTTCTCTTTCTCACACCTCTTTTTTTATCTTTCTTTCCCTTTCATTGTTTCATTTCTCCATTTTCTATTTCACTTCTTGCTTTGGCAACACTCTTTCATTTTTATTCTTCATTCATATCAACCCCTCTCTTCATAATCCATTTTCTGTTACCACCCTCTCTAGTCTCTTCTTTTCTCTCTTTCTTTTGAGCATCTCTTTCTTCCAACCATTCCCTCACACTTTTAATAAAAGAGGTTTTGATTACCCTTTCCTCACTTCCCTCACACAAATGTTCCATATTCTTGATTCTAATTTGTCACTAACAAGGATGAAGCAATCAGCACACATAAAAATTAACTACATTTGATATTTAACTTCCAAATAACAGTAACGACAGAACATGAAATCCTCACAGAAATTTACAAAGCAAATATCTAAGTAAATGCACATACAAGGCAAATGACCAGACATAAAGTAACTAGAAAATTATTTTCACAGGCAATTTGATAGATTAGTGAACTTGATACTCACTGAGTACTATTAAGGTTTCTTGTGAGACTAAGCTCTGCCAAAATCTAAAAAGAGCATATAGAATAGTGTAGTGGGGTTAGCCAGCTTATGTCCCAGGTGAGTGCACTAGTATAGTTCAAACTATGCTGAGTGAGCCTCAATTGTCTGGGAAAGATCACATAATCTGACATGATCACAAGTTGAATGAGGCTAGCACACTCAAACCCAGATGTGGATGTTTTATGAATGCCTGAATATATACAATGGGTTGACCCAAGTCTTGTGTATTAAATTTGGTGGAAGGAACTGTTTATATATATATATATATATATATATATATAAGAAAAATACTGGATTTTAAAATTAAATACATATAAACTAGGGTTAAATAAAGACTTGGGTATTTTAAATCTTTATAAATATTTCAATAGTTAAACATTTCTTAGATATAGTTAAAAAAAATTTTTTATTTATTATTTTATTTTTTTAAACAACATCTAAGATATTATTACAGTTAGATTTACGTTAGGAATATTCGTTCCATATCATGTGACGTCCGCATCTCGCGATGGACGCTACTTGTACACAAACAGTTATTTCTGAAGAAAGATTGAGGCCAATCTGAAATATCAAATATATATACAAATAAATAAATACTTTCATAAAAGTACATTATTTTTTTAATTTGCAACTTTTTATATATATATATATAATCTTAATTCTTAAAACACTTAAATACAATGTAAGATACATGAATAGCTCTGCTCTTATTATTATTATTATGTGGGATATTCTGGCAAAAACCAAATCTATTTTTTATGGTTCCGAGGTCCATTTCTTTTTATATAATTTTTTTAAAAACCCATTAATCCCCCTTTATGTTTAATATAAAATAATAATCCCAACATTAAATAAAAATTATTTTTTTTATATAGCTCTTAGGTCTATTTTAATATATTTTTTATTAATTACTGTTATTACCTGTTTATTTTAAATATAAAATAAAATATTAATCTACATTTATTTTAAATATAAAATAAAACTCCTGCATATTTTAAATGCAATATATATTTTTAAAATAAAAAATCATAATCCTTATATATGGGTTGTGCCAGTTTTGTATTAACCAGATATTTTTATTAAAATTTAAATTATGTAATGTTTAGTCTCTACCCAACACCTGAAGATTGACTTGTGCATAAAACTCTGAGTTGTGCTATCAATGAGGGATAATATATATATACATATATATACTTGAAGGCATATTTTACATGTATATGTATGCATATATATTGTTAGACATGATAAAAAAAACTCATATGCATGCATACACACACATAAATAATATAATTTGTATATCTGCATGAGTGTGTATGTGTATATATATATATATATATATATATATATATATATATATTGTGTCTTTGAGTAGTAATCTTTCTTTTATGCAAGTTTCATTGAAAACAATTGACAAGGTGCAATGGTTGAGTTTTTTTTAGATAATTTCTCATGTGTTTGTATAATATTTTTTCTTTTCAGGACATAAATTATATAAAATTGTCCAAATGTTTTCCAAGTGCTTTTGGCTATACATTTAGCCATTATCAAGGATGAATTTTATTTGACTTTTAACTGAATATATGGATTTTTTTAATATATGTATCTAGAGTTATAGGAATGTTTTATTTTACAAACATGGTCAGCACATTGTGGCTGCGTTCATAGTTGATATTATTGAGTGTTGACTTTTTCTTTTTTTATCAATAATGCTTCTATTATTTTTAGCTTTTTTGTACATGTGGATAATGCTATTATATTTTGATTATCAACAAGTATGTTATGGATAAAGTTTAGTAGGTTTCTATGCATATTTAAATGATATATATAGCTGAAAGCACTTGCTAAACATTCAGACAATTTTATATAATTTATATCCTGAAAAGAAAAATATACAAAACACTTGAGAAATTATATAAAAAACTCAACCATTTGTACTTTGTCAGTAGTTTTCAATAAAATTTGCATATATATATATATATATATATATATATATATATATATATATATAATATTATTTTGATTTTTTTATATGAATATTTAGGTCTACTCAGTATTGAGTCCTCTTTTAAATTAAATGTTATGGACAATGGAATTACACTCCATTTGTTCTCATTTTACCTATATATATATAATTATTTATTTAAAAATTATAACATAAATATGTTATAAAATCACTACAAAAATAGCCATTTTGTTTCAACACCGCCAGTGTCTTATCAAGTGATGATATTGAATGTAGAATAAATGGTTTTAAAGGTTTCAAATTAATAAATTGATTAACGATCCTTCACCAGGGGAAAACGCTGTTACATAAGCTAGAATGACCAATCAAAACACAAGTATAGGAAAATTAAAAAAACTTGACAACAAAGTAAGGTTATAATAGCTATTAAAAGCTTTAAAGTTGGGGTTATACTAAAATAGAATCCGTATACACCAATCCTATACTTGTATATATATATATATATATATATATATATATAAATACACACACACACACATATATGCCCACACGCACACACACATATATATATATGCACATGCATGTGCACACACACAGACATATTTATATATATGCATGCATACATGTATACATACATGCAAAAGTACTGATAAACAAATTTTAAAGTTTTTTTTTTAAGAAAGAAAATATTTTATGTGGCTACAAATCTAAAAATTGAATAGAATATAGTGCATATTTAGGATATTCTATATCTGAGCAGAAATTATGAATTCTTTTGCATATGTATAAAATTTATATGCAAATTAAATCTATAAGTGACATGAAGAAGTTTGGGACAATTTCTGAAATTATGAATAAAACAGAATAAAATTTGCACTTTAGAATTGAATTATATTTAAATTATTAATTTGCAAGTTTTCCAATGACCAACCAGAAACCACCACATACAAAGATGGACAATTTAAAATTGTGTGTGTAATTTTAACAAACATTGAATTTCTGGCTGGCATGTACAAAGGTTTTCACAATGATGAAGGCAAAGCACAGCCTGAAGAAATTTGTACAATGATAAGTGACCATCATACTCATGGAATGAGATGCTGAAAGATCTCAATGAACTTAATATACCATTAATACAATAAGATCTACCAACTGAGATAGAAGTAATGTGCCTTGATAACAATTTTTCCTCAAATGAGACATCCCTATAACTAAAGTAACCATGCAGTTACATCCATTTGTTAGAAAGTAAAGCCATTCACTACTTGTAGAAAACTTCAGAAGGACTTGCAGAGATAGAAGTGAACAAAGATACACAATTATTCAGAAATTCGACCATGTAGGATTGCAGTTTCAGATACCTAGAAAAAATCTCTCTTCTGAAGGCTAGTCCCATAAAGTCTCATCTTTTCTTTGCTCATAATCATCTCAAGGAACATTCTTCATTCTGGAACAAAATATTATGGATTAATGAGAAAAAAAATTGAACTTTGTGATGGAAACTGTTCAAAACATATCTGGAGAAAAGTGTGCACTTTGTATAAACCTCAAACTATTTAATAATTAAACATGGTGGTAGAAGTATTGGGTATAACAGCAAAATTGTCCACTTGTTAGATTAAGCTCTGAACTGTTGTATCTTAGAAATGATTAAAGATATCTTACTGGAATTCTCTGAGGTCTTTATAACACTATTGGACTCTGAGCAATACGAATGTATAATTTCTCTCCAAGCTTAAAAGAAGAATTCTGACAAAATCAATCATAAATGAAAATGACATGTTCATCATCAATTAATCATAGCTAAGGATCGGAAGCTCATAAAGGATTGATATGAAGTTCAAATATATATATATATATATATATATATATATATATATATATACACTATTCCAGGATCATTTTCCAACTTATTCAAGATGATCTTCACCTTCTAACCTTCTGTCCTAGAGTATGAAGGTGCCTCAGAGGTTTCATATATGATTTCATTTTCAAGTCCTTTTTTTCACTGCTCTTTGGACTGTCATAGCTGAAACTCCTCTCTACTATACTATTGAATTGGATTTTTTTCTAATTAATCTCTTTAGCTCTGAGTTGAAATAATGATCCCTCTTCCTGTTGTCACCTGATCCAGTTTTCTTCTCTACTGTTCCCACTTTTTAAATTTATTCACCATTCTCTGGGTGTTTCTTGAATGAACTTTGAAGATGGAAGCCAGAATATGAATGTTGGTATCATTACTGAAAGCCTGAATGATTTTTTACTCACACCATTGCTCAGTTGGGAAGACAGTGGATCTGACACAAATGATTTTAATCTGTTCTTTTTCTAGCTGAATAACTCAAAGGTTTTTCAGTGATTCTTATGACAAATGGTGTCAAGATGGCTGTCTTATTTGAAAACCTGGAAAAAAGAAACTTAATTAGTCTAGTGTTTTTTTAGATATTAAACATTTTGTGGAATGGATAATTATGCTGTTTCATAATTTGGACAATATGGTATAACTATTTGGAGTTGATTTCCTCTTGGGATGCAAGTGCGCTATATATTGTTCAAGGAACAATGTACAGTGTTATGAAATACTGGAGAAAAATCTTGCTTAAATCTGCAAAATATCTTAAACCACTTAAGGGTTGGATGCTTCAATATCATGATCTAAAGCAAACTGCAGTGGAAAAGAAAATATGGTTAAATGCAAAGAAAATAAAGGTTTTAAAGTCGCCAAGTCTGTTGCCGGATCTAAATCCCATAGAAAAACTATGCAACGAGTTTAAAATTAGAGTTCATTAGAACTTGATCAATCTTAGTGCAATTTATCAAGAGTGGAATAAAATTGGAGTTAATATCTGTTAGAAACATTTCAAATTATTCTAAAAATCTAACATCCATCATAGCAAATAAAGGATACAGTATTAAATAGTGATGCACATCCAAAATGTTTGCTTTGTACATTTTTGTTGAATTTACCAATAAATTTGTGCACAGACAAAAAAAATCCTTTATTTCTGCTTTGATATATAAAATACTAAGTATTTTCTATGTAGGCACATTAGAAATTATTTTTTCTTAATAAAACCTTCATAATTTTCACTACTTGTAATTGTATATATACATATATATATATATATATAGTTTGAAATTTGTTGTTTTTATGGAAAGAGTGCTCAATATCAGATAATAGAGTGTGTGTAGATGCAGGCAGAATAGATATAGGAATCCACAGTGCTTTGTGACTGTCAATTTCATGCCTCAAAAAATCTTCAGATAAATGTTATTAATGATAGTAACAAACTTTGCTTATGGCCTGTTTAAACAGCAGAGCTCAATTTATAACAGACAGATTTTACTATTACAGTAGTGCTATAAGCCTGAAAATCATTTAAGCATAAATCTAGTAGTCACATTTACATTTCTTCTGAATCCTTTTTTTATATTTTATACCAGTACTTTCAAATATTGAGGTAAAAAAGAGGATTCATGATGAAAAAAATGAACAAAACATAAAAAATTTTTTTATGGAAAAATTATTTTTTTAGAACCTTGGAAATTTTTATTTTTTGTATCAACATGGGACCTTGAATGTGTATGGGAAATTTGAGTGTGTTTTTGCAGTGAAAGACACATTGATTTGGAAATTCTTGTAAAAATCAGATAAATGTTGGATTTTTGATGAAACTTTTAGAAATTATTCAGAATTGAATTAAATTATTTAAAAAAATTTTTTTTTTTAAATCTTTGTAAATATATATTTTTTTTACATCTGTTACTCAACAAGCATCTTTGTAAGTAAGGCTATAAAGCCAAAATACATCAAATTCAATAAAATATTAGATTGCTTAGAATATTTTCTAAAATTTTTAACATTAATTAATTAAAAAAATTATATAAAAAAGACTTTTATATTGCATTCAAGTCATTTTTTTCAGTTGTCCCCATTATTTAAATTTCCCAAACATCAGGTTATCAATAAACCACTCAACACATCAGAAAAACACACCTTCCATGTAAAAAAAATGCTCTTCCCCAATATTTTAATCTAAAAGTAAATAATATTTTTTTAAATTTACATTAATTAAACTTTAAATCCGCTAATCTTCCCCAAATACTGTTTCAGAAAAGTATATTTTATTTTTGAAATATTTTTAAAAACGAGTATATTGTGTTGACATACCTATCAATATGCTTGAATTTATAGATTTTACTGATAAGGAGAAAAAAATTCCAATCAATTTAAATTCACTTTAAAATTCATCAAAGTATTTTTCTTATTGGAAATATTAAATTTAATGCATTATCTGAATTAAACTTGATTTTTAGCTGTTTAAGTGGCTCAGTGGACTCAAATAATAGAAAGTACCAGTCACTCTGCAAGTAAGACATTCTTTCTGAAAAGAATGATGCAATCAAAGAAATAAAGATTTTGCAACAGTTTTCTCAACAGGTTCATCTGTATAAGTCAACTGACAGAGTTCAGAACACAATTCAGTTCCTCAATTCTCTTGAGCTGTTTGATGTTCATCCCCACTGGCTTCAATTAAAAACTGACCTGCCCATCACACCTTGCAGAAAGCTTGAGTCTCCAAAGTTATGCAGTGAAACTCAACTCACTGTCAAACAATTTCTCCCACATATCACTGAGGCAACTATCCTAATTGGATGCAATAAAAAGGAGGATATATTCATCCTCAGCATTCAGAGACTTGTCCTTTAAATTTAAGTGACTTCTATTCACAGAAAGGTTCACCTTTAACATGTCAAGCTAAATGATTGCATTTCTACTAGTTTTATTTTGAGTATCAGAAGTTTTTTCAGATATTTTTTCATGTGTAAATAATGTAAATCTTTTATTTTTTATGTAAGAAAAAATACACTAAAGGAAAATATGTTTTTCTTGTGTTGCTATATTTGAAGTTATTTTTGACAAGGCAGGGTCAGGTATCCCTCTAGTATATTTTTTATTATATATATAGTGGATACACATGTTTTTGAGTAGATATTTTTGTTTTAATATTTTTGTCTTTTTTAGAGAAAAAAAAAGAAAATTTTAAAAGAAAATGAACCCCCTTTGCAGAATTTAAATCTGTGTCCCTCTTATGTAGGGTTAATCATCATAAAGCCTGGTATACTTTTAGATTAACTCACCTATAAAGAACTTAATAAGAGAGCAATGTTGAATTATCCTCATGATGGAAAGCACATCTCTCATTAAAATCTTTCAAAGCTCATATCTGCTAACTTTTATTTTCATATTCAAAACAAAATAATTTTTAAGGAATTAATGGATTTTTATTCACAGTCCAGCATTATTTTTTATGACTATATATGCTATATTTAGTGGATATATTTATTGAGTAAACATTGCTTCTGTTTTTTTAAACAGTATATTTGCATCTGCTGGCCTGGATTTTCAATAGTTTTTTTTTTAATGAAGAAAATATGCCCTTTCACACACAAATATATATATATATATATATATATGAAATACATAATAGGTTAAAAGTCAGAGTTGAATAAAACCAGGAAACAGTAGTATTAAAAAGTGCTCAAAACACACATGAAAAAAATAAATAAATAAAAATAATATGTAGAGCTTTTAACTTTAAAAATTGATAAAAATTGTCTGAGGATACCATAAGGTTGAAACAAAGGTAGGAGATTCAACTGATCTCCCAAGTGTGTGTGTGTATATATTGTGTGAGAGTAGAAAGAAAAAAAAGAGAGACCTTATATATGTGATGCTAACCAAAATATAGGAAATTTTACCCTAAATTAGATATCTTGCTTCTACCATCTTTGAAGTCACTCCCTTGTGACCCAGTGTATGGGTTCATACAGTGTTCTCTTTACTATCAGGAAAATTCCTAAACCAAATAACTGTCAGTTAATGTTCTTCATATGCCAATCCATTAATTCCTTCAGGACATAGGCGATCATGTCCCCACAATTTCCTGTTCTTTGTAGCTCTTAATAAATCTTATCTTTTTGTTATTTCTCCTAAACCTTGTTCCACCATCCATTTACTCAAGCTCTTTAAGTATGTTATACATTGTTTTCCTCTGTCCCTGTTGCCTTCAATCTATCTTGTGAGTACCAAATTTTCTAAGCCCTCTTTCCTCATTATGTACTCTAGAAATTTCAACTATCTCTTCCTAGTGTTAAGTATAAGTTTTCTTTTTGTTTCCATTTTCTCTAAAACTTTGTCATTGCTCACATATTCAGTCCATGGAATCTTCAGCATCCTTCTGTATAACCACATTTCTGTTGCTTTAAGTTGCCTCTTCACCTTTTAGAAGATTGTTCAGCAGAACAGATACCACATAATAGTTCAGTACTCTTTTTGTTTCTAACAACATTTTCCTGTTTCTTAATACTTTGCTTAACTTTTGGAATGCATCTTTAGCTATCCCAATGCACCTTTGGATTTCAGTGTCACACATTCTATCCTCTGTTAAAAAAACTTCCCAGATATTTACATTTGTGTACTTGTTTGATTTTAGTATCTCCAATTTGTAATTTGCATTTTGAACTCATCCTTTTGCTATTACTATGCATTCTGTCATTTTGCCGTTGATGTTTAATCCTTTCTAAATATCAAATCTAAGTAAAATGATGCTATTTATGTGTCTGTAGTCTATTTCTCTCCAACTTTTATTGCACACTGAGTAACTGTAAAAGAATCTCAGTATCAAATTTAAGTAAAATAATGTTATTTAATTTACCTGTGTCAAGATTCTTCATGTATTGTATGCAGTCATTATTAGATAAAGATCTATTCCACATAGATTAAACAAATTGAAAGTGATTTAAGTAAATTACTACGTGCATGTACAAAGGCATTGGGTCAATTTAATTGAGATGAAATAGATTCTCACTGACCTGAGTAATGAAATCAATTTTCATGTAGAAGTGATTGTTTCCATTATATACATTTGTACTTAGAAAAATGAACAATCAGATAAAAAAATACATTCACAAAAGAAAAAAAAATGTCTGCCAAGAGTATGCACTTTCAGGCACCTTCAGGAGTTTTCAGATGCATGTTATGTTGAATAAAAATATTTTCCTTCCATCTTCACTTCTCTATAAATCACAAAGATTTTAAAAATATAAAAAATGATTAAAGAGGCAGGAAATTAAATATTGGAGATATTCAAATATTTCATGCTCTAGAGGAAGGCTGGAGAACCCACTGGTCAAAATGTAGTGATCAAAATAACAAATGTGAGGATTTTTTTAGAATAGAATGTCCATTCAGAATGTAGATAATCATGACTCTTAACAGGCTCCTTTTATTTAAAATCTGTGAATTGCCATAAGAATTATTGGGTAGCAGTAGTTTTCTGTTGCCTTCTTCATGGCTATGAATTCAGAGTTGCCATTTTAGACTAGTTGCTCTATAAAAGCAAGTGATCCCAGTTTATTCTGTTATCTAATCCATAGCTAGAGGCAAAGTGACGGATACATGCTTTTCTCAGGGGCATTAGTGAGAAATGAATGCAACTACTTTGGCTAGAATTGAAACTTGGCCTGCTGATTTAATTTTCTGTATTAATAACTGTTATGCCACATAACACAAATACTGATACGGCTTCATTTTAGGGTTTCAGACAAAGCATCTGATATGATAGTAATCTGTTCATTTCCAAGCCAAAATTCTGTAGAAAATCTAAAGTAAACAAAAATTAACTGCCCTAAGGATGATTTAAATTCCCAAATGATTGGCTTTGGCTCAAAGTTGGGTTGCAAGGATGCTCTTGAGGATCATGAGATGGTTAAAAAAAAATAGAATAAAATAAAAATTAATACAAATATATTTCCATCACAATTTATTTGAGAATATAAGGTCATTGAATCTGGAACAGAAAAATAGTTGTAATTGATAAATGTATGAAAACTGATGCACTTCAGTCTGTTCAGATCAAATACATATGTTGCAAAAGCAGATGGAATCAAAAAAAATTTACATTATAATTTCTTGCTCATTTCTGGCTTTGCTGTGTTTAGTGACTGACACTTACATTTATATGAAATTGTGCTTTTCATTTTATCAATATAATATTCAGATTTACTGATTATTGAATTGAACTTCAGTAAAATTTATTGGATAAAATTAAAAGAAACATTCAAATTATGTTTCTGCCCTGAGAGTTACTAGGCCTGATTCACAACCCCCAAAAGTTTTGGAAACACTGAATAAACATTGAAATATAAGCAATACAAATTATTTATTAATTTTATATTAGTTTATCTTTCATTTTATTATTCTTGCTTTTTATTGAAAGACTCAGGTTATACATTCTACAAATGTAAAGTAGACTTTCATGTGATTTGAACTAATTTCCTATATCCTTACAAACTCATCTAACATGAATGACTACTTACAGATTCAGCTATGGATATCAACTAATAAGTGAAGATCAAATTTAGCAAGACAGCCACATCATTTCTCCTTCGATTCTCTTCATACCATATTGTTTGTTTACACCTCATAGTAGTAGTACCACATATAATAGTCTTATGTTATCTGCATGTAAAAATGACCTGAGCATCGAATTAAAAAGCAGCAAAAATAGATTAGTCTGCAATTAATAATAACAACAATTTGGATAATACTAACTATTCTTTCTTATTTTTGAAATTTACTTTTATCTTCTGGATTCAGTAAAATTGTTTTCATAAAAGAATGCATAAAGTGCCATTTGCTATTTTGAAGGAATTTAATATTTTCCAATTAAGAAAATTCTATAAAGAAGTGGTAACCTAAAGATGCAACAGTGGGTGTATATTGCTGATGGGTACAGACGTCTCAGTTTAACTGTAGCAATTTTTGCCTGATCACCAAAGAAATATGAGATTTGGTGTTATCCTCAAGTAATATTATGCTCTTTCTTGTTTAAATAAATTCCAACATATACACAGCATTGCTTTGACTGGATGTCTATGGCATTACAAATTGCAATTTTTCTTGCCATATCACAGTTTGTCTAAAAAAAAAACAAAATATATATATATATATATATATATATATATATATATATATGGAAGCCACATACCAAAGTGACACATATAACCAACCTGTGTAAATGATTTTCAGTATTTGGTTTGAGTCTTGTTAGTTAATTTTTGCATAGTATGGCACTGATTATTCTCAAGTAACCACTTCATTTGATCACCATCAACTTCAACTAGTTAACCCACCTAGTGAAATATCAAGCATGTATAAACTGAAAACTACTTTTAATAATTTCAGATTTTATTTTTGAGAAGAGAGATTATTAATATAATTTATTTTATTCAAAATATTATTCTCATCTTGTTGTTATAGACAATGTTTCACTCACATTCCTTCTGGCCATCTATATGATAGCCAAATGTTGAAACATTTTAACACTTGATTTAAAGGCTCCAAAACATACCATTGATATCTTTTAGGATGGTTGCATAGTGAATATAAACATTGCAGTGTGAGTGAGTTCAATCCCTGAATCAGATACTGAAATAATATACATTAGTCCATCAGGAAAGAATCAAGAGCTGACATCAAAGTGATAAAAATAACACAATTATCAACAAGTATCCCATATTAACAAAAACTAATAGGCAGTTGAAGATAACTACAGGGTCTTGATTAAAATGTTGTGTAATTAATTTATTATAAAAAAGAAATATCTGATACACTCTTTGCTTGTGCATATATAATGGATATACATATATCTGTTTTTTTTTTGTGTGAGTGACTTACATGTGCTTGTGTCATTTAATATATCTGTATACATACATACATACATACATACATTCACACACACATACATCACATTAATGTATTTTTGGGAAACAACCTTTCTTTTAAACATCTTTCATTAAATATGATGGACAAGGAAAATTCGATTAATTTTTTATTTAGTTTTTCTAGTATTCTTGCATTTTTCTGTTTGGTGGGAGTAGAAAAAAACGTCCATAACATCCATTGTCTCAAGGACTTTCAGTCACTTCCTTAGCCATTTTCAAATATGCAATTTGACTGAATTTGAATTAAGACATTGAAATATTATGTTCCCCATCTCATTCTGGACAATCCTTATCATGGGATGACCAAGAAAATCATAAAATTGTCAATATATACAAAAATTAGATAATAAAATTTTATTTTATAAACAGAATTATTTTTAAAGTTATATATATATTTTAATTTTAAAAAATATTTTTAGGTGTGTCATTGAATAAAAATGCACATATGTACATGCAAACACAACCGTACATAGACACAGTTTGAATGAAATTGAAATGGATATTTGTGTCATGAGGGCTAATTTCTCTTTCTGGCAATAACCCCTGGTAACAGGAAAAGAATATAAGCAAAATGTGCAGCTCTTTGAAATCATTTTTATGACACTTGTATTTAAACTGAATATAATTTCTAACAAATGTAGTATTTTAAATGAAGTAACATAAATTGTTACTTCATTTAAAATACTATGATTTTTAATTTGGTCATCTTGCTATCAGCAAAGCAATTAGTACCAAACTAGTAATTTCTGTAAGAACCAAGAACAATAGTTTGAATGAATTAAACTAAATGTTTGATAAGTTCACTTATTTACAATACTTTCTGCATAAATTGCACAAATAATATTTTTGTATGAGCATATTTTTACCTTTCTTAGAATAAAAAACATAATATATCAAAAATGTTGTTTATTTTCTTCCATCTTCAATATTAGACCCAAAACCCCAAAATATCTTGATTCAGACTATTTTTTAAGTGCACATTAATATAACAATTGTCATAATAAATGAAAATCAAGTTTTTTGAATGGAGCTCTCCTAATGCCATCTAACAACAAATACAAAAAAAATGTCCATCTTATTATGGATGTGTGCATAGCATAGTAGTCCTCAGCACAAAAAATGAGATTGGCATGTCTGTCAATTAGAACAAGTTTTAAAATTTAAGCTCTACAATGTATCATTCTAAAATTATTTCAGAGTAAAAACTTAGTTGATAAAAAGTACAGCATTTCCTGCTGAATAATATGATTAAGATTAAATAACATGCTTATTTAAAGTTGAATACATGTATTATAGGGTAAAAATCACAGTGTATTAATACAAAATGTAAACTTGCATCTGATTTGTAATTGTAGCCAAAAAGGCAGATTTGGGCTTGGTTTTCACTAGTAGGAAAAAAAAAATGTAGATTTGGAGCCTGTTTTCACTAGTAATCAAAGAAAGTATTAATGGGTCCAGTTTACAATTTATCATGAAAAAAGTTAGCTTTAAATAGTAATTTTTTATATTTAAAATTAATGTTGTTCAAAGAATCTACAGGTCAATTTTGTATTTATTTCCTGATTTAATTTCCCTGACTCTAGTGGAGTTTAGATTTTTTTGACCCATTATGCCCTAAACTATGTACACTGAAAAAGATGGTTGAAAGATCTTGAGAGTAAATTTAATGATGTAAAAATTCTAATTGATATTGATTTAAATAATGGGAAAAAATGTTAAAAACTATTCTTTAATAACTATTCAAAGCCTTGTTCATATTCCTGTTTGATGAATTGATAAGATTTATTAGCATTCTATATTTTCCAAGACTCCTTACCAATCTCTGTTTTTGCTTGCTGAAATCTCCTCTCCTTGAATTATTCATAATATAAAAATTTTCATGCCTAGAGTCAAAACACTTTGACTTTTTCCACTTGATTTCAAAGTTGTTTTTCCCTTGAAATCTATTCCATCATATAAAACACAATGTGTTATAGAAGTAATGATATTTCATTCTTATTTTAATAGGAGACATTACCCTATTTCAAACATACTCAGTGTCTTTCTGGACATGGGAAATCATGGCTCTCCACAATTACCTGTTCTTTGTAACTCTAAATAGTGTTTGTCTCCTTACCATCCTCCCCAGTCCCTGTTCTGTCATCCATTTACACAAGCTCATTAGGTAGGTTACTCACTGTTACCCTCTGTTCACTTTTACCGTCAATATATCCAGTGAGTGTCAAATTTTCCAATACCGATTTCTTCATTTAGTGACCTAGAAATTTCAACTGTCTCTTTTTGATTCTAAGTGTCCTTTCTGTTTCCGGTTCTCCTTAAAACTTCCTCATTGCTCACATGTTTAGTCCATGGTATTCTCAATATCCTTCTGTAGAAACACATGTCTTGTCTCAAATCTCTTCTGTGAGGAAACTGTCTAGCATTCACTACCATATAAGAGGATTGATATTACATAATAGTTCTGAGCTTTTCTTTGTTTCTAATTACATTTTCCTGCTTCTCAAAGCTTAGAATAATAAGATAATGAAATATTTCAATAATAAATAGGAGATAAGTTCTAATATCTTCTTTTATTTCTCTTGTGTACTGTGTGAATTTACAATGACAAAGCAAGTAAATTCTTTATATATTGTATAGGTTTTATGGCAAAACACCACATTATTTAAGTCTGTTTACAATCCAGTTGTGGCTCCCTAAATGTTTGCTAAAACTAAGATCGCCATTGAAACATTGAGGACAAGGTTAAGGAGAATGCAATAAAAAGGTACTAGAGATTCCAAAAGAAGACTTTGTAGGTTGTTCTATAAAGCTAAAGTTATGGGGTCACAAGGTGAGTATTTTGAAGTGAACTAAGGTGCCATTATCTTAGATAAGCTATTTTAGCAATTGGTTATATATTAAATGCTAAGATACTTTCTAGATAGACCTTCAATTGCTCTGTCACAGAGCAATTAAATAAAGTTATTTTATCAAAATTTGTAAAAAAATGGTGTAAAATAAAAAAAAAAAAAATGATACCAACTGCTTTAATATATGTCCTTTTCTTTATTAAAACATGACCAATGAAAAAGCAAATTTTATAGCCTAATATGTATCAGTTCCAATGTCACTTTTTCAAAAGGTAGAACCAATCTAAAAGCAATTATTCCTGTGTTTCACAGAGCAGCACCAACTTTCTGACTGCCAGTGCAAACTCAAAATAGACAGTGCAACCATAAATGTGAATAGGTTCCCTGATCAAACAACAGACACAACCATAAAATGTTGGCCACAAAAAACTCTACGCTTCACCTCTCTTTTCATTTTGGAAAACAAGTTCTCACCTATACAGCTACCTGTTCTGCCCTTTGCAATCAATTCCCAATCATAGACTATTGATCTGAGTTTCCATGTTTTGGGTAAACTTTCAGTTTTGATGCTCTTCCCTATATCACTGTTTTAATGGAGAGAACAAAGGAGTTCTTGATGCAGAAAAATATTCTGGGACTGATATTTTGCATTGGAATATCACTTAGCAACATCCATAGTTAAAACAGGAAGTCAACTGTCATTTTCTAATTTTAACCTTTTTTTTAAAGGATGGGAATCACAAGTTTACATTATTTCTCGAGTGAATCTGACTTCCTATCAACAATGATATGTTTCCAATTGCATTTGGAGATTTTCATCAAAAGGTCATAATGACATCTTTGGCTAGAATGGGAAGGGTTTCATAGCAATGACGACTGTCCAAAAATGAGGTAGGGCATGAATTTTGATATATTTTTAATACTATTGTTCACTCAATACAAGGCCCGAGACTCACCAGAGGTAGAGTGTTACTGAATGAGGTTTTTGTAAGGGCATAAGGGAGGAAGTAAGAAGTGAATATTATGAGGATAGGTAAGATAGATAACAGTTGAGCCTAGACTCGAAGAGGTTAAGATTGTAGTGATCAGGGAAGCATCCTCTCAGGAGTCTATTCTATAAAGTAATAGTTCTTATAGAGAATTTAAAATTTTTTCCTTTATACTTAAGCCAAACCTGAAAATTAAAATTTAACTAAAACTTATCACATGTTTCTCCTACACACGTCACTTTTATTTCAGGTTTGTTAGCAAAAGGTCAGACTTGCTCACAGTATCATTACTGTTAATTAACAAGAGTATTTACTTTCCCTAGTATTGTCAGATGATTTTATACAATAAATAAAAAAGATCTTATTTACAGAATATTTGATCAGATTTGTGCTTAGCGATTGGCAGCATGAAAAATGGAATCAGCATGTTGAGTTCAAATTCCAACCAAATTTGTTATGCTCACTTTCACAAAATTAACCTTACAAAACGATCTGTTCTGCCTCATTCCAGCTATGGTTTAAATATCAGAAATGACTGGGCCTTGGTTAACAACCAGTCTAGGAGAAGGACAAATTTGAAAAAAAGAACAGTTGATCATGATTCTGGCAGCTTCATCACATGAAAATCTATTTGCTGCAAAAACTACAGCTGTAACACCGAGCATGGTGAAGTTGGGGCCCTACTCTACACAGGGGCATGGCACTAAAGAGGAGGAGGAGGAATATTTGATTAAATAAAATATATGGGAGATTTTTTTCTATATTGAAGTTTTAATCTCCAGATGTATAAATACTGAAATATAACCTTAAAACTTTTCAGGAGTTATGCAAGCTACTAAAATCATTCATAGCTAAGTTTGGCTAGTCCTTGTAGAAAACCATTACCAAAAAATATTTTTCCAGATCCTAATTAAATAAAAATGACAAGAAGAAAAAATTTAAAAAAACGCAAAGCAGAAATAAGTTTAAATTAATCAGAAAAAAATCGTTATTTGATTTAAGGCCATAAAATATCACTGTCGTACATGACCTAGCAAAAAAAACATATTTATTTCCTTGGAAGTTGTGTGTTAAATAATGCAAAATGGCATCATAAGGATGAACTGTAACTTCTGAAATTCCCTAAAGGAGAAACACCAGATATAACACAAAGTAATGAGACACACACTCTTGTGGGGGTTAAATTAAGGGTGTTGATCAAAATTCTGGAAAGGTTACTGGATATTGACACAGGTGAGCACAGTTGCCAATATGCCAGATAAAACCATTAAAAATAAATTGGAAAAGATGTTTGCAAATAAACCACAACAAATAAAATAAAAAATGGAGAATTTTATGAAAGTTAATTTTCAATTTTGTAACAAAGATTTTACTTTTTCCTCATTTTTAGTAAGCAAAACTACATTATGGCTCATAATTGCATCTTATTTGTATTTCAAGGACAATAGACAGAGGAAGCAATCATATAACAAGCAACTACACCATACAAACACTGTCTCTATAAAACAAGAAAAACCTACTATGATAGTGGAATGGGTTAATATTGTTTAAAACAGGGATTTTCAATAAGTGTTCTGTGGCACATTGGTGTCTTCTAAAAAATAAATAGAAATAAAAGAAAACAAATTGTGAATTTTATGTGAACTGATATTTTAAGAAATGTGTGAGAAAACGAAATAAAACCAATAAATAAATTAATAATCAAGAATAAAAAAAATAAATTCATTTTCTTATGATACAAGTTATAAAAGAAACTGGAAAAGGTTTCTGGTCACATGTGTGATTTTATGTCCCCACTTCTGGAAACGACAGAATATTTCTCTTTCTTTTTTCCAACAAGATTGTTTGGATGTATTTCATGCATGAGGCTGAGTTGAGATTGACCAGCTTTACTTGTTCTTATCCTTACTTCCCATAAATAATTTGTGGACCAAAAAAATGAGAAGAATTATGTTGATTGTTTCTATCAAGCAAATTCAGCAAATTTTAAAAATACAAGACTGTCTATGAAGAGTAAAGAGACTTGTAAATAAATTAAGGTAAATTGGTGGCATAAAGTTTTTTTTTAAACACTACTTAAATTCACTTTGATTGCCCAAAAGTAAAGTGAACAGTTGAAACAATGAACTGGAATGTTTATTAAACAAAGATAAATCTGTTACATTGTAAATTCATTGAAATTATTGAGTTTTAATTACTGTACCCAGTTTTCTTTTATCAGTTCTTCAATGGATGTGAAGGCTGCCAGGTACCAGTAGAGTTCAAAAGACATTTTGTTGACACAAATGTTTGACAGTTTTTTTAACTTAATTACTGTTTCATAATGACCTAGATATTTTCAACAGGATTTAAATCTGCGCTGTTTATTACAGAGCCAATTCAGGATTTGGATATTGCAACTCCACAACCACATCTTGGTTTTCTTCAAGGTACTTAGATATTTCCTGTTGGAAGATGGAGCAAACTTGAATTTTGTATGAAGTCTTAGTTGTATAATGGACATATGACTTTAAATGATAATTCATCACTATGTTTTAAATATCAAATATTTTAATCATCTCTTTATGGCAATCATAACTGTTTTTAGATAGTTGCTACCACTGTAAATAGTAATGAACAAGTACTAATTTTAGGTAGACATCCAAGTACTTCTAATCTAATTCTATGATATGAAAACATTGTAAAATATCAACAAAACAAAGAAGAGGAGTTCAGTTACCTAAAGAAATTTTGGAATATAAATAACTCTTCTCAAAATTCAAAAAAAAATTCTGGTATTGATATTTTGTGCAACCAATGAACCATTATTTATACATTAAGGTACTGCTTATTGTATGACTGTGTATTAATGTTGAGAATGTACTTTTACTATTATGGGTAATATCAGGTTTTGTCATTTTTGATCATCTATAATTTCATTGTCCCATGAGATTCTAAGTAATTTAAGTGGGCTTTTATCCCATTTGGGTAAAAAGCTAAAAACCTAGCATGACACATTATGTCATTCAGCTGTCTCAAGCGATGGTTGTAAATTTAAGTAAACTTTCATCACATATGACTAAGCAAAGTTAAAAACATAACCTGACATGTTTTGTACAATGAAAAGCAATGGACAGTGACTTTTATATGTAGAGATTAATGATAAATTTTACCAGCAAAAATTTTTTCTTTTTTCTGATGACTTAAATTTTTTCTTTTAATTTAACATTAGAGTTTCATTTCTTTGAGGCAAATATATGTTAAAGAGCATCACCAACCCAATCTCTGACAGTGACTGGTTATTTTTACAACTGAGCTATAATCCTCAAAATAATCTAATATAAATTTAACTCTTTGCATAAAACATAAAGTACTTTCTTCAAGTCTGTCCATGTTGACCATCATAAATCCTACCACTTGTCATAGTTTCATTGCTAATACAGACATCATTTCAACAAGTAACATTTCAGATTTCCCATGTGATTGCACCAACAAAAGGTGATTCTACAAAGTTTTCTTCTTGATGGTAGGATTCCCATTTATATCTACCATGACAGAAAGCTGTATTATTGGGGCATTTTTAGTAAGAATTTTTTTTATCTTTTCATATCCATAGTAGTCCAAAAAGAAATGCCTTTTTTTCTTAAATTATCTTATTGAAAAATGCTTCATAGATTCTTTAAAAAAATATGAATTTTTTATTGATATTAACTTTCTTGGAAATAAAACTACACAAAATGCATGCTCTTGTAGAACAAATAACAAAATAAAAAAATTCCCCAACTCTCCACAAAAAAGGAACTGATTAAAATAATAATGTAAAAATAATTGATTTACCCTTTGTGAGGGCAAATCAATAAGTCTGTGGCTTAACACAGTTATTAACTGAATTTTGATCTGAAATTTTCACTTTATAATTTTCAAGCTATGTAATCTACAGAGAAGCACTGGGTTAAAAGCATTGACAAAGAAGGGGATTATTTTGAAAATAGATATTCCTTGTGTAAAAGAAATGCTTTTGTCATCATTAGGCTACATACTTATTGATGAACCTGCATATGTGCAAAAATATTAAGTAAAATATCAAAGAGAGAGAGAGAGGAAGGGATATCCACACATCCTTAAATACAGATTAATTATTGCTCATTTAATTCTACTGTGTATACACACAATTTAAATAACCTAAATTCAAATTTTTGAGGTCAACCTTCCATTGTAAAGCTGTTTTAGTGGCTCTTGTATCAATATCAACCATTGATCTGAGTTTCAATTAACAAGCAAGCATCTTCTATTTTCAAAATTATGGATAGGTTTCTTGATAAAATTTTATTTTGTATTTTACTTTACAACATTTCTATTTCTTCTTTTCATTTTCTTGAAATAAATTTTTCCAAAATGTTTTAGTAAAAAAAAAAAAATAATAATGATGAAAAATAAAACTCATGATATTAAGCCTCCTTTGTACATATAAGAAATAAACAATAAATCAGTCAATAAATAGAATGTAAAAAGTAGGCATAAACACAGGGGAAAATAAAATTGCAACACCTTAAAGGATGATGCTAATTTAGACCTGAGTAGAGTATGTGTACTGGTACTAGATATGAAATCTTCCAAGTCTTTGATCATCTTGTAATATAGTAACACTCATATCAATGTGTCATCTCTCTGTAAGCTTTAGAGAGTGATACATGCTGCAATAATGTTCAGTATAGGGAAAGAGTCTATTGTAAGCAGGTGACATACCACAGAGACATATTTTTATGTTTAATTGGAGGCTGGATTTTAGAGAATGGTCGTGTCTGTTAAATTTGATATATTAGCAATACTTTGATGTTGGAAACAATGATCAAATGAATATTTCTACACCCATCAACCAGGTTCTGGATAGGTGTGTAATAAAAGTACTTGCCAAGATTTCTGCATTGTAAGGATAGCAGAGATCAGAATAAATTCTGGCTCCAGGAACTTTAGCAAGCACTATTAGGTATCTACCTGGCACATATGTATCTAGCCTATCTTCTATTTAGGCCACAGTACTGCCATGTATTTTGCCAATGATACTGCAAGAGGGTCACTTGATGGATCAAATGAATCTCTGTAGTATTCGGTAGTGAAAGCATGTAAGTGGTGGTTGTTTGCATGTGTGACATAGATCTTTTAAAGTATATTCACCTATAGCACACAGACACAACTTGTATCATCATGTTACATACTATAAATTATAACTCTTGGTCAATTTTGTTGTTTATGGGGGAAACATTCATTGAACAGCACCATTTTCATTCAAAACATTATTCAACCTATTCTGCTGCCATTCATGCAAAAGAAAGACAATATGCTGTTCTAGAAGGATAAGGATTTCCCACATGATGTTACTCAATACATTCTGCAAGATGTTTTTCAACTTTTCTGGATGGCACAATCACCAGACCTGTCCCCCATTGAACATATATTTTTTTTAATCGAGTTCACTCCAAGCAAGGCAGTAAAACCACTAGGACACAAGAGGTTACTGGGTGTGGAAGAATTAGAAACAGAAATATTACTAATGAGTAAAGAGTAATCAGGAGGACAATGGATAGCAACAGACATTGCATTTAAATTTTTGAAAATTAAAGTTGGCTGGAAAGAATGAAGCCAGAAGGGAGTTCCACAAGTGAGAAGTGCAAGAAAAGAAACTGTTAGCATAGAATTTATAGCTATATCTAGCCAACTCAATTGTAAATTGAGATCTATTGCTTATCTCATCACAATTTTACCCACTTTTATTTCAAATTCCTCAAATCAATTTACTGGTCACTACTGCTTTGGTGACATTAGTAGCAAAATCTTCTGTTTGCAGAGCAATTATTATAATTTGTTCTCATTAATTACTAGCTATGATGTCTATGAATGAAGTAATTTTTTCTTGAGTTGAGAAGCTCAAACATTATGCATTGTCCAGAATAGTTATGGTTGAACTTGGAAAAAAGATTGACATGTGTCTGTGAAAAGCTTATGCAAGTTATGTAACAGTCTTTTGACAATGTATAAAAAAAGTAAAAATTAGGTAACAACTTATTCACAAATAGTGGCTCTCAATTATGGAACAAGTCATAATCAACCTTTTTATGCAAGTCTATAGAATTATCTTTTGTTTTGCTTCATAAATATTTCACCAACTTTTCATTTAATATTCTTTAGCCAAGTTATATACATTACCTTGAGGGCTGTCTTAACTTGATTGTGTTGGGAGATTGATTCACAGAAATTAACTTTCTTTTGAACTGATAAGACTGAAAGGAATGCATTGGTTGTAAGAAAGCCAAGACCTCTTTAGCATTTATTAAGAAGATAAGGTAGATATAAGATCAGCTCAGAATTAAATCACCAAGATACAATTGAAATGATTAGATGTTAATCTTATTGGAAGAATATCTTTGGAAGTAAAACCTTTTCAGCTTTTGTAAATAAACAATCTAATACGTTGTTTAAACGTAATACTGGCCTGTTGAATTTTGGAGAAAGAGGAGTCAAATCAGAAGATTTGGTTCCATTTTGAAATTCTAAATGTAAAAAAACATTTCCTTTTCTTTCCTCAAATGCACATTATATTGAATGGTTATATTCAGTAATCATAATGCTTATCAATTGCACTCTGAGTAACTTGGTACTATAATGTTTTATGTTAGTAGACATTATGGGAAAAAATAAGAATAGTCCAACAATAGATCAAACAACTTTGATTGTATTGAGAAACAATATACAACATACAAAGTTTTTACTTTTGTGAATGTTCTCTTAAGTATAAACAATGAATGTTCTACTTTCAAAAGTCTGGCATGTGATCTCAGAAGGGAGGAAAAATAGGGGTGCATGTTATCTGTCCACTTTTTGGATGTGAAAAGAGGCCAAGAGCTTGTTGCAGATTTGAATCAATCCACAACAAAGAAAAAGGTGAGAAAGGATTTTAAATATAAAATATTTTTATTTTATTGGTTTTACAACTAAATTTTTATCAGTGTATATGAATGTTAAAGTTCCTTGTTTGTAGTTGTTTGTTAAGATGAAAAGATATGTGATTTCTTTGTATGTATGTGTGAGAAAAAAGAGGCAAGGGAGAAAGTGAGGAAAGTGTAAGTGTCACATAGCTTGATGCAGAAGGGTGTAAATGTCACATAGCTCAGTGAAGAAGATGGGTGAATGAGTAAGGGAAATGTCTTTTATGCCATGTCATGAACAGTTGTCATCTATTTCTGTTCTTTACTGGTTTTGTTCATCTAGAGACTTTACTTAAATACTCTTCAAAGGGATAACAAAGCATGTTTATTATTGCTGGCAGAAATGTGACCCATTGGTTGAACATTGTTAAACATTTATTTTCAAAAGATTAATTTATTAACTGGAAGGATGCGCAGGTCCTCTGACTCAGAAGCCATTTTTTGTCATTTGATTATTGACTGTCTTGGTGTTCATTTTTGCCTTTGCTCTACAAGCCCTACATCTCTCACTGAGCCAGCATGCAGACTGGTCTCAGTTGGATGGTTCTGTAACCAATCCAGAACACTCACACATGTAGGGTTCAACAGAGCCCCAAATACTACTACTACTTTGTGTGTGTGTTAACTCTATACAGTACAATTAAGAGTCACAACACCTACTAGTGTCTCATTTTTAGAAATAGTGTCTCCTTACTGCAAACAGTGACGTTTCTCTGACAAGCAGATGTAAAATGGGATTCAAAACAATAATAGATTTTTGGGGGGAGTTTACTCTCCTAAAGCTTGCAGTACTTGGTATTCACAAACAGTCCCTCATTTAAGTACTAACTAGGTTCAACTGCTTAAATTTGGTGATCAAATAAGAATCAATATTTTCTGCATGATTTGACTGTAAACTAAGAAAACATTTAGGCCCCAAAATTTCTTGTTATTTGTAAAATCAAATGATACATTGTATAGATGAATTAAACAGAATTTCAAGCATAGTTAATACTAAAAAGTATAAATTGCTTCAATTGAAATAAGAAATAATTTTACCACACTGGTAGCATGCTCCCTCAATATTTGATTAGTCTTTGTTCATTGAGAAACAAAATAAACTCTAATGAACAGAAGAGAGAGAAGAGAAACTTATACTATGTTAAACCATCAAAACTTTACAAGCTTTGGTTTTGTATAGATTGCATAATCTTTTTTGGTTAACTCTCTATTGTTTGATAAACATTTAAAAGACAACAGACCTCTTCCCACTACTCATCCATTTGCCAAGCAGAAGGAAACTCCAACAGAAAACCTATAGCCTAGGGCTATTGTTCCATTTTGCAAGACCATGGCAAGTAAATTCTTAGTTTATATGCTGGAACTGGTAATGTGAATGTTACATTAAACCTTAAAACTTTATCACACAGGGCATTCTATACCTCCAATCCCAAGAGAAAAAGCAACAGTATAAAATTGGTGTACCTTCCAATTGTGAAACCTTCTTCTGTATCCATTGTGGTAAAACATGCTGTCATGTGTGGGCTTCAGCATCTAGATCAAATCACTTAATTCAAAGTCAATTCATCAAATTTTATGCAGTAGATCTGAAGTAATGGTAACAATATTTGTGTGGGATATTTCTTAATGTCTGACAAATTGTAGTTTTATTACGTGGGCTTAATCCATGATAGAGAAATAGTTTAGAGTTCCTCAAAATGTTGATTAATTGAGAGAAAGAGCAGAATATCTGCTTTGACTTAACACAGAATCAACAACAGAAGATCTGGATATTTGGATGACAAAGAAAACTGGTCAATAGAGTTTTATTTGTGGACAGATTTTCTCAGTATTCAGAGAAATCAAACTTGCTTTTCTTATAGTTTCATGTTCTTTCCTCTAAGCAAGACTGGCATTTTGATCTTTAAGGCAGTCATTTACCTTTAAATGTCAAAACTGTTTTCTTGTTCAGTCTGGATAAGTAGGCTGGCAATGTCTTTAAGAATCCAGATCCAATTGCTATTGTCTTGATTTCACACAACACATAGTCATACATTCAGTGACATATTAACAATGATTGTTGATCATGAGGATTTTTTTCTTCAGTATATGTAAAGTGATTTTCTAAGCATAGCTGAGATGTTGCACAAGGTTGAAAGTATAGGGCACACAGTGAGGGTTGAACTCACTACTCGGTTGTATGTAAGCTAAAAAATACTTTTAAAGCATGAGATAGAATAGCTTTTTACAATATTTATTGTTTAACATGAAGCACCATTTTTTCTTCAGCAGATATGAACTGGAAATTGTTTAGTTTTAAAATTGGATTTCATTTCTAATTACTAATCAGTAGCAGTATTTTAATTGACTGATCAACAATGCAAATTTTCATCATAAAGCATTTGAAAAAATTTCGTTTTATTTTGTGCATTGTTATACAGTGCATTGAAATAAATTTAAAATTTCATGTTAATTATAATGAAATAAATATTATCCATAAATTATGTTTTCTGTGATTATGCAAAGCAAAAGATCCACAACCAACTCCAGCAAAGAATGCTTTACAATAAATCCAGCCTTTTTTTTTGCAAACACCACTAAATCAACATAAACTGAAGTGTGAAAAAAATTAGAAATAACACAATAGTAAATCTTTTACCCTTCTCTACTTGTAGAAGTGGATTCAGATGGAAGATATATGTGTTTTGTAATAAGTAAACATGCAGTGTAGCAGTGCTAGTCATGGGATGTTGGGAGGATTTAACATCATTTGACTCAAAATGATTTTTAGAAGTAGTGGGAAGCATATTAACAAAGGACACAAAGTGCAACATGGAAATGCAAAAGTACAATGGGAGAGCAAAAGTTTCTGTCCAAAAGATAAGCAAAGTATTAAGAAACAGAAAAATACTGTTAGAAACAAAGAAAAAAGTACTGAACTGTTATGTAGTGTCAGTCCTCTTCTATGGCAGTGAACACTGGACAATCTCCTCACAGATAGAAATGTGGTTCTACAGAAGTAGGCTGAGAATACAATGGATCAAACAGGTGAGCAATGACAAAGTTCTAAAGATAGTGGCAACAAAAAGGACCCTTATACTCAATATCAGGAAGAGTAGTTGAAATTTCTGGAGAACATAATGAGGAAAGAGGACTTAAAAAATCTGATACTCACAAGATAGATTAAAGGTAAAAAGGAGGGTCAGAGGAAAGCAATGCACAACCTACCTGGCAAGCTTGAGTCAATGGATAGTGGGGCAGAGTTTAGGAGAAACTTGAAGCAATAGAAAGTTAGAACTAAACTGTTATGTAGTATCAGTCATCCTATATGGCAGTGAATACTGGAGAATCTCCTCACAGATGAAGAAGCGACTTGAAGCAACAGAAACGTGTTTCTACAGAAGGATGCTGAGGGTGCCATGGACTGAATATGTGAACAATGATAAAGTTTTAGAGAAAATGGAAACAAATAGGAAAATTATAGTTAACATCAGAAAGAGACAGTTGAAATTTCTAGGGCACATAATGAGGAAAGAGGACTTGAAAAATTTGATACTCACAGGACAGTTTGAAGGTAGGAAGGACAGATAAAAATAATGCATAACATACTTAGAGAGATAGAGTAAATGAATGTTGGAACAAGATTTAGAAAAAAAACCTAAAAGACAAAATTTATTAAGAGCTACAAAGGACAGGAAATTGTGGGGGACATGATAACCAATGACCTGAAGGGTCACAACACATAGAATAAGATAATACCCACCACCACAGTACTGATAACTTCTCTAGGTTTTTCTCAAATAACAAGAGTATATCAGAAACATGAAAATTCTGCACAGAACTCAGTAATAAGGGAAATTTGTAGATGCACATAGGTGGAGAAAAAAATGATACTCCAAGAAAAGAGGTTTTGTAATTGTCAACCAATAAGAGTGCTATTACTAACACTATAACATTAGTTACTGCTTTAGTAACTAACTACCTATCCGCATCCATTAACCTAAAAAAAGGAAATTGTGGCTAACTAGAGCTGCTGCTCCATAGAAATGAAAAAATAATAAGGCATAGTTGAATAATATGCAATGGGAAGAGAAATGCAACCCTACATTTCCTGCTTGGGTTTTTGAAAGTCTTCAACAATCAGTAAGAAGGTCACAACTTTTAAATTGCATGAAGTTACGGCCTTGACAGACCCCTAAAATTTTCTTTGATTAAATACCAGCAAGAAGACTAAACAACCATCTA
The DNA here is from genome assembly GCA_903632075.3 of Acanthosepion pharaonis. Classification (NCBI taxonomy): domain Eukaryota; kingdom Metazoa; phylum Mollusca; class Cephalopoda; order Sepiida; family Sepiidae; genus Acanthosepion; species Acanthosepion pharaonis. The sequence continues at coordinate 245,728 of CAHIKZ030001113.1, forward strand.
TTGGTTACTGATAGCTTTAATCCAAAATAATGGAAAAAAAAAATGGTGGCTCAAATACTGCTATGTGAAACAAAAGGTCTTCGATGAATCACATCCAAGTATAGTATCTAAAGACAGGAAAAAATAATAAATTCTACCATGTCCAACAAAATGCAGGTAGAAAACTAACCAAAGAGATTCATCTTCTCTCTTTTATTGTCTTGCCAGGTATTCTTGAATAAAATGAAATCTGAAGTTTTGAATGAAGTTTTAAACTCAAGTGAATTGCAAGCCATGTCAAACACTGTTTCAGACAAAGTCTTGGACAAATGGAATTGTTAGTTATGCCTCATCAGACGAGCTCCATATACAATGCAAACCACATATAAACATGAGGTAATTTTTATAAATAGATGGAAAACTAAAGGAAATGAACAAAACAGCCTCCTCATCGCACAAAACCAAACTGAATAACTATGCTTTTAGAATAATTCTTATATTGCATCTTCTCTGGGCCATACAATATTGTCCTTGGACTGTGGAAGTCTGGTACCATGTTATATTTTTAAATCTTTTCAGCAGGTATGAAAATCACATACATTTATGGATCTAGCTTGTTAACAGTATGTGGCTCTGTAATGACAAGGGACATGTTCTGCTGGGGTTTATAAGAAGTACTGAAAGTGAAATCCACCTAAACAGGTGTCGCAAGATCTTGTTGGTGACCACCTGCACCCTTTTATATTCACTGTGTTTCTCAACAATTTGGTTTGGTTTGTTTTACCACATATCAACCCATTGGGTCATTTAATGCTGAAATTTAATGTTTTTTAAATAAAGTCTTGTATTTAAACAGTCAAAAAAATTTATTTTAAATAGTAAGACTACTGTTTGTTATGGTTATTTTTTTTTACATTTTATTTTTGAAATCATTTTAATTTCTCTTAGTAACTGGAATATGTAAAATGAATCAGTATTTTGAAAAATTTCTTTTAAGTTTCTTGCTTGATAGTATTTTAAGCACATTGAATTAAAATTGCTGCAGTTTGTCAGTATGTGTTTTATGGCGACTTGGCTCTTGGCATACTGCACATACTGGAGGATCTTCCATTTTTAGGATATATGAATGGCATTTCTCAATAGTCATTACTTTTCTGCAGCAGGAGAATGCACCACCAAATTATGTTCAGGTAATGCATAACTGATTCTAGGGGCATGTGATTGTCTTCCAGGTATTTCATAACCCTCTGTGCTTACCAAATTTAAACCCAGCTGAGCATGAATGGGAAATGTTGCTAAATCCAAGAAACACAACTTGGTAATTGACAGCCCTAAACCATACTTAGATAGCTATACTTATGCAACAACTCTAACAATTTCCATACCATATCATGTAGCTGTCATTGTTCAGGTAAAGAGAGGCATTAGACATAAGGTAGCTGTTTCTAATTTTTTGGCACTTCAGCTTACAATGTTTTAAGTCTATTTTGCATAAAGAGCCTTCACAAAATCCAACATAGTTTAAACAAGTGAATGAGGTTTTTGAACATTTCTTGGTGATCTTTTACTTCTTGTAAAACTAAGATTTTCAAAGTGAGCAGTACTGCTATCCTGGGGGTGGTGGAAAGAACCAAGTGAGTGAAGAGAGAAAAGGAATAGGAGAAGGTAGTAGGGGGGCATTAGAACCAAGTAATAATTTCTTTCTTTCTCTTTACAAAATCTATAAACCAAAATATAAGTCACTTACACTAAATGAACATGTATGCTTTACAAAGAATAAAATTAACAAGAATTATGCATAAACACATGGTTTTATTTTATTTTATTGTCTGAAGTTAAAAGTCTCATATCCCTGCACCAAGTATATCCATCACATTAAAACTATAAATTATCACTTTCATGTTACTAAACCAGCCAAATAAATTGGTTTACTTGTTTTTTGTGAAGATGCATGTATGTTTACAGTGTTAGAGTAGTTGTTATTTTGAATTTGCAGTAGAGCTAATACCAAGAAAAAAAAGTCTTCATATGAGCAAGGAAATGGAGTGCTAGGAATGTTACCTGTGAGCCAAGAAGGCAATAACTAGAAAAATATGGGAACCATTGCTCTAAAAGTTCACTAATCACCTCCATCAAATATTACTCTCATTTTGATTTGACAAACATTCCATGATTTAATGTCTAAATAGATATTCATGTAGAATTCTGATAAAAGAAGAATGATATCATAAATTAACCTTTACCACACTACAAGCAAAAATTGTTGCTGTAGAATTCTCTCCCTTTGCTGCTCTAGGAGCATTCTGTTGCCTTGAGACAGTTGCTACAAATAAACACTGGTCAAATTATTTCTGGTATTTTAAGCTGGAAATCTCATACTACTGCTTTGGAACAAAGTTAAACTTCCATTTTTCAACACCATTTTGAATTCTTCTAGACTCTACACAAAGTGTAACACCAATTTTTTTGTAAACAAAAATGGTCACATCAATATCCAACAATGCCTTTATTCAGGAGTTTTTCTTTGATTAGGACTCCGATGATGATTTTGAAGGCTTTACTCAAGTGGATATTGATAGTGAAGTGGTTGAAGAGGACAACCACACTAATGACATGGAGAAAAGTGATGATGACCACTAGCGGATCCTATCATCCATGTCTGACTAATTTTATGGAAGCTACTGGTAAACTTTCTGAAGGTGAATTATTTTGTCTATTTATAAATGATGAAATAATAACTTTATTTGTCAACAAGACATAAATATGAATCAGGAGATAGAAAGAGTAAACAAATGTTAGTGTGTTATCATATGTAAACACAAGGAAACACATTACTTTTTTGACAAAATGAAAGCCTTTTTAGTGATTTTGATTCTTATTGAACCCTCAGAACTCCACAAGAAGTAATAAAAGTTTAAGTATGTTGAATTATTTATGTATTTTTTAATGTATTTGTTTTTATTTCACATTTCAATTTTTTTGTTTTCAATGTCAGAACATGCATGCAAAACGTAATGCATTACATAATACATTGCATCAAAATATTATTGATTCATTCTTTTATTAGTGTACAAAAAATAAAATCTATATGCACAATAAGAAAGTCATAACAATCGCAAAAAAATAGGTGTTCATGTTTTTGCACCCTCAAAAAAAAAAAAAAAAAAAAAAAGATGCAGGGGCAGAGGGAACAATTCAAGAAAGAAATTAGTGTGGTAAAGGTTAATGAGATTTTTTTTTTACATTGAGGTTCACCTGTACAAGGCCTGGGTGGCACTTGAGGTAAAAGGTTACAGAATACGAGGCACAGTTTATATGGGATGGTGGGGGGAGATAACAGTTAATCCTAGACTTGAGCAAGTAAAGATTATGGGGATCTCGGAACAGAGGGTCTAAATATCCTCTTAGGAGTTGCTTCCACATTTGCTTTCCTTATAGTTGATAGACTGACTACATTTCTGCTATTTGACAATAGTACTTTATGCTGCCTGATCTAGGTTATGCCACATAAGTAAAATGACATCAATAATTATAAGTGCTGAAATATGATTTATGTTCAACTTCTGCATCCTTTCCACTTTTCAAAATAGAAAATTTTCTTTTGGGATCACCATTAGCTGCTTTGTTTCATCATCCTTAATCCCATTCCAGTTTGAAATATTCCTTTTGATGGGGATTTTTGCATGGAACTTAAATTCTGTATTGTAATGAAGGTGGTGGGGTGCCATACTTGAGTGATGTAATGATGCAATGATTTGCAAAAAAATCTGCAAGAAGTGTGAAGAATGAGTAGGCAAGCTGTCATGATGAATGCCATGGTGATACAGTGCCTAGTCTCCCTCAGTGTCATTTCAGAGCCAACCAAATAACCACATAGATTGTAGCTGGATACTTTCTGGATATACCTTATTATACAAAGAAGTGCTGAAAAGCTCTCAACTCAAAAAAGGATTCCCAAAATGAATTTCTGATGTTTGGTTATTTTCTCAGATTTTAGGAACTAGGTCAGGCCAAGAACTTTTCAACATCCCTCATACTGCCTGATCACATGATACAGCTTATTGCTCATTCAGAAGACATCTTTCAACCCCTAACAAGCTAGTAAAGAGAGTCAAATCCCAGAACAACAGCAGGAAGGATCTGCTGAATTAATATACTTTTATTAACATTCTTCCTTTTTTGAGTCTCTCTAGTTGCTCTTCTATTATAGATCATGGATTCAACACAATGTAAACTTTTAAAGACAAAATAATATTCTATTCAATAAGAATTATGGGAGGAATCATAGATAACCATGAAGGATCATGCCATTATATTAGTGATGTCAAAAAAAGACATTTTTTATATTTAGCACTGATGGAAAAGGGCGCTGTCTTATTGTCATAATTGGTACAGTGATGGGATGTTCTGGTTGTATCAAAGAATATCTAAGGAATACTGTATTTTAATGCGCATCATAAGAGAACAGTATCAACTCAAACCCTTCTAAATATGACAGTTTTAATATTTGGCTCCATAACCCCAGGATATTTTCCATTGCATGGACATTATTTTCAGCATGATATATTTGATGCTAAATGACCCCCAACCCCTTCACTACACTGTCATGATCAAGTCATATATTTGCAGACACATCACTTTGTTAGATAGAGGTCTAACAGGAAAACATCAAGAAAAAAATTAAAGGGAAAAAATTGAAGAGATTTTCAAGAGACTGAACCATTATTAACAGCCTGCACCAGTTTCTTTCTGTCAACAAGAACATTGATAAACCTAAACGAGTCCTTAGGATCTGGTGAATATTTGGCTCTTAAAAGAATGAATGACAATAATAGAAGAAAAGGATGAGAAAATATGTGATATTAACAGTTCTAGTAATAAATTTCCAGCAAAAAAAAAAATTAAGAAAAAAGATTTCTGAAGCAAAATTAATTTTCCCTACATATATTTTCCAATCTTGATAAATACTCTGTAAAAATCCAAGATACATCATTATCATAGTTCCAAGAGCTGTTTGAACTAATATCCTCATCTTTGTTAGCTTTGTCATATTTCATCAAGCTGTTCGCATTATTTGAAATTCATAAAACCCATTTATTATCATTAATCTACAGGTTGTTTTGACTAATATTCTCATCTTTTTTTTGTTTTTTGTCACTATATTCTGATGAATGCATTCTTCAGCTTTATTCAATAATGTATAATGCATCCAGCAAGTCGGACAATTCTATTAGCCATACAGAACATACTGTATTCTCCAGTAATGTCGTACTGTGTCAGACAAAGGTAAACTTAGTAAGCATTAGAATGCTAAACTGTGGACAGAAATCTGAAGAGGCATGTGAAAAGCAAATGATAGCTTCCAGAAATTAAACAAAATATAGTGTTACAATAACACAAAGGGAGTAATTAAATTAACTCCAATCATAATGCACTGATCTGTGAGATAAGCCTGCAAACCATAGCTTCACAGTATCTTCCTTTATGTGCCATGTCCCTTCAAGATGTGGGCGATGGCTCTTTCTAACATTCATAGCCCTAAATAATGTTCCTCTCCTAGTCTCAGTTCTACCATCCATTTAAGCTCATTAGGTAGGTTATTCAGCATTACCCTTTGCCATTGCTTTCAATATATCCTGTGAGTATCATATTCTCTGAGTCATCTTTCCTAATTGTGTCCCAGAAATTTCAGTTGTCTTTTTTATATTGATGATTTTTTTTGTTTCTATGTAAGTAAAGTGTTTACAAAGATCTTTCTACAATTTTGAGATGGGTCATTACCATTTCATTTTTGTTGTTATCACAGGATTGGGGATGATCCAATTAAAAACTTTCTTCTCAAATACTATTTCTATGGAAAAATTTCAAATTATATAAACCCAATTCCAAGATAGTAACCAACAGTAAAAAAATATGGTGGCAAATATAGTGATTAATGTGTAAAGTGTAACTTCAAAGTCATATGTCTAACATTGGTAATTCCATATCTTATGCTGTCAATCCAATCCTTTTACCTACTAAGTAAAGAAATCCACACTGACTTCATCATATATTTATCCATGAGACTTAGGCATGAAATTTCTCTCAATTTTCTCACCTTCTAGCTGTTAATATTCTTTCTAAAATCAGATCTTCTTTTGATTCATGCTACACTAATTTCCACTACTGGCCGGATGTGAATTCTCCAAACACCCAAAACTGAACAAAAATTCTGTCAACTGCAAAAGGTTCTGCACATACCTTCCATTTTTGCTCACACTCTCAAAGAAAAAATAAGCAATACAATCCAGAATTTCCACCCTATAGCACCCACTCCTACCTAAAGAAACAAAATAGAAATTGAAACTGATTTGAGCCTAAGAAAGAGACATTTTTGGTAGTTGGATGGCATCTTGGCCCAGGTTCACAGACTTTGTCAGAAAGCAACCTCCAATCTTCAAAAGACATCTCACCAAAGCCGTCACTCACCCCAGTAAGTCACAACTCACACCTCTGCAGACATCTTTTACAACTCCACATCTTTTTTTCAATGAGAGACATTTACACTGTTTTATCATTTGTTCTATTTTATGTTAATACAATTGTTTATTTCTTTAAGACTTCATTGTTTCTTCTTTATTTTGCTACAAAATGCTTATCATAACAACTCATTTTTTTGCTAGGGCAATGTGTTGGTGAACTTGTTGCAGCAAAGCATTTATCAGCATGTTGTAAGCACTGGGGTCATCAGTGGTAATGTTCTAGTGGGGTAGTTTGGCTAAACACAACAGGTTCAAGGACATCAGTCCATTCACAGTTCTTGTCCTTGCAGAGCATATAGAGAGCATTCTTTAATATGAGATGTTGTTGTTCAATGTTGCTGGAAATTTTTGGATGCCAAGGCCAGTGAAGGTGCTGTATGACTGATGTCATCTTGCAGAATTCTTATACACTTTGCTTGTGAAGTGGGTGTCATGGTCAGAAGATACGATACAGAGCATCTCCTAGTGGTGGAGGAAGAATTGGTAGAGTCCATGAGCTATGTCAATCATATGGTCTCTGGTGCAGGGAATAGCTGTGAAATGTTAGCTAAAGCTGTCCAAAGTTGTTAAGATATAGCATTTGCATTTTGAGAGTGGAATCACGATGAAGTCTGTGTATATGACCTTGAAAGGTCTTTTGCCTCATTTGCAATGTCCGTTGGGACAGTTTGGATGCCTGCTGTACTTCCCCTTGCATCCAGCACAGGTATTGCCTGATTCAAAGTATGCCATAATGTTGCAGATTTTGAACTCACACCAATAGCTTGATAAGTGGGTGCACATCTGAGTGGTTGATGCAGTCATGAACTTGGTGGAGGTATTTTGCTTGGAGCTTGGGGGTATTTGGGGAGTCTTTTAGCATCAAGACAGATGTGTCCAGTTTTGCTTAGAACTGTTGTAGGTGTTTTTGATAGATTGTTGCCCACAGTCACTGAGATCAATTGTGATGGTGAGCGTAGATGCTTCACCTAAGTCCACTGCTTGTAGGGCTTTGACGGTCCTTGGAAGCTTGTTCAGCTGTGATGTTAATGTGGTCAGATACCTCCTCTCTACCATCTAATCCACTGAAAAATAACTGGAGATTTTAAACTTCAAATTTGTTTTTTCTGCTTATTAACTATCAGTAGTAGTAGTTGCATAATAATAGTACACCAAGTGTGTGTATATATATTAAACTTAGGTTAATGTGTTAAAAACAGATGAAACATTAGTAAATAGATTCTGTTGTGCCAAGCTTCAAAGTGGGAAGGGCTTACCAGTTTTGTTTTTTTATAGCTACATCCCTTTGCCCTGGGCCTTCTTATTGATAGTGACCTTGACAGTAATTCAAGTTTATTGATAGTGATGAAGGCAGTAAAAACAGTGATAGTCCTGGAGTCAATAATAAGATATTGCATTAATATGACATCACATGTTGACACTGATAGAAATTAAAAATAATATTTTCATTAGAATTAAAAAAAAAAAAAATCCCCCCTCCCACCAGAAAGCAAAAAAGTATTTTTAAAAAATAGCCAAGAGGCTAACTTTTATCAGAATATTTAGGCTTTCAGTATATTCAGATGATTTTTTCTGTTCATTTCTTTTATTATTATTATTATTATTATTGCATCCTTCTTTTTGCATATGACTCCTCATGTGTCTGTAGTTTTCCACAATGCTTCAAAGTTTTAAGTGATCTTTTATGTTTGATATTTGTTTTTCTTTCTATTTTTCATTCTGACAGGATTTGATGAATCCATAAGATTAAACAGGCTAAAATCAGTATGACACAATGTGGGGAAAAAGTTCTTCACAAATACACAATTGTTTCCAGTAAGCATTATGAAGCACTTATTTTCTTTCCCATACTCCAAATTGATTTCTGGAAATTGAAAATCTCTCAAAGTCTTTTACTTCCCAAACCATGTGGTTGTATTATACAACACAATGGTATTGTTCAATGGTAGAGCATTGGATTTTAGGCCACCAGATATGACATTTATTTCAGAGAAAAAAAAGATAGTATTCCTTTAAATCTGGCTCAGTGACGTTTCTGCTTGGAAGACAATCTAACTTTACAAGGTTTTCTATCTGTTTGCAAATAAGTTTGTTGCTAACAGGAACAGTGGTGTTATTTGGTAAGGCTCTGTTTGAATTTCATGGATGAGGAGTTATTATTATTTACAGCTGAACTAATTTCCTCATCTTTGTTGTAACTACAGTGTAACCCGGATATAAGAGACCCAGATATAAGAGAGATTTTCTCTGGTCCCAAATTAGAGCCTGTGTTAATGTATATAAAATAGACCAAACCCGGATATAAGAGACTTTCTCTCCGATCCCAACAACTCTCTTATACCCGGGTTACACTGTATTATAAAGTTTTGGCACTTGAGCCCTCAGGCATTCTTGAAGCATCATTTGATTGAGAGGTAACTTACAGGGAATTTCAAACTGAACAATCTGTGGGGTAGAGTGTTCTCATTCCTCAAGGTTAGAGAATTAATACATTAGTTAATGAATTTTGTGGCATTGAAATTTTGAGTTCAATCTCTGGGTCAGGTAGTACAGACTCAGTGGAAACAGGGTGAGCAATAACTGAGCAGTACTAAGTAAGAACAAGACTAGATATCTCCTGACATGGACAGTGGAATGAAAGCAATCTATCTCTTGTAGATTAAATAAGGGTACAGTTTGAAATTCCTTGAGGATTACCTATTGATAGCCACCTAAAAAGAGCCAGATGGTACAATGGCTGAAATGCTGTCATATTAACTATAAATAAGAAGAC
>CAHIKZ030001113.1:260000-332500 GCA_903632075.3 Acanthosepion pharaonis
GCTAAAAAAAAAAAAAAAAAAAAAAAAAAAAGCATAAAATATAATAACTTGTTTAATCCATAGCCCAATCATCAGATTCATGGTTTGAATAATTAACTAAAAACATGCATACAATATAACACCCTTCATAATCCATAGCCCAAATAAATAGTTTAAATACCCTACAAAAAAGATAACCCTTTATGAAGTCGTCAAAAAACAAACGTTACGACAGTTTTTTTATATGCACAAATCCCTTTCATAAAAAAATAAATAAATCTCCATAGACATGCGAACTAGACGAGGGTTAATACATCTTCCGTTTCAAATTTAGACACCCCTACACTTTCCTGACTTGACATCTATGAAAGTAACTCTATACTGATACTTATTATTAACACCCAACACTCGCCTACCCAATTTAAACAATTCGCCCTAGCTGTTACCATGGAAATTTTGATTTCAATTTTAAAACACGTAAATTTCAGATATACGTTATTCCAAAAAAATTTCGCTTGAAGATGGAACAGAGCTTATTTTAACTCAATTTAATTTAAATAATTATATTGAAGTTTTCGGCTCTTGTTTTGAAACATGAGACTTCTTATGTAGCGTTTTGGAATCATATTTTTAAATAAATAATTATATTTATGCTCTACTTTTGTATCGAGCACTATTTTTTAAAAATAATAACTAAAATACTAAGGGACTTTGGATTATTTACCTAACCAGTTCCTTCCTATTTTCTATATATTTTCATATATATATATATATATATATATATATATTAAGGTGGTTTGAAAGTAACACTGTATCTTGTCATGAGGCATTATAAGTCAACTAATCAAGGCAAAATCAAAACTGAATGGTAGGAAATTGTATTTAGAATTAGTTTATCTTCTCTTCGAACAAACAGTGTGTTGTTTATTGTGCATTTCAAATTTTTAATTGGAAAAACTTGCAAAAAGAAAATTTGGTTTCTTCATGAGCTTTCACGTGAAAACCAAGGACAACATTGCTCTATCTACAGTGGTCTTTTACTCAGGAATGCTAAACTTCCATTATTGTATGCATTGTATTACAACAGGTGAAGAAAAATGGGTTTCACATGTCAATAGATAATAAAAAAGACAGTGGTTATCACAAAATGAGAAACTAGTGCCAATACCAAACCAGGACTCCATTCACAGAAGTCCTTGCTTTGTGCCTGGTGGAAAATGAAAGGTATCATATATTATGAGCTAGTGTCAGGGAAGAATCATCATTGCAGACATTTATTGCTGGTAACTTGATTGGGTAAACAAAGCATTGTATGAAAAATGTCCTGCTTTGGAAAATGGAAAAGGTGTTATTCATCAGCATGATAATGCAAGAGTACACTCTACAAAACAAATCCCCAAAAAAAAATATCATTAGGCTGGAAGGTTCTTGCACATCTTCCATACTCACCAGATTTAACACCAACAGATTTTCATTTGTTTCAATCATTAAAACATTAGAACATTTTATAAGTGATAGAAACAAAGAAGTTGAAAAGTGTTTCAAACTTTTGAGTGAAAAACCCAGATTTCTTTAAATGTAGAATCAAAACATTTTTAACAATTTTGATCAATAATAATGAAATAAATTTAACTAACATTTGTTTTATATCCCTTCTGATAAAAAAATTACTTTCTGAACACGCTAATATATATAATTTTACATCTATTTCTTTCTGTTTTTGAATGCACAAAAATTTTTTTTGTTTATGGGCTCTCATAGTAAGTTTTTGTTTGTTTTATGGCATATCAACCTCAATGGGTTATTTAATTCCGACAAAATTTTTATTTCCGGTAATATTTTTTCTTCAAAAATGTATAGCTGGTAATATCTTTTTTCAAAAATGTATTGCTGGTAATATCTTTTTTCAAAAATGTATTGCTGGTAATAAATGTTTTTTTTTTACACAATGTTTCTGGTATTAAAACCTATTTTTACATTTACATAGTGGGGGTTAACTATTTACCCATAGTTGGGACCCTAACAGGTGCTACCACCCTGGGTCAAGGCAGACCTGGGAACACCAGCAATTAAGAGGTGGTTCCACTCTCCTCAAAACCTCCTGATCAGAGGCTTTGCTGTTGGACATAGTTTATTGTCTTATCCAGGACGTAGATGTTGTTTATTGTCATACCCAGGACAGGCTCTCATAGTAAAGTAAGTATATTAATATCTATAGTGTTATAATGAAAAAAGCACATATTTATTTTTCAACATAATCTCCTTCCTTGCCATTTAACTTAATGTGTCTTTATTGATCATCATAGATCAAAGATTATACAGTGAAATGTTTAGATAGAAATCAACTAATAACTGTATCAGGTTATAGACTTATTGATCCACTATTGTAAGTGCTCAACTTAACACTACAATTTATGATTTTTAAACTGTTGATGCTTATAGCTCACAACTCAGAACTTAATATTTGGTAGTTGAGACATATTAAAACTGAATCAAAAATGATATAAATATGACTTGTTTTCAGTAAGCAAATGTCAATTCAGGTAATACAAACAAGAATATATATTGTATATTTCTTGAGAGAGATGGCAGCTGAAGAATTATTGTTTGAAGTACTTCTTCACAAGAAATAAAACAATAGCTTGAATTTAACTTGACCAAAAGTGAGTTTGTTAGCAATGAATAAGAATTGATTTAGGTCTGTTTGGCATAACATATTTCGAGTGGATGCCAGTTAGTGTTGCACAAGACAAAAGCAATACTAATTTTCAAGATAGATAGGCCCTCCCCACATGGAAGGTTGGTACAACCATTGCTTTCTACTCCTTTCTGAAAGCCAAAAATCTCCAAAAGTTATTTATTATAGAGGTTATCAGCATATACTTTAGTTGTTCCTTGTTGCCTTGTGAATTTGTGATTCTGAGGATTGTGTAAATGTCAAAAAAGCCTGAAATACCTGTAAAGTTAAAGAGTAAAGCAGAAGAGATGTGTCTGACATTATTCATACATCAAAAAGTTGTTGCAGAAGCTAATTCATGGTGTATCTTTATTTCATATTATTTAAGTGAAAGATAAAAGCTAGTTCATTCAAATTTTAGTTCAAACTAGCAGTATAACCTGTCTTTGACTGGGTGTTTCATTAGACAAAATTTTTGCTGTTCAATTGGAGAAGTTTAAAGTCAGCCCACTTGAAAATCAATATTAGTAACAACAAGTGGGTGCAACTGAGCCACCTCTCCAAATGAGGGGTTAACAATTTGAATGGGTGGTGGCCCTGAAAAGGACCGTTTTTGTGTTCTCAATCTTGTTTCAGCCTCACACAAAGCAGCAGCTGACAAGGTGTTTCTCCTCAGCCATTGAGTCCTTTGATTTTTGCGCAAAATTGTAAAAAAATCAGTTTTTTTTATTTTCACCTTAAGTTATAATTTTTTCCAGCCAATTTGGACTCACACCTGGCACTGAAGAATTATCTACCAAACAAAAAAAATTTCATTGAAATTGGATGAAAACTGTGGAAATACATAAACAACACCCAATCACACACAAACATTTTGAGAATGATAGATAGATAGATAGATAGATAGATAGATAGATAGATAGATAGATAGATAGATAGATAGATAGATTTCAGTTTTAGGAAAGATTACTCTGGTAATTTTTACATATTCTCAGTACTATAACATTTTACTTTGTTTCAACCACACCAACCCAAGAACCAACTCATACAAAATTCTTTGCTGTGGTCAGCTGTTATGTGATGGCTTGATGGCTTATCAATACTATTTGTTTGAAGAGAAATACAATTCATAAGTTAATATTTGATAAAACAAAATTTTTAAACAAACCATAAAAAATCAAGGTAAATGTTTTTCATGAACCATGGAATTTCCATAGTACAAATTAAAATCTATTTAATTTAAATCCACAAACAGAAACACAATCAAAATTAGGTATGTATATAAATAGAACACCTGGGGATATAAGCACATGGCTACCTTGTATACATGAGGATAGCAGAACATGCTTACCTTGTATACTATCAAGACAATCTTGCACATGGAAGATGAGAGTTATAAACCTCTTCTTAGAAGAAAAATAATTACACAATAAATACTTTTTTATGTTTCATGTTCCTTCAGGACATGGGGCATCATGGCTGTCCAAAACTTCCTGTCCTTTGGAGTTCTTAGTAAGTTCATTTTTTTTTTTTTTTGTTATTCCTCCCAATCTCTGTTCTGCTAACCATTTGCACAAACTCATTAGGTGGGTTACATGCTGTTTTCCTCTGTTCCTCTTGACTCCAGTATATCCTGTAAGTATCACTCTCTCCATGTCCACTTTATTCATTATGTGCCCTAGAAACTTCAACTTTCTTTTTCCAATTCTAAGTGTAAGTTCCATCTTTGTTTCTATTTTCCCTAAAATTTTGTCTTTCATTCATGGTATTCTCAGCATACTACTCATTTTGTTGCCTCAAATCTCTTCGTCATGTCTCAGGAGATTGCCCTGCATTTACTGCCATAAAGGAGGATCAATATTACATAATACTTCAGTAATCTTTTCTTTGTTTCTAACAAAATTCTCCTATTTCTTAATACTTTGCTTAGCTTTTGGAAGTTAAGTTTAGTGCTTCCAGTGAGGATTGAATTCCTGGTATAGTTGTAATGGCATATTCAACTAACTAATTAACCATCATCTCATGAAGTGGCACCCAAAATTTATAACAATTTTGATCAATAATATTTAAATAAATTTAACATTTGTTTTTATATTCTTAACCTTAAATTATTTAAAATAAAAAGTGAATGACTGATCAATGAGTAGGAACAACATTATTATTATATAAAATTGTGGAAATTGAAAACTGTGCAAAAAAAAAATGAAAGGTTCAAATTGGCGATCCCAGCATGCCCCTACCCAAGAACATTCGAGCTCAGTTAAATATACCCACTTCCAGTTCCAATGTTGGCATAACCAAATCTTTCTTCATCTAAGAAACCACCAGTTGACTTCGCTAGTCTTAATGTATATTGGTATCATTCAAATGAATACTTTTGATTATTATTCATTGTAATTTTCTTGTATTTAACTTGTTCTTCATTGTTGTTTTGTCCTTTTCACTTTTCTGTGCCATCCTATTTCCAAATTTTTCTTCTTTTTTCTTTTGCTTCCTTCATTGTTTTAATTTTTTTTTAATATTTGCCTTAGCACATGTATATGTGTATATATATATATATATATATATATATATATATATATATATATATGTATCTTTAAAGAGGTTACAAACAGCCAAAGGTGGTACTCAAGTGAAGGAACAGTATATATATATATATATATTTAATTAATTCATCGAGTCTGATAGAAACCTCAACAGAATGCAGAAAGCACTGGACGGCCGTTTCGTCCTATATTTGGGACTTCATCAGCAGTGCGCATCCACTACGGAGAATTGAAAACCTGACAGTTAGGTTGTCATGCAAACCACATACCAACTTTTTTAATGGGCCTCAGTGATGAAGAGATTGCAAACCAGACTCAACATAGCGCCGCTCGGAATATAAGAAAGTGGATATTAAAACTAAGTTAAAACTTAATAAAAGTGCATTTAATTTGCTTTATTCAATTGTGTGTCCATATATATATATTATTTCAGGTGCCACTCATTTGGGGTTGATTGGTTGTTTTTGATATCTGGGAAGCCAAAAGAAAAGTAGGTAGATTAAGGAATTGACCATCACCACCTGTCCCAGGTGAGTAGTTGTACGCTTTTGGCTATGGAAATCAGAAAAATTCACTTCAGATTTACTGTAATTGTATTAAAATACCATTGAAATCAAGTCAGCTTATTGTGTCAAATTTAAATATTGGAAAGAAGTAATTGAAGTGTCTCCTGTGAGATTTTAGAGACAGACCCCTACAACCTATTACCTCTTAGAATGTCAGAATGACACCTACTACTTATTACCCCCTAATATACTAGAATGTTAGTTAAACATCACATGGTCAAAAGGTTTTGTGGGCTGCAGATTGACTCTCCAAATAACTTACTTGAATGTTCATTCTTTGAAATAACATAACTGGAAGTAAAACCCAGGACATTTTTAAAAGTTCTTTCAGAGGTAAGTCTATTCCAGTTTTAATTCTTTGTTGAATTTCTAATGGGCATCTTGACTTTAACTAAGTTAAAACTTAGTAATTTTTTTTTAATAGAAGTAGATAGGCTTTTATATTACCCAGTCCATACTCTGTCCCGTTCTGTTGAACAGGAATAAAAGCTCATCCCTTATTTTCTGTCTCTTCAATACCCTTCTCTTATTTCTTGATTCCTGGCTAGAAAAGTACTCTAATATCCACGAATCTCTAGACCATTCTTACATGTGTCACAGTCTCACTCTACTTTGAGTTAAGTAGATCAGCTATCTCTTCTTTCTCTACTGTTCCTCTTCCTCTAATGACTGTTCTGTGCTAAATTGTATTTCTGATAATACAGACAAGGCCATCTCCCTACATGCATTTGAAAATATATTTGTGCTCGGTGAGTTTAATACACTCTATGCGAAGTGGCTTAAATACCCTGTCACTGACCTTGCTGGTATCCAAACTCTCAACTTTTCAATCACTCAATTTTTCATGCAAGTAGTGGACTTCCCCACACATTTTATTGTAATGAGTGCAAGTTTGCTCTCAAAGAAGCAAGATTACTGTTTGCTGATAGAATGAAATAACATGTAGCATCTTGCAAGTTCGGTTCTAGAGATTATTGGTGGCTCTACAAGTGTGTGCTGAACAACAGCAAATTCTCCATCCTTCCTCTATTCAATCAATTTGAAGTCCTGACATCTACAGCAGATAAGGTTGATACTTTGCTCAGAAATTCTCTTCCAACTCAACACTCAACTCCTTTGGAGTAGTCATACCTGATTTCCCCAATTGGACTGAGTATATGCCCATAACCCTGACACTGGTCTCAGATATAATTTCTAAATTAGACTCCTATAAGGCAAGTGGAAGTGACGAGATCCAAGCTGTTGTCCTAAAGAAATGTGCTCCTGAGCTGCTTCCTGCTTTCTAGCTTCTTGGAAGTCCTCTTCTGTAGTTCCTGTTTTTAAGAACTGTGGATAACCTTCTGATGCCTATCTCCCTATTAGTCTCCTACAGCTTTTCAGCAAAGTATTCAAGGCTTTAATCAATGCTGAAATCATTAAGCATCTTACCTCTCATGACCTACTCTCTGAGAAACAATATAGTTTCCATTTTGCCAGCTCTACAGCTGATGGACTAATGGCCATCACTGAATATGCTCTAGACAATAATGGCAAAGCTCAATCTGTGGCTCTAGATATCTCAAAGTTGTTAGACAGGGTTTGGCATACTGGTCTTCTACATAAGCTCCAGGGCTATGGTATTACAGGACAGTTGTTTGATCTAATTCAATTTTTCCTATCAAGTCATGAAATAGAGGTATTTGCTCTTTGCTCTTGAAAAGGGCCTCCAAACTGGGGTAGAAAATAGCTTGTAAATTTGAATGCCTCCAAAACTAAACTGCTCTCATTTAACCACCATAAAGAAACTTTCCTGTCTGCCATCAGCATGGCTGATGCTAGACTCCTGGAGGTCAACATACTGTAACTTCTTCACTTCATGTTTTCAACTGACTGGAACAACTACATTGAATCAATAGCTGCATCTACTGCAAGAAATATTGAGTCACTGTGTCATGCCAGAAGATTTTTCTTGTCAGAGTCCATGTTGCACATTTACATATCTACCATTCATCTCTACCATTCATCTGTGTATTGAATACTGTTTTCATGTCTGGTCTGGTCTGGTGCTCCTGCTATTCATCTCAAAGCTCTTGACAAAATCCAAAGAAGAATCTGCAATGTATTTGATCCTGATTTGGCATCTCAACTTCAGTAACTTTCTCACAGATGTGACGTGGCTTCCCTTTGTCTTTTCTAGAAATATTTTCATAGCAACTCTTTTTTTCCTGGTGCCCTGACTACATGAATTTAAGTGTGCTATTAGATTCGCATCTAGGTCCAACCCTTTAACTGTCAAAATAGATGTAACTGCCACTTCTACTCCAACAGCTTCTTTTCTCACACTTCCATTTATTTGCTTCCCTGAAAACTATAGTCTTCAAAAATTTAAATGCAACATCAATCACCATCTCTTGTCCTCTTGAATCCTGTTCATCTTTTTATCCTTTACTCAATCCACACTATACCCAGGCTTTTTCCTCATTTACACTATCTGTAACCCCCTGTGTACTAGTAGCATTCCTGCCTTGTTTGGGGTGAGCTGATTAAAAAAAATTACTCCATCTCTCATTCAAATGTTTCCCTTGTAATTTTGATGGACATGCTTCTCTACTTGATCTCTCCCTACATCCTCCCTGGACTCATGTCATGCTCTGCAGAATGATAAGAATGGCAAAACTCGGGTTGCGGCTCTAGATATCTCAAAGACACTTAACAAGGTTTGACATGCTTCTCTACTCCCCAAGCTTAAGGGCTATGCTGTTAGAGGATGAATATTTGAACCTTTCCAACCATTCCTAAAAAATCTTGTAGTAAAGACTGTATTGAATGAGTATGTTTCTAGATTATTTCATACTAATGCGGGGGTCCCCCAGGGATCTATCCTTGGACCCATACTGTTTCTGACCTTCACCAATGATATCATCAGTTCCCAACTAGGTATTTATGCAGATGTTACAACTATTTACTCCTTACTCGTTAGTAACAAGTTCAACAGCTCAGACAAATTAAACCTGGTAACTACTCTAAAAAATGACCTCAACTCAGCAGTTAACTGGCACAAAAAATGGCGTGTAAATTATAATGCCTCCAAAACAAAAATGCTTTCATTTAATTGCCGCAGAGAACCTTTTTTGTCTGCCATCAGCATGGTTGATGCTAAACTCCAGGAGAGCAACACTTTGCACTTTCTTGGGCACATGTTTTCCACTGACATGAAGTGGAGCGAATATATTGAATCAATTGCTACTTCTACTGCTAGGAAAGTTGGTTAACTGTTATGGCAGAAATTTTTTCTTGTCAGAATCCGTCAAGCACATTTATAAATCTACCATTCATCACTGCATTGAATACTGTTGCCATATCTGGTCTTGTGCTCCTGCTATATATCTTGAGATTCTTGACAAAAGAAATATAATTGATCCTAATCTGGCATCTTGATTTCAGTCACTTTCTCACTGATGTGACATGACTACTATGTCTTTTCCTATAGATATGTTCATGGAAACTGTTCTTTTCTTGTACTTTTCACCTGAAGAACTCCCTTTCAATTTCTTACTTTCCTGTCACCTATAATCTTCAAAAATTTAAATGCAACATAAAACACTGTCTTCCTGAAGCCTGTTCTTTTATTGTTCTTTCCTGACTTCTCCTCACTAAATTCTGAAGAGTAAGCGTTCTCAAAGCAAATTTGTGGCTTTCACAACACAAAGAAAGAAAATCACGTGTAACGCATCAGGAAAATAACTCACGAACGCCGTAGCCAAAACTGCCTGAATTTTCTTTTTCCCCCCGAGTCGACAACACCAACTGCTTTTATCGGCAGAACCTATTTTTTCCATTAGTCGACAGCCGGGATAGGATGCTCCGTAATTTGCATATTAATATACTCTTATAGCAACTCCTGCGACAGACTTGTTTCTTTTTCGTCACAGAATACACGCGAGACGCTGTCGCTTTTCTTCGCGTTGATAGCGGCAGTCTCTGGCAAAATGATTCGGCCCAGAGCACCGATAGCAGGTGGCAAGGCCATGGTGACGAATGGCTGGGGTCGGACCTTCTTTGACTTCAATTGGTTGAATAACTGCGGCCACTGGTTCATCAGCCTCTTTTTCGTCGATCATGACAGCACGGGCTCTGGTCAACAATTGATTGAGCATCAGGTCTTCCATTCTGGATGATGCGCGGAGTATCTGCTTAACATGACTGGGCAATCCAGAAACGAAGGCACATGTCATCCATTCTTCATTCTTCCAAATTTTTTTCCGGGGTACTTGATTATCTCGTTCACTACAAATTCTCTTTTACCTTTTCTAACTCCCTGCATCCTAGTGGCATTATCACCTTGCTTGGGATGAAATTAATAAAAAAGGAATTTCTTTCATCTTATAACTAAAGACAACACTGTGAAAACATCAAAGTATTCAGTGAGCCATAAAAATGCACTCATTTCTTTAATCCTTTTATTGTCAGTGCTGATGCTGCAAACATCTTTGTAGTTGTATGCATACTTGTAAAATTTCATATATGAAAAACAAGATCTTATAACATGACTACAGATATACAGTTATTGACTTATCTTTACTTAATGCTTTACACCTCATCTAACATAAGATCTAGATATATTGCAGGTGCTAATCAATTTACATATCTCAAAATATCTGTGAATATCAGGATTTTTTTAAAGTTTATATTAGTTTCAGTTTTTTAACAATCTACAGACTGCATAATTTATTCAATATTGGCCTTCAAGAGAGATTTATAAACAAACACAGTATAAGATGGCCATTAAATAGGACTCAAACATAAAGCTTACTTTCTTGAGTTGAAGTGTTTAGACAACATCAAATTAGCAACATATATTAGAATCAGATAGTTTTAGAAATAATATTCTTTAGTTGATGAGATTTTACAAGAGGATTGTTTTTAGATGAGAACGTATTGCAACTCTTTAAGGCTTTGGTGCTTTCTGGAATACAAGTGCACTGTACACTTAAGAAAAAGAGAGAGAAAAAGAGAAAGACCATGTTGCTTAGTCACTATACTCTTATTTCATAAAGGTCTGTTTAGACCTCCACTCACTGTCACATGATGTGATTCACTGGTTATACAGCTTAAACATTTATGGATTTAGAATATATTCTATATATAATACCAGTATATTGGATAAATTCTAACATTTCAAAACTTTTTTTAATTTGGAAAAAGTACATATTATAAGATAGCAAATACAATTATTTAAAGTAGTTTTTCCTGAGAGTGTAATGATACTGGAATAGGATTTTAACTCATTTACAGAGCCCTAGAATATGCCTGGATAGAAATACCTAGGCAACAACTCCAGCATTTAGGAATAGGTTCATACTCTAATAATGGGGGGGGGACTACAATTTATTAGGTAGCTGTCTATAGTTTTTTGGCACTCCAGTGTATTATCAGACTATTACTACTGTATAGTGAATCTGATAATCTTTGGAGGCTCCAAAGTAGTGGTCTTATTCCAGACAAACTTAAGCTTAATAACCATTCATCTTAGAAAGTATCAAATTAAAAAATTCCACTGAATAAGCAAATATAAAAAAAATACTTTTTTTTAAGAATAAAACAACAATATATTTCTGGAGGTGAAGAGAGTTTTAAATTGTATCCCTAGAATCCAACAAGAAAAGTAGGGGAGGAATAGTTTAGAAAATGCTGCTATACAGTATAATGAATTCGTGGAAAAAAAATTGAGTTAGTTATAAATTCCTGATCTTGGAAGTAAAGTTGTTTTTATTCAATATGCATTAATATGAGTTATATCAAAAATAATCCTATTACTCTGTCCAACAACTTGGTGTGACATATTCAGAATTCTTCTGCGCATTTGAAAAGTTCTCTGGTTGAAATTGGTTTCATTTGCTTGAATAAAGTTTCAACAAAGTAGAAAAAACTTGGTGTCTATTTAAGAGGTAACAAGAGATTAAACCCACAAACATAAAAACTAGATTTTCATGTTATGAGTAATTCACTGTGGTTAAGTACCATAAATCATTACTACAATGTATTGTATTCAGTTCTTACTTGACATCTCTTGTGGCCTTGTACCAGATTAACCAAAGCCTATTATTTACTAAGGGTAGAATGCAGAAGTAAACAAACTATAATTTAGTACTCAAAGGGTACCTCATACTTTTGCCCTTATGCTAGAACAATCCAGGTTTGGTAAACACAAAGAGATCCTCCCTTTGGTGCAAAAGAAGGCTGATTGTCTTACAAATTATTATTGTGTTTTTGTACAAGTTTGTTTACTACAGTCTAACAAACCTAGAAATAATTTAAAGCAGTCATGAAGCCTTGAGTTTGTTAATGAAGCTCTTCAAGATGTATAAGTATTGGGTCTATGATAAATAATTGTTATATTCCATGCTAATAGGAATATATACTTGAAAAACAAGGTGGATAAAATAAGTAAAGCTTTATTGTAAAAAAACAATACAATAAGAATAAAGGTAACAGTTATGCACAAGGTTGCCGCAAGTCAATCCAGTAGTGAGTGCTACTATTGGAAGGTCGGTAGTTCTTGTGTAAATCTGAGTCGTACTCAACAGATCCCAACTAGTCTCTGTAGTCTGTTGACTTATAGATACTTATAGGTAGTTACTCATGGGGCTGACAGGTTATTCCATTACATTAATAATCAAATTACTTGGTGTTAGATATCTAAAATCTCAAACAATTTGGTATTAAATATTGAAGGTTATTCTGTTTTTGAAGAATTTTTCTAGTTGAACTTAAAACTTGATACATTAAAAAAAAACAAACTTAATTTCCATTCAACAGGAGGTTCTACTTTATAACCCATGCTCCTTTCAGGATATAAGTGATAACAGCTCTCCCCAGTTTCTTTATCCTCTATGACTACTCTTTGTCTTTGTGGTACTTTCATTCATTAACACAAACTTGTCAACTAGGTTACTTTCTGATTTCCTCTGCTTCCTTTGCCATTATAAGGCATAATATGCTTCCTTTTCCATTATAAGGCATAATATGCCTTATAAGTGTTAAATTCTCAAAGCCTTTTTTCCTAATTATCTGTCCAAATAATTTTCACAAGTCTCATTTTGATTGTTAGCAGCAGTTTCTTTGGAGTTCATATTTTTTTTAAAACGTTTTTGTTTCTCACATTTTCAGTCCAACATAATATCTGCTTTTGTTGGTAGAACTACATTTCTGTCACTTCAAATTTCTTCTGCACCTATGAGGAAATTATTCAGCATTTATTGTCACATAGGAGATTAGACATTATATCACAATCATTGTTTTTGTTTCTAAGGATATTTTTCAATCCCTCAATACCTTACTCAGTTTCTGAAAAACATACTTCACTGTTTCAATATGCTTTCAGCTTACTCTATTGCACTTTCTATCATCTCTTACTATAAAATTCAGATAGTTTAATTTTTGTAACTTCTTGATTTTAACATCCTCAATATTCCTTGGGCTGTCCCTTTTGCTGACAATCATGCATTCCCTCCAGAAGAGATATCAGTAACACAAATTCACAAACAAAACCAGCTTAAAAATTGTGTTAAAATGTTTTTTAAAATTAAAAAAAAGAATTTAGATGTAGGTGATAAATTTTATTCTAAAAGTACAATAAAAAAGGGTGAGAATTTAAAAAATGTTAAGAAACACTAATGTATATCTGTCAGTAATCAATACTTTAGTCACTACACTTTCTCATTTGTTAATCAAATATTGATTGTCTCTAAATGTGTTTTAGCAATTACTCTGATATTTTTTTTATAGTTAACATTACTGATTAGGAATAAAGCCATTCACATCACTTTCAATCACTGTCTTTTGAGAATAAAGCCAATAAATCTCAAAATATGAGCAGAGCAAAAAAAAAGAAAATAACAAAGCAATAGAAAAAAAAAAGCAAATGCAAATGCAAAAAAAAAAAAAATTGCTAAAAACAACAACAAAAACAATTTCTTGCTTCTTTAAATACTAATTATTTCCACATAATCTACTTTAATTCTTTATATAATTTTGTACTTTATGAAATCAACACTTAATGTTTTTTTATATTATTTCTGATTAGCAAATTTTTAATGAATATTTCTGTAGCAAAAAAAAATCACCAAAGCACATTTTTAACAGTGAGAAGTACAATGAAATTGCTGTAAATTGTGTTGTACAAGTTGACATTTTAAGCATGAAAAACATCTGTCCAAAATGATAGTCCAAGCAATATGTTTAGTAGAAAATGTGAACTTTTATCACAATGTTTTAAACAAGTAGAAGAGTCTGCCTTGTTCATGTGAGTAAGTGTCATTACTAAAGTAAAACTCTGTGTCAGATGAATTAAATGGGGTGTAGTGATATGTTTGTTTCATTATAAATGGTGTCAAATGATTTTGGTTACAGTCAGTGGCCATATTGAGTGTTTAGTAAAGTGTTGGATTATATTTTGTTAATATAAATCTTAGTCACTCAAATTTGGAACTATTTATTTAAAAAAAGAAAGTAAAAAATAATCATAAATGATGAGCAGATAATAATGACTATAAACCTGGACAAGGCTAAAGAACACATGAGGATAGTAATCTAAATGACTCACCCCTGTCAATATTGATTATATACAGGGTGCAATGGATAATTTATCACTATTTTATATTTTAATTTCATGCATGTGCATTGTTTGTCTTTGATTTTGTCAACTGCACAGTATAGAAGGGTCAGTTGGGCACTGCTTGACATTCACACCAGGAGCTCCAATACAAACATTTCAAAGTGTTTGGTGTCAATCTGAGGACAGCACAGAGTATTCGGTATGAGTTGGATGAATCTAATGGTGATTACGAAGGTGTTTGCAGTGATCACTAGTGATAACAATGTTATGCCTTCATTCATCTTCTCACAGGGTCTCAGACTCAACCTAGAGACCTACATCAAGTGCCTTAAGGAGGTTTTGCCACCTTGGGTCATGATCCTATCTCTGGCAACAGGACTCTGTACCATGTTACACAAACAGGAGAACCCAGTTATGGCTGTCAGACAATTTCTGCGACCACATCACCTCTTACATCTGGCCACTTAACTCCCTAGACTGCAAACTCTCTTGATTATTTTGTGTGAGGCACAGTTGTGCAAGAGACCAGCAAAACTCTTTGCCACACTAAAGATGAACTGAAGGCATTGATTATGGCAGGATTCACCAACTTAAACAAGGAGACTGTCCAGAAGAGATGCAGGAGATTCCAAAGTTGTCTGAAGGCCATGGTTGTAGCCAATGGCAATTTTATTGAATAAATTTACTCTTTAGTATTTCAAGATATTTTTGTGTAATTTTGGTAAATATATCTGTTAAAATGAGATGTCAGTGTTATTTTCATTTTTGTGTAATTTAGATGACAGTTTATCCATTGCCCCCTGTATTTGTTTTTACTAAAGTTCACTCAATACAATGCTCAAGAGTCACTCATGGTAGAGAGTTACTAAATGAGGTGTGTGATATCAACATAAGAAGAGGTAGAAGGAAGTTAAGATTAGGAGGATAAATAGCAATTGACCTTTGACTTGAATAGGTTAAAATTGTAGTGTTCAAGGAATCATCCATACAAGAGTTTTTTCTTCATAAAGTAGCAGTTCTTGAGAAAAAGCTGTCTGAGTATGAAACTTCTTCCTTACAAATGGAATATGGAGAAAATGTGTGTGTGGGGGGGTGACTGCATAGGCATAACATGATCAGTCCTAGCTGATCTAGTGGAACTAAAAAGTGGAGATCATCTATGACTATAGCTATATAAGAGCTTCAGACTATAGGTACAGGAGCTTTTTACAGTTATTACTTATTCATTTATTCTTTTCTGCTGACCATTGTGACATGCCAGTGACAAGATATTTTTGTCACAATATCTGGTGATGAGACAGAAAGTTAGGAAAGGTTATTACTACTATATGAACACAAGTAACCCTAGCCAAAATTTGAACTCTGATTCCTGAATCTTTTTTTATGCTGATAATACTTTTAAGATATCTACAAGAATATAAATATTTCATAGGCCCTTTATTCCTTTATCTGCTGTGTCCTAGGATGTGGATAATCATAGCTCTTCACTACTTCCTATCCTTTGTAGCTTTTAGCAATATTTGTCTTTTTACTATCTCTCCCACTCTCTGTTATGGCCGCATTTTACACAAGTTCATTAGGTAGGTTACTCACTGTTTCTCTCGCTTTCAATATATCTTGTGAGTATCAAATTCTCCAAGTCATCCTTCCTCATTATGTGCCCCAAAATTTAAACTCTCTTTGATTCTAAGAGTCCTTTCTGTTACCGTTTTTTCCTTAAAACTTCTTTGTTGCTCACTTGCTCCATCCATGGTATTCTCAGCATCTTTCTATAGAACCACATTTCTGTAGCCTTAATTCTCCTCTTCATCTTTGAGGAAATTTTACAGAATTCACTGGCATATAAGAAGATTAATATCACATAGCAATTCAAAAGAACATATATTTTTTTTCTGTGTATAGTATAACCACTTTCAGTTATTTGCAATTGATATGGGCAAGATAAAAGATGTATTTATCCAAATTAATCTTAAGACATGCTTAAAGTCTACCAAAAACAGCTGTAAAGCTCAATATCAAGTTACTTCCTATTTACAGAATGTATAATTATATATATTTATACTTATTTGCAAATAAATAAGAGGAACAACTATGTATTTAAATTTTATTTCTATACAAAAATTTCCTTTTTAATTTTTTTTTTCATTTAACAGAATAAAGGTTATTATTTCAGGGGTATATAGGCATGTGGCCAAGTGGTTAGAATATTTGCATGAAACTTAGGGCTGAATCTCACTATGATTGATTAATCAAGGAGGCAACCTTGATGTTACTGGTTTATGGAGATGTTCCCTGCTTGCAGCATTATTAGGAAGTAACTGAAAACCATGTCACATGTTGACACAAGCACTGGGAAAAAAAATTGGATAGCTGAAACTATTTGGAAGTCATTGATGATTGTGATAGCATAAAGTTACAAGTCATTGTGATTAAGGGTTTCAGTGTACTGATTTTATTCAACTACTGATTACACCAGACTATCCATTTGTTGTAGAGTGGTTTCACAGTGGAGGCTTGTATTTGTACTAAGTCAGTCCTAAAATAGGTTTGATGTACAAAACGTTAGGAACTTGATATAATAGGTAATGACGCGGTAATCTAGTTGGGGTGGCTGATACTTTAATATCTGACTGACAGTCGTCTGACATCGACTGACTGACCAACTCCCTGAGCGACTCCTACTACTCCTACTTATTATAGGTGGGAGAGTCTATTAACTATAAAATAGGTGTGTTCCACTATAACACCATTAGAAAGCATTTCATTTTTTAAACCTCTTTTAGCATTGATATGATTTCCCTTACAGCTTAGTTAACGAGCACATAACCTAATATACAATAACGGAATCATTATTATCAGGGTGAATGCATATAAAGACACAACCCTGCAAATGTTATTATTAATCTGCAAATTGGTTTGGAAATAATTTTATTTTTTAATTTAGAGTATTTTCATAGTATTGCCCAAACAAAACTCTCCCTACAATGTTCCACTTTTGCAGTGTTACACTAACAAACATAAATCAAATCACAAGAATATAGAAAACCATGTGACACAATTCATAATAGGTGAAATGCTGAGAGGTTATTGTCTGGTACAAAGGGAATTAGTATCACTGTTTATGCAGTTATTTCCATATCTAGTATGTAATATTATTTCCATATTTAATACATAATAATCAGAATCTGAATTGAAACTGACCAATAAAATCCACATTATAACCAAAAATGTTTGCAGTTTCTCTTTTTTTAATACACACTTTTCACACACATACACACACATATATCTGCATATTCAGTTAAAAAATGGCCAATAAATTAGCCAAAAGTGCCCAAATCCATAGAAAATTTGGACAGTTTTTACCACTTTATGCTCAAAAGAGAAAATACTTGAGTGAATACAAGAAAAATTTAATAAAAAGCTTAATCACAGTGACTTGTCAGTCATCTTCAATGAAATTTGTATAAAAGAGGGATTGCTGCCTAAATATACAATTATATTTCGAGATCTCATCAATTTACAGTTGAGTTTGCTAGATGTAACTATAAATTCTATGCTAAAAGTTTATTTTCTCACACTTCTTGCTTGTGTAACTCCCTTCTGGCTCCATGTTCCCCAGCCAACTTTAATCTTCAAAAATTTAAATGCAATTTCAATCAATATCTACTGTCCTCCTGATTACTCTTTTCATCTTCACTCATTAGTAATGTTTCCATTTCTAATTCTTCCACACTCAGTAACCTCTTGTGTCTTAGTGGCTTTACTGCCTTGCATGGAGTGATGTCAATTAAAAGAAAAAGATATAATTTCATACATAATAACAAAGAACAGACCAGTAGTTTGAATAAATCTATGTATAATAATGACAATTCCTCATCTCAAAAATCAAACTGAAATTATAAGTAACCAAGAACTCAATTCCTCAATTCTATTCTCATTGCCACTAACCATTACACCAACCAACATTTCAACACTTGAATTAGATTACTAATGACTATAAGTGTCTACACATCCATGTGTGTCAATTAGTACTTTGTTTCAAATTCAGATATTATTCCCTGAATTAGTTACACTAATAATATCTTTGTTGTTTTCTTTTTTTTTTTTTTAAAATCATGTCAACAGGTGCATCCTCATATCAAATTCCAATGGAGCATGCTGCAACTGGGATCTTTAAGTCACTATTTCTTTTTTGGAGACATCCACGATCACATCAAATAGAACAACTCATAGATAATGGTAGAAATCTGAGAAAATTTGTGTCTTATGCAACTCATAGAAAACACATATTGACACATACATGATACATGCTTGGACGATAATGTCTCTTTCGATTCATGAGAGACTAGGTAGAATATTTTCCCACAGTAAGTTTCCAGTTATTTCTGCAAGTAGAATGAGTGCCAAACATAGCTATAGGACCCAATCTGTACTGCTATGCAACCCATAGCTAGGGGGATGGATTCATGCCTCTCACAAGGGTATTTGTCAATGTAAACAAACTCAACTGGAATTCAAACTTGGCTCCTAGATTTCTCATTCCAAGCTGATATCCATTATACTACAAATGTAGATTATTGTCATTACTAGTATTTAAATGGTTACTTATAATTAAAAGGTATTAGCTCTTGAAATCCATTCTCATCTTTATCATGTGAGAGAAAATAATTAAAGAAAAATTTCTTTATATCATCAATAAAATTGTTTGCAGTTTGGACACAATTTTCAATTATAACTTTAGTATATATGAAAGAAGCTAATAAAATTGTCATCCAATGGAAAATATTAATGAACAAAATAAATAAATAAAATAACAGCTTAAATATGAATTAAATCTCACAAAAATGGAACCAATAATTATTTGAGAAGCAAATATCAAAATATAGTCAGATTTTTTCCTTACCACACCTCAGTTAAAATAATTTGTAAATAACAGCTGAAAAACAAGGAGATGAAAGAGATGCAAAATAGATCAAAAGATGGTTGGAGAATGCATCCTTCAAAATATTGTATTGAAAAAAGGCTTAATTACTTCGGAACAACTCTTAAATGCACAAATCATAATTCATTTCTTTTTGCATTTCACTTCAATTATATATTTAATTATTCAACACATTCATAGCATTAGTTATGATTTCTTTTTGTCGCCATCAAGGATTATTATGGAAACGAGAATGAATTTATTTCGGCTTTAAATAAGCAGTTTATGTCTATTTTACATTGTATATCATTTTGAATTATTTATCTACAAAAGAAGGCAATGTGGTTGTTATGATTTAAGTAGAATAAGCCTACATTAGAAATGGCTTTTGACATTTGTATAAAGACTTGGAGGAAAATTTAACTCTCTATAAATAAGAATCACTTGAACACAATGTTCCAATTGATAAATGTTGTATCTGTTAATTATTTGGATTTGTGAGCTATGATTTTTTTAATCAGATGTAGATTAAAATATGTTGCTATAAATAAACATTTGATGTCAATTTTAAAACTGCATCTCATTTAATCTTAATAGACTTAAATATTGTAAACATGTGATTTAACATGAATTAGACAGAATAACCAGGATTCTAAGAGTTTGTGTGCATTTATTCACATAAGAATGAGTGTTGAAAAGATCTTGGCCAGTACTACTTAGTAAAATTTGATCAAATACCTGATTTTTTTTTTTAAAGTACTTCTTGGCCAAGTCAAGAGCTTTTGTTATAGAGTAAAGTGCACACCTCTCAGTGACTATGAACTTGCCCAATACTATGAAGAGTTCTATGTTATGAGGTCATGAGTAGTCGTATTGGAATCGGTCTTCATACTAACTGTACATGCATTATGGCAATAACCTAAGCCTTATATATAGAGAATACTTTAATGAATTACATTATACCAAGCACGAATGTGTATTAAAACAATAACCTTACAATAGTAACTTATAATAGTTGGCAACGAGGATACTCAAACTCAAACAAGTGTGGGATAAAATTGCAGCATTAGAACTGGAGTTATAATAGTTGGCGATGAGGAACTCTAACACAAGCAGAGGATAAAATCACAACTCTATAATTGGAGTTATAATAGTGTGTGAACAGATCTTCAAAACTCATATGTGTGCAACAGTTAAAATTTTCTTAAAATGTGTAGAAAATTTGGGCTTCGATTGTTGAAATTTAACAACAACAGAAACAACAACAAAACACCCAACAGTTGCTACAGTTGCAAAAACAACAAGAGTTGTTGGAAGTGGTTTTGAAGAAAAATTCTTCAACATCTCTTAAGCAAGACACGATGCAAAACACCATATCAGAATTTGTATATAATCCTGATGACAAACTAACTTTGTTGTGTATTTTCACAGATATGAAAAAATATTTACTCAGGAATGCACTGGCTGGGAAGACAATAAAGAAACCAGGTTGTTAATAAAAATAGCTTCAATAGAGTATAGAAAGTACTGCAATTATATTTTACCAAAAAAAACAAGTGGAATAGAGTTTGAAGACACAGTACACATTCTGATGAAAATTTTTAGTGACAAGTGTTCTCTGTTCCATGCTTGTTGGAGGTGCATGAATTTAACCAAAAAAGTGGATGAAGATGCTGTCATTTATGTTGGTACTGTCAACAGAGAATGTGAACAATTTAAACTAAAGGAAATACTAAGTTTGAAGCATGATGCTGAAAACTTCAGAATAAAAATGTGTATTGGTAAATGCTAAGGGATAATGCACAAAAAGGAATATAAAACCTTGTTTCAGATGTAGAAAATTACATCTTGGGAAAGATTGTTCATGGAAAAATGCAGAATGCTATAACTGTGGTAAAAAAGGTCATATCAAATTACACTGCAGAACTAAACCAAGAAAAGCTTTTGCAGGAAGAAATTAATACACAATAATGCAACAAAAAAATAGATACACAAAACCAAAGAAAATTTGTTAATATTCAAATCAATAATGTGGGAGTAAAAATATTACTAGATACTGGTAGTGACATTTCAATAGTAAATGAAACCACATGGAAAGAAATTGGAAAACCTTTATTAAAAAGGACTTACAAAGCCACAACTTCAGTTTCTGGCAAGAAATTATTTTGGGGGGGGGGAGAACTAATATGTGATGTTTATTTTTTAAATAAGCAGGTAAAAACAAAAGCTTATGTTCTAAGAAATGCGATGAATCTATTTGGTATGGACTGGATGGAACTATTCTAACTATGGGATTTGCCGATAAATGCTTACTGCAAAAATGTAAGTGGACAAATTTAAAAAGTCACAGCAAAAAACTGAAGGAATAATTAAAAAATATTTTCCTGATGTTCTGTCTAATGAACAAATATTAAATATGGAACAAATCAGAAAACCTTTATAAATGTAATATGTTTTGCTATTTTCTTTATCCTCAGAAGAAATTTTTAGGGAGTGAAATAATGTGGAGTTGTTTTGCTTTCATAGGCTGAGGAGACATCACATGTTTATTTTATATCATTAGTGTGTATGTATTTATCAGTTTTTCTAAGTGCATAATATCTTTGTATGTATGTTTAATTTTTGAAATGTTAGAATAATTTACAGGATTTTTTTTTCAAATAAATAAAAAAATGTTACTTAAGTATATTTTTACTGGTGTTTGTTAGAACCTTCTTCACATGTATGTTGAAACTGATAATTTTTTAAATCTGTTCAATTTCTTGTGCCAGCCTAACCAGAACAAACCACAGAGAATGTTAAAAATTTTATGAAATATATATTTTGTAAAGAGAATCCCAATAATTTACAAAGGAACAAAATCAAAAGACATCTCACTGCAGAAAGTTGTTTTTTAAATATGAGTGTAGGAAACTATTTTTAGAAAGGAAAAAACCCCATAAACTTGCAGTTCCATTCACAATATAAAGCTATTTTCATTAAATTACATATTTTACACCCTTAGAAAGTAAAACTGAATTAGTTTGGAATCAATAATGAAAAGATAATTGTCAAAAAGCAATTTATGTCCCTGTAATAAGACAACCGGTATTAGGCTTGAAATTTGATAAAGATACCAGATCCGGGAACCCACACATGTGGTAGGCAGCCTTGCAAGGAATGCTGGTTGTCATGGAGAGATTAAAATTAACAGGCTGCAGAATGGCAAATAAAAACAGATGACATGAAACATATTGCAAAACTAAAGAAACATGTCTGAATATAAAATATGGGAGACTCTCTCATTTGATTATATAGGAACATTTATATAGAGACATGACATTGAAGAAAACAAATAACATTATTGTCCATACATTTGATATTTTATAAAGATAGGCTCATTAAAAATTACCCCATTTCTTATAAAAATGTTTTTATTCTTTAAGAGACGAATGATAATCAAAAATTCTTATTCTGTTTCCATATTTGTCTCTTGTCAACAAATACTTAAAAAAATATATTCAATAAATTCTTCCTATTTACATGTTGCATTCACATTTTTTGATACCATATACACACTGTTTGTACAGCAATGATTAATAAAAAGATACTTTTTGTATCAGAAGCTTAGTAAGGACTCGTTTTTCAGAAAATTTTACATGTAGACAGAATGAAAGATTTTAGGAGAAATAAGCCATGGCAATACTACATACTCCTGTTGATAAAGGATTGAAAAAATTAGTCCAGGAAAGATCTGTATATTTTTACTGACCATTCTGATAGAACTGCACACAGCAGGCTTGCACAATAGAGCCAAGCAGGCATTTGTGACTTCTGAATAATCTTTGATTCAATTATGAAACTGTATTAATATTAATTTACTTAAGAAGATTAAAACAAATTTCACATTTCTAATTAAAAAATAGGGGTTTCGGTTTAGAAACCTTGATCTGCAGTGAATAACTAGAATTCCCAAAAAGAGCTTAAAGTTTGAATTTAAGCCATTTAGATTTCTTTTTGGGAATTTTCAGTGCCCAAAATAAAGTTGGTACTCCAAAAATGTATGAATCTAGTTTATGATTTTCTGATAAATACAATGAAAGTAATGTCAAAAACTAATATTTCAAGCCCAACGTATTGTACCAAAAGTGGATGGATAATGATTAATATAAAGTATGAAAGGAACTGGTTACATTTTAAATATCTTTCTGAGAACAATTTTCTTAAATTTTGCTGCTCTAAATTGTTTTAATATTTGGAAACTTACACTGAAAAAGAGAAGAAAATTGTCTTGGGTATTTTTGCTAGCCTTATTCAAAATTGGGGGTCAGAGACAAAAAAGGAAAATTTTGTGTTGCAGATCAACTTGAAAAAGAGTCAATTCAAACTTAACATTCATTTTAACAAAATTCTAATAATTTTCTTAGCAAAAAGAGGAAGAAGAAAAACAACATTATCACAAACTGATCATCTTAAAGTAAATGGTTAGACATGTTAAGGTTTTGATTAATTTCCATTGCTCATAACTTGACAAATATTTGGAGTTAGGAAAAATATTAGTTCTGAAATTCAGTGTCTAATTTCAGACTCAATATACCACATATCACTTGGAAAATGTTCCAAAAATGCCAAATGTCTATTTGCAAGCCCATATTCTCATTTTTGTTTGACATCAAAGATTAGTGTCTGTTAATTTTTAACAATTTTTATTCTTTATAATAATTATAATAATTCTTTATAGTAAAACCTTGAAATTCAATCCTTGGCTATTTTTTTAGCAATAATTAGCCTTTTGATAATGACTATAATAGACTTTAACTTTTTAAAAAAACTTAAGAGAAACCAAAAAGATGATTCAACTTTGCACAAAAAATGCATCTTCTTCTATGTTCCACATCTCTTCAGGATATAGGTAATCATGGCTCTTCAACACTTTCTATTTCTAGTGGCTTTTAACAGTTTTTCTCAGCTAAGGCTCCTGCTATTGTTCTGCCATCCATTCACAGAAGCTCATCAGGTAAGTGGTTCATTGCCTTCCTCTATCTATCATCTATTTTCTGAGGGTTAAGTTTTTCAAGTCCTTCTTCCTTATCATGTATCCAACAAATTTCAGCTATCTTTTCCTGGTTATGAGTAGAAGTTTTCATTCACTTGTCATTTTCTTTAAGACTTACTTGCTTTGTCCATACTCAGCTGATTTTGTTTTTTGGAGGAGAGTTAGGACATCCCTTGATGTCAGCAGTAGCTATCAGGGTGTCAGAGAAAAGTTTTGAATTTCCCAAATCAAAACTTACTTTCTAGCACATGACAAATCATACTGAATAAACAGATAAATGTCATCACTAATAATGAATAAAACAGACCTAGAGAGCATGGTCTATCCTTATCTGAATTATTCTTACATCATATAGATTGATTGCTATTAACAAAGAGAACATGATTTGCAGTAAATAAATGCAAGGAAAGCCTTCTTGATGGAAAATTTTACACTTGTCTTGTCTAAGTTAAGCTTAGGAAATATTGATATATAATTCAAATGAGCTTGCTTGGTGGGTGAAGTAGTTGCTTATCCCTCTGTGCCAGTAGTTTATGTTCAAACCTTGGTAAAAGCCAGCATTTAGAATGTTATGCCTTCATCACATGGACGAATGGCACAACATATACTTGCTACAGTCTCATAATGACTTGTACTAAATTAAGCATTAGAAATAATATGTTAATCAACTGAGCTTTCTCAGTGGTTGAGGTAGTGGCTTATTTCAATTGGTGTCAGTGAGCAGTATTTGAACATATGTGAAAGCTAAAATTTTGAACACTGATTTTCAATGTAAATTATTTTCTCTTGGAATTTTGACCCAACACAATATTCCAACCATACATTTATCCTCCTTTGGCCCTGTACAGAAATCCCCTAATCTTAGTAATATCAAGAATTTTATTTACTGAAAAAGATCTGAAGTAACTGTCTGAACAGAACCAAAGACAGTCTGTGACTGTTCCAACAAACATTGATCTTGTGACAATGCAAATATCTATATTCATAATCATTGTATTAACACCTGACACGCACTTAGCAGAAAGAACGCATCAGGCAGACGACTACCTGAATGAACACAAATTCAATAAAGATGGAGGTAATAAAATATCTTGCAGCAGAACAATCAAATTGCAAGTGTATGAGATTTGCAAAAGGATGTCTATTTAAAGAGAAAACAGACGAGTGTTAATTGCAATGCGGACATTGCTAACAACAAGTCATTGCCTGCACTGTATTAAAATTACTAATTCATTTCTAAGATATGCATGAGACATAAAGAATTAAATGTTATATGATATGAACTATAAAAAGAAGGATTATTTAGAACTGAAACAAATTTTATAATTTATAACTAAAAAATTACTAATTCATTTCTAAGATATGCATGAGACATAAAGAATTAAATGTTATATGATATGAACTATAAAAAGAAGGATTATTTAGAACTGAAACAAATTTTATAATTTATAACTAAAAAATTACTAATTCATTTCTAAGATATGCATGAGACATAAAGAATTAAATGTTATATGATATGAACTATAAAAAGAAGGATTATTTAGAACTGAAACAAATTTTATAATTTATAACTAAAAAATTGCTAATTCAGTTTTCACAGATAATTTTTTTTATATAAGCAACTTAAGATTTTGACCAGTACTTGCATTGCTTAACTTTTGCACAAGAATCAACAACCAATTTATTTAAGTGGTTGCTTAAATTTTTGTGCTTGGATCTATTAAATAGAAAAGAAAACCTTTTCAATTTAACAAAAGCAGTAGAATTGGTAGAATTCTTGAATACAGTATAAAATAACATATTTAGTAACACTTTGATTTAATTTAAGATGTTTTATTTAGTTTTTTGAGTTGCTTAACTGACACTCTCCTCAGTAGTGGAGTTGCTTATAAAAATTGTGTAGTGTATTCTTTTAGTGTATAAATCTTATATGTGAGTACATTTACTAACAGCTGGAAAAAACTATTGCTTTTCACATAAATATAAAAATATACTTAAATAATTCATATCTAATTATGCATTAAGATAACATATTTATGTAAGCCTTATAAAAAAAAATACTGAATCTACAGAAATGCAAACTATGAAAATCATTTCAAATTCAAGCAATTATTAAAATGTTGTCTAAACATCTGAGATGAAAGCTTGTTTTTATTTCATTAGATATTCAGAAGAATATATTTATAAATATTGTGTGAAATTCTAAGATGAGTCTTAACAATTATTCTATGAACTGTTTCATTCTAATAGTCACAACTTTGTTGGTTTTGTCAAAAGTATTCTTTTATCTTCCTCTGATCGACCCTCAAAAAGATGAGAATATGAATTTGGTTAACTCATAGAAGATGAGTATCTTCATCTTTGTTGTTTTGACTAGTATAAAATCCAGCCTTTTCTAGGTGTAAATTATTCTTGCAAAGGTTTGCTAATCTTTACAAATTGTTTTCATTGAAATATTTTAAGTTGGATTAGAAAAAGTTCTGCATCATTTAATTGGAAATTACATAACCTTAATGTGTGGCATTGATTGTCTGTTTAAAGATGAAACAAAGTATTTAATTCTGTACTAGTTTAAATATAGTGTTCTATGAAGAAAATAAAGGAAATATGTAAGTAATTTTGTAATTACATTGTACTTTCAAAATATCAAAAACTTTATCCTGCCCTGCATTTTCTTTATTACTATTGAGTAATTCTTGAATAATAATCTAAATAATAAATAAATAAACATGTGTATAATTAAAAGTATTATCTCACCCAAAAAGCTGATTACATTGAGTGGACTCTTCTGGTGATAGAGGAAAAATCTTACACACACTTATATATTGCATTTTATGTATGAGGGGATACTGAAAAGTTCTTGATCAGGTCAAGAGGTACTTACAAAAAATAAACAAATTTGATCAAATTTTAGCAAGTGGTATTGGCCAAGATCTTTTCAATGCTCATTCTTATGTGAATAAATACACACAAACTCTTAGAACTCTGGTTATTCTAGCTAACTCAAGTTAAATCACATGTTTACAATATTTATTATTTGGTCATAATAAAAAAGAAAAATTACTAAATGCTTTTAATCTATTGACACTTTTAGGTGGAATCTTGTCTCTCTCTTTGATTACTATACCCTACTCCTCCTCCCTACCCATCACTCCTCCATGCCCACTTCTTTTCCTACTCATCCTGCTCTCTATACCACCACCACTGTTCCATGCACTCCTCCCATCTGAATTTGTGGTGGACATACCCCCCCACACACACACACACACCAAAAAAAAAAAAAAATAAAGAAAAAAAAAAAGAAACAGGTAAAACTGACTTTCACCAACATCCACCAGAAATTTCTGTATTCTGATCAGAGCAGGCAACATGCTGTCTAGGACAAAAAAAATTAAATGTGATATAGTTTTAAAACTGACATCAAATGTTTATTTATAGCAAGAACAAGTTTTAATCTGCATAATTTTTTTAATTAAAAAAAAAAATCTTTGCTTCATAAAACAATGTTAACAGATACAACATTTATCAATTGGAACATTGTGTTCAAGTGATTTTCTTATTTATAGAGTAAAACATTTCTTTAAGTCTTAGATCATAACAACCATATTGCCTTCTTTTGTAGATGAATAATTAAAATTTAAATAATAATTCTAGATGGAGACAAAAAGAAGTCCTACCTAATGTCATGTGTTGAGTAATTAACTATATAATTGTAGTGAAATTAAAAAGAAATTAATTATGATTTGTGCATTTAAATATAGTCTTTTATGCTGAAAAAAAATGAAGCCTTGCTGTTTTCAATACAATTTTTTGACCGATGTATTCTCCAGCCATCTTCTAGCGTATGTTGCATCTATTTTATCTCTGTCTCTCATTAGAAATTTTAAAAATATTTTCTATTATTTACAAATTGTTCTAATTGAGGCGATGTAAGGAAAATAATTTGACTATATTTAGTTAGTGTGTCATTTATCTCTACAAGTGCTACTGACACCATGTAACCCACTAATACCTGCTAGATGGTCAGGTCATTGGCGACTAAACCAGTTCCCTAACCAGTCTTTTCTAGTGAAAAGTGTGGCTAGACACACAACAGGATTAAAAACAACACCACTTAATGTATGGATGAGCCTTCTTGTAGGTTTAATAGTCATTTAGCACAATGGAGTGGATTGGGATCCATACCTATGTATGCAGCCAGTGCATGGATGACATGGCATCCCTGGGCAGAGAGCTTGAAGTTAATGGCTAAGGTGGGAAGGTTTCCCCTGATGGACTGAAAGACCACATATTTGTGACCAAGGTTAGCCTTCACTATGGAGGATATCAACTGTGCTTTGACCTGGAAAGGTATGGGTTCTACCAGGTCTACTTGCCCAAGACAACAACACCCCAATTTACAAACCAGATAGGAGACCCTATGACCTCACATGATGATGATGATGATGATGATGATGATGATGATGATGATGATGATGATGCTTTCTTTTCAAATAATTATTTTTATTGCTTATATTTTTGTAAAATTTAATTTATATTTAAACAGATATTTTATTTACTTTTTGTCTTTGGGTGACAATTTTATCAGCTTCTTTCATATTTACTAAAGTTATATTTGAAAATCATATTGAAAATAATTTTTTATTGATGATATCCAAATATTTTTTCAAAATTATTTTTTACCAAATGATTAACCTGAATAAAGATGAGAATAGATTTATAGAGTTGTTGCCTTTTAATTGCAAGCAGTCATTAAAATAATGCTTGCTGCAATAATTAGATTTTTAAAAATCTTTTATAACATTCACAATCATAGCCATCATAATAAAAACATTAAAAATGTATGCTAAATTTCAGGTCAAGTCATTTGAGGAATAAAGTCATATATAATCCAATCAACAAACCAAATGTTTATTTCTAAGAAATAAACAATAAAATATTTTGATCATTACATTCTGTAAAAATGTGATGATAAAAGTGATTTGATTTTATGTTTTCATGGAAGATAACCTAAATAACAGAATTTTTTTTTTTGCGAGAAAATAAATGTATACAAATAACATGACCAGGATTAATATAAAATTAAAATAACAAACTTTCAAATCTTTGAGGATTAAAGAAAAACATTTGGTAATAAATACACGATATGCAGAAATTCTATCCACTTATTTTAAACCCCCAAATCTTATTAAATGCTGTAATTGATTCTTTGAAAATGGCCAATTAAATCACATCAAAGACTGTAGTTCAGGATTTTATTTACCATAATTGATGATTAAGTGATTCGGAATTATATGACCAAGCTATGAAGACAGTTTTCATATTGAGAAAATACCATTTTGGTTAAACAGCTTGTTAAGGTAGACAAAATCAAGCATATATAAGAACAGAGTTCTATTATAATGTTTTCTTATTTTATTTTGTCTATACCATATTATACTTTTATTTAAGTGTGTTCATCTTTGAATGGGTAAATGTACATATTGGCTTGTAACCATCTTTTGCGAGCCTAAGCAGTCTAGTACAGTTTTGGACTTATTTGTACTTATATCTCACCATATTTCTTGTACATTCTCTTTTTTTTTTTCACACAGAAAAAATATCAAAATAATGTTAAGTCCCTGCTTGATTTTATTCTGATAGAGGAGAATTGATACTAAGTTAAAACTTAATAGATAATATCATATTGTCAATTCCATAACTAAGTCTACTCTAATTCAGGACTAATTGTTGTAATTTTATTTACTATTTATTTTTTCATACTTGGAACTGGGTTCCAGTTCCTTCTGGAGTCAGTCTAAATGTCTCCACCCTTGTTTCCTGTTAGGATTGGGTTTCTGGTTCATTCTAAAGTATACCCCAACTCTATACTTCTAATGTCAGGAAATGTTATTTACTAATTATTTATTATTTTTTTCCTTCCTTCTCTCCCAATAAAAGTAGATAGGTTCCTCTATTGTTTGGTTTACACTCCTTCCCAGTCTTTTGAACAGGAGTAGAGGTTTATCCCTTGTTTCCTGCTTAGGCTTGGGTTTCTGGATCCTTCTAAAGTCTATTTCAAATACTTCTGATGTCTTTGACTGAACTGAAATGTTATTCAATAATTAAATATTGACTTCTTTAAGTTTAGAGCTTGCTGTTATTTTTCCTGCTTCTTGTCCTTTCTTACACTAATACAACACCACACCATAACCTTCTACCTTGAGTGGCTCTTGGGTCTTGTATTGGCTGAACATTATTAGTAAAATAAAAAATACTTTCAAAAGATTTTTTGACAATGTAGGTTTAGACTGAAAAGTTGATTGTTTTTTTATTGCCCAGGCTTTTTTGCTTTCAGTAATAACCCTCACTAACCAGGCTTTTGCAGCAGAAACTTAAATCTTTCAGCTATTAGCTATTCTAAATCAAAGATCTGGAGCCAGTGATTTAAAAGAAAGAATGATGAACCTTTGTGGGAATTCAGTTTCTTGCGATGATTATATTCTTTCAATATACAGAGTGTGGCACAGATACCTCCCACATACTGGCAAGACATTAACTAGATTAAACACCATTGCCACTAATTTCTTAACATTATGTGGGAGGTATTGCTGCCATACACTGTATAAATTGCTAACTGCGCACAGAATTTTGAGATTTCAAAAATCAAGTCTTAAAATTGACAGGACAGTGAAAATATTTGTTTCTGTTTCTTGTCACAAGTGACTCGATTTTTGTTGTTTTGAGAAGCTGTTTTCATTTAGAGACAAAGTCCACAAAACACCAGTATATTTAATATGTCTAACACAAAGCCAGATAGAAGAATTATAAAGTATGAAAACTTATTTATATTATTTACATGCAAACTAATTTCCTTAACTTTGTTGTCATTAGCACAGAATATAGCCTAGAAGATTGTTTTGTAAAATTGGTGGTATAATAATTGAGAGTACAGTCCCTGGAATAGTTAGTACGGACTCAGTGATTACAGGGTGAGTAATAAATTAGCAGTACTAAAAACAAACAAACAAGAGATATCCCTAGGCATAGTGAATAGACTTCACAATTTCTGCTTGAATTTCTAAGAGGAGGAGGAATTTACATAATTTATATTTATATCTTTGTTGTTATCATCACAATGTTTTGGCCACTGCACCCTTCGGCCTTCTTCAGATGTCTGCCGATCCAGGTAACCTTCAGGAAATTTTGAACTAAACCATTTATTTAAAGTACAGGGGTAGAATT
Source organism: Acanthosepion pharaonis (assembly GCA_903632075.3). Lineage (NCBI taxonomy): Eukaryota > Metazoa > Mollusca > Cephalopoda > Sepiida > Sepiidae > Acanthosepion > Acanthosepion pharaonis. Next base: position 291,545 of record CAHIKZ030001113.1, read on the forward strand.
TTCTCATTCCACTGTTCATGTCTCAGGATATTTTGTCTTGTTGTTATTACTTCATATTTATTGCTTGCCCTGTTTCTATCGAGTCAAAGTCTTTACTACTCAGACCAAGGATTGAACTCACAATTACTATGTCCCCAAATTCCCAAACCAAAACTTTAATCTACTAGGCTATTGTATATTGTTGTTTTAAATTCATTGTCATGACTCTAAAGGATTTAAGGGTCCATTCAAAAGTTACAGCATGTATCTAATGAAAACATTAAAACAAATCTTACCTGGTTGTACAGGTCCATTTTGGGAAAAATAGAAAATTGTCAATTCTTGGAAATAAAATAACTATAAAAATGTTGATGGCAATTTCTCATAAGTGCTGCCATTTTACTTTTGATCTGATACTCTGCAGTATAGACTGAACTAAACAACACTTCCAACACACAATATAATAAAAATACATCACAAAATTGTTTGTATTATATGCTACTATATAACTGGAATGGTTTGGAAATAGCACTAAGCACTAGTTCATTTATAACACAAATGTAATTTACAGGGAAACAAAATAAAAACAACTATCTGTTATTATTATGAATTTTAACTTATCTTAATTTTACTTAGTTTTTAATGTGCCTTTACTCAAGCCACCAATCAATTTCTGTTTTTTTTTTAATCATTTCACCACAAGCAAGGTAATAAAGCTACTAAGTCACAAGAAGTTACCGAGAAAAATAGAAAGACATTATTAAAAAGGGAAAACAATAAAAGACCAAAGAATAACAAGGCAGATAACAATTGACGTTACAGTTAAATTTCTGAGGATCAAATACTGGAAAGCAAGACACTAGAAGAGAGTTCTCCAAGTGAGAAGTGTGAGAGAAGAAGCTGTTAGCATAGAACTGACAGTCACATTTACCCATTTTAACTGTAAAATGATGTGACACTGTTGTCAAATTGCACTTAAATTCATAAAGTCTGGGTACCAGAGAGGAAAGTTCATCAGAACAATTACCATAAAAGCATTCATACAAAAGCCACAGTAAAGCTATATTAGAGCTGTGAGATAGTGACTGAAGCTGAGATGCCAGGTCAGGACCAATAACATTTCATATTCTTCTTTGTATTCTATCAAGAATCTCTAAATACATAGCAGAATAAACAATTAGCTGTAAAAGACTGGAAATAAAGGATAGAAAACAATTAAATATTAAGATGAAAGTACTAGTCAAAATTAATAATAATGGGTGACAATGCTTTCTCTTATAAAAATAATATAGCAATGTCTGTCTAGTAAATGCAATGAAAATAAATAAAAACCAATATTAAAACTCAACTCAAACTGAATTACACATGCTTGAATGAGTAGTTAACTTAAGACATCTTTATATAACAACTTTAAAAATTGTACTTAATGTTCCTAAAATTTTATCCATATAAAGCTGAGTAAACATAACTTGCTTAACTGTCATGATTGATCAGTAAAAAGTAAAATCTGTGTCAAAATGATATTTTGTCTTTCTAAATGATTATCTGTTTGGAATGGTCAAGTTGGAAGCAACTTGACTTATATGTGAAAAAAAAAAGAGAAAAATGCAAAAGAAAATCAATTGAAATAAATGTAAAGCCAGACAGATGCACAGAAAAACAACAACAATCCAATCAGGCAAAAGATTTAGCGGATTATGAATTTATTTTTCCCCATGTGGAGAATGAGTGGAGATGCCAGGATGAGATTATCCCCACATTAAGGATGAAATTTTGGTAATGGTGTATGCACTTTATATTTACAATGAGACAAGATTGTTTGGAATGACTGATTTGTTTTGATGACATCAGTAGGGTTGGATGAAGATTAAAGAGCAAATCAGGAAACTAACAATAGAACAGCTTTTGGGTGTTTGGCATGTAGTTTGATAGTATATTTTCCTTCACTGGGATAGAAATATTGAGGATGTTATATTATATATATATATATATATATATATATATATATATATATATATATATATATATATATAACTAATATGACATATTTCATTTCCCATATATATCATATTAAAATCAATTGTTAATACAAATAACTCCAAATTATTCCACTCCCTAAAATTTCTGAAGAAGCTAAATAGTCAAACAAGTCAAATTTATAAAGATTTCTTACTTGTTACTTATTCAATAACTATATATATATATATATATGTGTGTATGTATGTATGATAAAAATATAGTTTTAAGGTATACTATATTTATGGGTTGTAATGTTCAGTATCAGTGACAGTGCATATGTACTTGTAAATATAAAAGTCAACATTGAGATTAACACACAGCAGGGTCAGTCTGTTTTATATTTTAACTCAATTTTCAGGCTATGTGTGTTGTGTTTTGACTTGACTATTTATATATGTTGGTCAATGGTGCATTATGGGTAGCAAGGTCTATTGTATTATCCTCACAGTTACTGGGTGGGTGGTAATGGTTATATTTCAAATCATTCTTGAAACTATTAAGTAGAAATAATTGTGGATCTGAATACAATTATTTGTAGCTATTTTATAGCGTTGTTTGTTAATATTTTTACTCATTGTTTATTACTGATTTCTTTATTATTTTTTGCTGAATATTATTATTACATTTACTTGTGTTTATGCGTGCATTCATAGTTTGTTAATTTTTTTTATTATTTACTTAATTTGATACTTAACTTGATACTTATTTTTTGGTTTTGATTTTTTATTTATTTTACTTATTTTTTTCTCTATTCATTTATATTTTTCAATTTTTAAGTAATGTAGTATAAATTTATTTCCATGTCTGCATTTTGAGATGAGTTATGATCAATTATTTAGTGATTTGAATGGTCTGGGAAGGTAATTATAGCTATCTTCTCCTCCAGATAGAGTTTACAGTTTTTGGATTTATTGTTGTAGGTCTGATGCTGTTTTCCTTATTTTTCATATTTTTGGATTTCATTTGTTTTTTGTTTTTAATTTACCAGATATATTTAGAAAGCATTGTGCTGTTCACAAATTTACTATTCTTAAAGGATATTTTGTGTGCATAGTTTCTCTGCTTCCAGGGTCCTTCAGTTACTTCTATGTATATTTTTCATAGTTATCTGATGATTTTACCATGGCTTGGTATAATACATTGTTTTGCAAGCAATTACCATTTAAGAGACATTCATTCTTTACTTTGCAGTTATGCACAGGCTTGCTTTGTGCTGGTACTTTGTTGGTTGTTTTTATTGTGCTTTTTTATCATTTGTGTCATTTTCTTGGTGCAACTGTAGCTGATTTATACTGAATGTTTTTTGTTGAATATTTTGTTGAGTATGTTGATGTTGGGGAAGTTTTTGTGCATGAGTTCAATGAATATTTTTGTCCTGTTTTTACATTTTTTTGTATGGTGCATTGAGCCATATGATCTTTCTTTTCCTGTGGTGTGTATGCAATAAACAATGATTAAAAAAAGTTAAAAAACATCATTATAAAATTGCTACAAATAACTGTATTCAGATCCACAATTATTTCTACTTAAAAGCCTCTAGAATAATTTGAAAAATAACTGTTACAGCCTACCCAATTAATGTTATATACAATAGATCTTCTACCTATAATGCACCATTGACCAGTCAAGCCAAAACACAACACACATGGCCTGAAGATTGTGTTCAAGCATTAAAAAGTCTGTCGCCACTGGGTGTTGATCTCAATTTTTATATATATATATATATATGTGTGTGTGTGTGTTTGTGTACACAATTTTTCATATACTGATGAAGAAAGAGGGGTAGAAATGCATTTAACTTAAGTATGTGTATATTCATACATTGCACAAAGCAACTCAATCTATATTGTGACTACATGTGCCAGCATTTAGGATATCAGATTAAATATAGAAGTCACAAAATCCTTTTCTGACAATTAAATTTTGATTACTTAAAAACTAATTTTGAAAATTACTTACATCTTTTATATACTGAGCTGCACAGTATTTTTTCAGTCTTATATACACTGCGTGCCAAATTATTATCGAGATAACTTTTTTTATAATATTTCAAAAGCCATCCAATCAATTCACAAAATTTTCAGACAATGTTGGCAACACAGACCTGCACAATCAACATAAACAAACTGGCGCAATTTTTGTTATCAGCACGGTGATTTGAGCATGCCAAATTATTAGAAAAGTGTAAGAATTTAGTGAAAAGATAGGTCGTAAAAGCAATTTAAGTAATGCTGAAAAGAAAACTATCACCTCAGAACTCTCAAAAGGTAAATCTACCCTAGAAATTTCTAAAATGATAGGGAGCTGTCATCAAACAGTGAAAAAGTTCACCTCCGACCCTACACAAGTACGCAAAAGGGCAGATAAAGGCAAGCCAAGGGATAATTCACGTTGTCTCATGTCACGACTTAAACGAGAGGCCACGAAAAACCCTGGACTTATCAGCCAAAAGCTTTTCACTTGAATTGGGTATCCTACTGTGTCTAAAAGTACTTGGTGTCGGTATCTAAGGGAAATAGCAACAACAGTCAAACCTGTATCAAAGCCTCTGTTGACGAGAAATCACATTCAAAATCAATTGAAATGGGCTGAGGACAATATGAAGATTGACTTCTCTAAAATTTTTTTCACAGACAAAACTCGAGCAACACTTGATGGGCCAGATAGATGGTGCAAAGGCTGGGTAATAAACGGACAGAATCGCCATCAGCGTTTGAGACGTGCAACAAGGCGGGGGAGGCATAATGATTTGGGGTGGTATTATTGGAAAAACATTAGTGGACCCATGGAGAGTACCAGATGGCATCAAAATGACTGCTGATGCATACATAGCGTTGATGAAGGAGCATCTTGAACCGTGGATGAAAAGGCAAAGAGTTGCCTTCAGAAGGGCCATTGTTTTTATGCAAGATAATGCTCCCTCACATGCTGCTCACAAGACTACTGAATATTTGAAATAGTTAGGCTTCGATGGACCTCAAAAAATGAAGTGGCCAGCAAATTCTCCGGATTTGAACCTAATCGAAAACCTTTGGTGCATCATGAAGCGAAGATTGTACGCCAACGGACGACAATTCAGGAGCAACGCTGAGTTGTGGGAAGCAATTCTTGACATATCTCATGGCATTACAGCAGATGACATCCTACAATTAACAAATTCTATGGATCATCGACTTCTTCAAGTAATTTCAAAACAGGGAAAGCACATTCCCTATTAATTTGTTTAAAACTGTGCCTTTGTTTGTATCTTTATTATTTGTTTGATTATCTTATTTATTAGCTTCTTTTGATCATAAACATTCACGTGCAATATTAATAAACGTTTTGTTTGCTCAATTCTGGGAATTTTACTAAACCTTTCTAATAATTTGGCACACTCAAATCACCATGCTGATAACAAATATGGCACCAGTTTGTTTACATTGCGCAGATCAGTACAAAACTTTCAGTGATTGCGCAGGTCAGTGTTGCCAACATTGTGTAAAAATTTTGTCTGAATTGATTGGATGGTTTTTGAAATATTATAAAAAAAGTTATCTCAATAATAATTTGGCATGCAGTGTATTCTTAAAATTGCACATGCATGTATACTATTGGCATATGGATTTCCATGTGGAAATGAAAACCTGTAGACAAAAATGAGTTATAAGATGTAATGATTAACTATCTGTATTTCTGAGATGAGGTATTGAAATTATTTATACTATTTACATTGTCCAATCTGTTGCCCCTTTTTAGTTGCCATATTCACAATGTTTTGACCATTGTACATTCCAGCATTCTTCAGGCGACTGGAATTTCAAACTGAACCCTTTATTTCATTCACCGAGGTAGATTGTACTAGTTCCAATGAAGGGTTCACTTCAAAATGCAAATCACCTGAAGAATACCAGAGTGTACAATGGCTGAAACATGAATATAGCAATGAAGATGAGGACAACAGTCCAAACAATGTAAATAGTGTAAATAATGTAATGATTATATCAAACAGATTTTTCTTTTTACTTCATACCCATGTTCACACTGACAGAAAATATTGATTTTTATCAGTCTAACAATTATTTCAATCAAAATTTACAAAAGTAAAAGACATTCATATAAAGCGCTCATCATTCGGAAATGGTTGACAGACCTGCTGAGAAGTTCAGTAATATTATTATAGTCAGTTTTGTTCTTACTAGGTACTCCATTAGTGAGCATGTGTCATATGCTCATATGGTCACACACACAGGGACATAAATTGACAATTCCTTAGTTAAATATTGGAAAAAGCATTTATTTTTATGCTGCAAATATTTCTTTTTCAATGAACAGCTTTCCTGGTCAATGCATAAAGCCAGTGCACCACCACATAAAACATTATACAATGAAAATTTCTGTTCAAACTTCAGCTAATAGCTATATATTAATGTATGGACTTCTTAATCCACCATCACTCTTCTATATATTTAAACATATATTATTAAATATAACAGACAATGAATGTTTATTATGTCTGAGCATGAGCTGTTCTAATGTTTGAATGTCTGCTTTAAATTCTGGTGAAAATAAAAACAAAAATTGTCACAACACATTACTTTGTATCTAGATATTGGCTCTATTGTAATACTTTGGTCTATCACATGGTATGACATCATAGAACTGTATCTTGAACTATCTGTGTCTGCTATTCTATGACCATTATCATTGCATAGCAATTTTGTACGTCAAAATAACAAAATATCATCTTTGATGGTGGATATCTTTGTTTCATGTCTGTATAACCACTCTGAGGATGGCTCATGTGAACCGAAAGCTTAGGACCAACTTAATAAAAAATATCCAAATGTTGGACAATTTTTGTCTTTATTTTCACCAGAAATTAAAGCAAACATTTGAACCACTGATGATCAGACATAATAGACATTCATTGTCTGTTATATTTAATAATATATGTTTAAATAATGACCTGCTGCCCCAATTCAATATATATATATATATATATATATATATATATATATATATATATATATATATACACACCAATTAGAAACAATATGTGGGAAAATCTGAAGGGCCCTTTCACTACAGAATTAATAATTATCAGAATTGGATTAAATTGTCCCTGCCCCCACAAAAGATTATTACCTGTAGAACAACATTTCAGCCTAGAAACACATGAAAACATATGATGACTAAACATCAGAATTTTTTTTTGTGGGGGGAAGGCTACTTGATCAGGATGACAACTTTTCATCCTCTTATAACTTTTCAGCATCTTCTTATAACTTGCCTCTACCTCACAGACATATACTGAAAGAAGACTGCAATACTCTGAAGGTTGATACTGATTTGGTCCTGAGTAGAGTATGTACTTGCTCTTTGGATGTAGATATTCTGATAAAATCTTCAAAGTTTTCAGTCATATTGTGATGTTGTAATACTTTTACTAGGATACCATTTGTTTCTAAGTTTAAATGGTGATGCATGATGTGATACGGTTCAATGAAAACGGGTGTCATACTATGGAGATGCACACATTATTTTAGTTCAATTAGAGCTGTTTTAGAGGGGTCAGGAGGGATGGCCATTTTGGAATATGTTAGATGTAATACATTAGTGATTCTTTAATATTGGTAACAGCTGTTAAATGAGTGGATAAAGTTCTGGATAGTCATATAATACAGATGCAAGCTAAAATCAAAGTATTTTAAGGATAACAGAGACACAGCTCAGATCAGAGCAGAAATGTTAACAGGGACTGTTTGAACTTGTCTACTTGCAAGAGAATTTTGGCTCATATGTGACTCTTGAGAGACATACACAAAACTATCATGCACATCTCGAGCAGTATTGACATAGTCTCACATGGAGGATTGAATGATTCTGTTTTCATGGATGGTCATTTGTATATGCAATATAGACCTAGGGGAGCTGTATGTCCCAAAATGTATTGTTCCAGGACATACAAGCCCAGTTCCTGGTATCATGGAATTGGGATACTTGAAATTACAAATCTTAATTACCTTTGGGGACAGTTTACATAGGGACATTGTTTAACCCATTCTGCTGTCATTCATGAGGCAAGAAGGTGCTGTACTATTCCAGAAAGATAATGATCACCCACATAATGCCCAGGCAACTGAACATGCTCTGTAGATGTTTGATAATTTCTCTGAATAGTATGCTTGACCTGTCTCCACTGTAACATGTATTAGACAGGATGGAATGATACCTGACTTGTCAGTTATCCAAAGTAAAATATCGCTCTATTACATCCATAGGTGCAAATGTCATAGAATAATGTATTGCAAGATAGTATTTGCTATACATATAATCACATACATGTGAGAGTACACACCTATATTAATGCCCAAGAAGGATATATATAAGAAGTATTAATATGGGCGTTGAGTAGTGTTGATGTATATCTTATTTGGTTGATTGATTGATTGGTTTTCTATTACTTATTTAAAGCCAAAAAATATTTCATAAGAATTTTCTTTGAGATAATAATGGTTTAGTGATACAAGTCTTACTAATTAATCCATAGCTGGGGGAAGAAGAAATGGATTCATACTTTTCCCAAGAGCATTTGCACATAAGTGAATATAACAAACCCAATGGGAGTTTGAACTCAGCTCTCTGATTAACAATTCCAAGCCATTATCCATTACACCACCCAGACATCCAAGTTTACAGCAAATGGCATTCTCAAGTGATCACCAATCTTAGTAATAATCAGGCTTAATTTTAGTGATTGTATGAGAACCGTTGTTTCAACATGATGTGACTGTAAGCTGTCTTATTTGGAAACCTGTGTAATTGTTTATGTGATCATTTACTGTCATTCGACTATATTAGCTACAAGATTAATCTTGAGAAGTAAAAAATGTAAACACTTCTATAGCAGTACCTTTATTAAAATAGGTATTCCCACTATTAAATATTAACATTCTTTAAATCATCCTGTAGTATATATTTTTTATTACTTGATGCCTGAGGAGGCAATCACAATACATGGCACCTTTGAAAAATGCCTGAAAACCATAGTATGAGGTTGACCCAAGACTTGTGAATGAAATTTGGTAGATGGAACTGTTGATGGTTGTGTTAGCAGAAAGTCACAAATCATTGTGAGCAAGGGATTGAGAACTCATCATGCTGAATTATGTGCTCTCTCCCAGAAACCGTAATTAAGGTTTGCTCAGCATGTTGTAGTATAAACCACAGGTGGGCTCTGTGGGCGAACAGGTATCTGTAATAAGATTTGATTAGCCACCATGGCAGAGGAATATGCTAAGAGATGATTAGTAGCCAGCCATTATTACTTTAAACAATATATTTAGTGGATACACATATTTGAGTAAATGTCTCTGTTTTCTGAACAGTGTAAATTTATATCCAAAGATGAAAAAGTAAAAAGAAATGTGGTTCTACAGAAGGATGCTGAGGATACCATGGACTGATTATGTGAGTAATGACAAAGTTTTAGAGAAAATGGAAACAAAAAGGAAAATTTATATTTAACATCAGGAAGAGATAGTTGAAATTTCTAGGGCACATAATGAGGAAAGAGGACTTGGAAAATCCGATACTCACAAGATAGATTGAAGGCAAGAGGGACAGAGGAAAACAAGATATAACATAATGAGTTTGAGTAAGTGGATGGTGGAACAAAAAGACAAAATTTAAGAGCTACAAATGACAGGTAATTGTGGAGAGGTATGGTCACCTACATTCTGAGGAGACATAGCACATAAAGAAGAAGAAATTTATATTTACAGCCTGCCTATGGCATTTGAGGGAATGACAGATTTAATATTTTTTATGGTTTAGCAACCCCTTGTGGGTTCTTTAAAGCAGAAACATATACAATAAATATTATTAGTCTTATTATCAATATTATTATTTTTGTTGTTTTTTTTATCTCTCAAATTTCTTTCACCAGCCTATTATATCTACATATTATAATAAGCATTAGGCACCTTCACATGGTGTAATGGTTAGCAAGCTTGTCTTGCTAGATCAGTTACAACTGAAAAGTGAGTTCGATCCTCACTAGGTGCTCCATACTTTCGGCCTTGCGTTACATCTTAGTTACGCTTAGAAAATACCCATATTATAAGAAGCATATGTGGACAATCTTTCTTTATATATATGTGTGTGTGTGTGTGTGTGTGTGTGTGCATATATATAAAATAGAATGGACAGTGAGTGTCTGAATTAAGCATTTTAGTGAATTTTTCCTGGTGTCAAATAAATTGTTTAATATCAGGAGGAAACTTGAAAAAGAACATAACTTGCTGAAATTATATTTTATGTCCTGGCCACTTTTGATCATCATTGGTTGTTTTCAAGCAAAGAAGGTAGTAAGTCAAGAGATAGCCAGTGTAGCATTTATACTTGGCTAAAAATTCTGATTTTTAAATTCTTTCATCATGCTTCCATTTGGCCAAAAGATTTTAAAAATCAGAATTTTTGAACACACCTTTGTCCTTTCTCAATGAGATGAGAAATAAAAAATGAAAAAGGAAGTCAAACTTTTTTCCAGAGGTGGGGGAGGGAAATTGTTGGTATTTTTTTCCCCTCACATTATATTACTGTAAGAGATCAAATCTCCCCTCCCCCGGAAAGAAAATCCTACTTCATTTTTCCTCTCATTAAGAAGAGACACAGGCACACCTTAAAATCATGAGTTTTCAAATCTTTCTCCTCATGCTTCCATGTAGTCAAAAGGCCTACTAATATACAATAATTATTATTTTTTTTTTTTACCTCTTGAATTTCTTTCACTGGCCTATATATATACAGTTCACATCTGGGCAATAAAAATTCATTGATTATATGATCAAAAGAAGTAGACATAAGATTTACATCTACTTCATGTTTATCTACAAAATATATGTAGGAGCCTTGAAGAAAAGAAAAAAGAATGCTGATTTTCTCTGACAATGGACTTCTAAAGGAGAATAGTTAAAAGAAGATAACTCTTTTATAACAATTCATCCCAGCCATTATAATTCCAGTGATCTGATAATACTGACTATAACTTCATAAAAACTCAATCAATAAGGTTATGATATGATCAGGTGAAAAATAAAAAAATAAATCAGAGAATAAGAAAAAAATGGCATAATCTGGCTGAGGGATGAGATTCTAAATTTATTGGAAAGATAAACTGAATCAGTTGAAACATCTGGGAATAATGTGAACAAATGGGGTAAAGAGATGATGTTCTGTGTTGTTTGGTATTTGAAAATTACTTTCAAGTCCACAGAGTGTAGAAATTATTAGCTGACATAAAACAATGTCATTCCTGACATCTGTGGTCTGTTCAGAAATGAGCCAGCCATGTAACATTAAAAAAAATGTAGGCTACTTAGGGAAATAGTCCCTTTCAATGAATTTCTCTTGGTACCTCACAAACTTATTTCAGTCAGTATCCCTTTCACTTTTCAGCATAATCTTTTGGGATTACAATCAGCTGCCTCATTCCATTTCTTTAATCTCATCCATGGACTGAAATCTAAATTGCAATGGTGATTTTAACTTTAGGGAAAAAACAGAAGTTACATGGAGCCAAGACTGGATTGCAGATTTTGGTGAGAGATCAGATAGACCTGGATGATGTGATACTTTGCTGAAAAACTCTGTATTAGACATGAAGAATAGGCAGTCAAAATATTCAAAATGGCATACAATCACTAATTTCCTTTGACTGCAGCCTTCACACATTCAACATTTTCAAATGATCTGCATGCCAAAGGCATTCCAGAATATCGCCTGCTTTCAACAGATTCCTAGTCAAGTTTGAAATGATCTCGTCCTTTTATGTGCCATTTTCTTTCATGAACAATCATGACTCTCCACAACATCCCATTCTTCATAGCTCTAAACGATGTTTTCCCCTTTTTATTCCTCCCAGTCTCTGTTATGCTATCCATTTATACACGTTCATTAGGTAGGTTATTCACTGCTTCTCTTGTCTTTAATGTCTTGTGAGCATTAAATTCTCCAGGGCAATTTTTTTTATTATGAATACCAGAAATTTCAACTATCTTTCTGTACAAGTCACTTTTTCCTTAGCATTTTACTTAAAACTTCCTCATTGTTCACATATTCAGTCCATGGTATTCTCTAGATCCTTCTTTTGAACCACATCTTTGTTGCTTGACATTTCCTCTTCATTTGTGAGGAAAAACTGTCCAGCATTCACTGCCATATAGGAGATTTGACAATACATCATAATTCAAAACTTTTTTATGGTTTCTAATGAAATTTTCTTGTTTCTTAATACTCTATTTAGCTTTTGAAAGGCATCTTTCACTATTCCAATGTGCCTTCAAATTTGTTTGCCACATTTAACACTTTCCAGATATTTAAATTTTTGTACTATGTTACGTGTTGATAATTGTAACAAAGAAAAAAAAATTATTTACCACAACACAGAGATAAATCACAAACAAATATTTAATTTACTAAAACAGAACATAAAATATATACAAGATAAACAATTGTGGCCTACAAAACAGAAAACACAGAGTTACTGGCTAGTGTTACGAGGGAGAAGGAAAGGGAGTCAAATATCTTAAATCACTTTAGGGCTAGTGAAGTAATCTAAGTGCTATATTTGGAAATCCACAAAGGTGTGTAAATAAATATTAATTTTTAGTTTGGTCAATGAAAATTAGTCAAAATTCTATTTACCAACTTTGTTCCATGAAATTTCTTTTGGGTTTTGTTGGTCGGCAACTTTTATAGAGATTCTTTCGGCTGGATATAATAGTCCTTGAATCAAAAGCCGGAGTTGATACTGACAGCAATCTGTTTTCACCAACTGACAACCCTTTTCCAAAATCCCATTTTTATAGGGGCTAACACCTAATTTGCATATTTCTAGATGTTTCTCGAATCATCTAGATTTTTCTCGAATATACTAGAATGATCTAGAATCTTCCAAACATTCTACTTCTAATTTCTCTATTTTACAACTACTTCATGAATGAAAACTTTTTTGTAATAACAAGTAGAACTCAAAGGAATCCCTTATTATAGAAATGCATCCTCGTAACAACTAACTTAATTCTGATGATTTCAAATTCATAGCCCACACGTTGGGCTGTCCCCTTTTGCTAATGACTATACTTTCTGTTTTCTTACAAATAATGGTTAATCCTTTCTCCCCATGATACCTAAATTTTATTAGGATCTTTCTCTTTCAATCATCGTTGAAAACTTTGTTAATGATTCAAATAATTTTTATGGATAAATGTTAAAGTTTGAAACAAAAATACATATTAACTGTAAATGTGATGGCCATGGTGTACACAAACTTGGTGTATGTGCGTCCATAGCATGGATTCTCAAATTAATAAATAATGGAGGGATACTTTCTAAAGCAGCAATATATAAAACAGTCCATGTCAAAAAATTCAGGACATGTTCTTAGTCCATCTGACAATTGGTTAACAAATAACTTTCAGACATTTTCACAGTTAGAATACAGTATGCCTGTGGGGATAGGGATGATTATTTGTGAGCTTTGGAATCCTTTGGTAAGTAATTCCAACTTGTCTTCTCTGGGTTTTGTTCTTGTTTTGATTGTTGCATTCTTTGGCCATCCTTAATTGTATAATTCATTTGGTATATATGTTTTCTCTTTTCAGTGATTCCTGCAGGTATTTATGACAAATTGAGGAAAATCCAGTTACATGCAGATTTTTTGGTTGAACAGTGCACCTGAAGGACACTTTGGTCAAAATGTAGACACAGAAGCTTTAACAATAACAATACAGTGGTCTCGACTTACCATATGTTTCACATTCTGCATTTTCAGATGACCAGATATAAACAGTTTATACATTTTACTTAATGCTCTCAAAGTATAAAAAGTAGGGATGCTGACAATTAAGATAAGCCAAACAAAAAAGTCATTTAAGTATATCTTTTCAGTGAAAAGATGAATGTTCTTAACTTAGCAAGGAAAAGAAAAAAAATTATATGCGGAGATTGATAAGATCTGCAGTAAGAAGCTATATATATATATATATATATATATATATATATATATAAAATCTACCTTGTCTCGTTAACTACAACTATCACTCTCCCTGTTAAATTACAAAAATTACACTACCCATCAATTCCTAATCCCATTTTTCCTTTCATTTCGTTGTTGGAAGTGTTACCTGATGATCCGGAGTCCTTCAAAAAGGATTTTGGTAAAATAAATTATTGTAATGGTACCTTAAAGTGGTCTGTTTTTTTTCATTAAATATATATATATATATATATATATATATATATATACACACACACACAAATGAGAGAAGGAACAGATGAAGTAAAATTTCACTGTTCATAGCATTTACTTTTTAAAAATGTGCTCAATACAAAGTAGAGCAATATATTATTTTAGATATTAGAACAAAAACATGTTGCAATTGCTACAGAATAGCTTTTGTGTTTTGGCACTACATTGTACCTCTTCAGAGGTACATTCTCTAGCAAGGCTGGAAGTGTGTTCAGAATGAAGTCCCTGTAGACAGCTCCTGTAAGACATACTGGGAGAACATATGAACCTACCAGACAATCACCTACAATTCCAGCCCACACATTAATCGTAAACTGATGTTGGTGTCTAGCCTGTATTGTACTATGGGGATTCTGATCTGCCCACAAATGTTGGTTGTGTAAATTGGTTATTCCATCTTTCAAATGTTGCCTTATATGCAAGCAAGACTGAAGAGACAAACAACAGATTAGCAGATTGTGCAATAAACCATTTGCAGAAGTTCTCTTGTGATGAGTGATCAGAAGGCGAAAGACTCTGCACACATTGCAAATGATACAGATACAGGAACTGCTCTTGAAGTACCCTCCATATGGTACTATGGGATGTACAACATGCTAGGACCACTTGATGTGTGCTGATACATGGATCAACTTTGACAGCCTGTAAAGTGTGTTCATCATGGTCAAGCATATGAAAAGATCTTGGGCTTCTTCAATTCATAGATTGTGGTGCCACAAATCCTGTCTCAGAAATGCAACAATAAACTTGTTATTCCATCTCTTCTAAATGTTGCCTCATCCATAAACAAGACTGAAGAGACAAACAACAGATTAGCAGATTGTGCAATAAACCATTTGCAGAAGTTCTCTTGTGATGAGTGATTAGAGGGGGAAAGACTCTGCACACATTGCAAATGATACAGATACAGGAACTGCTCTTGAAGTACCCTCCATATGGTACTATGGGATGTACAACATGCTAGGACCACTTGATGTGTGCTGATACCTGGATGATCTCCAACAGCCTATAGAATGTGTTCTTCATGGTCAGATATGCAAGTAGATAATGGTCTTTGGTTTGTGGTTGCATAGATCCTGTCTCAGCAGCACAACAATAAACAGTAGCAAAGTTTGGCTGCCTTCAGCCTGGAAACAAAATCTGATGCAGCTGTGCAGCCTAGTGTACATTACGTTCATTCAGTTGTATGTAAAAAGCATATCTGCCTGCTCATGATATGAATATTATGCCATTGTTAAACAGAATGCGTTTTAGTTAACTCACTACTACACACATTAAACGTTGAAGACAGACTAGCCAAAAATGTACATGAATGACAAATTTAACCTTGTCTACATGGCAATACAGTGTCATCTCCTGTAAACTTTCTCTAAATTTAATAAATCAGAAATGAAGGATTTGCAGACATATGTTTATATGAACTTTTGTCCTTGTTTAGGTGTGAGGACCCCTCCCAAATTTGTAAAAGTATTTTTGATACACTCATATATATATATATATATATATATATATATATATATATATATGTGTGTGTGTGTGTGTGTGTGAAAGAGAGAGAGAGTGCAATTCATGGCATCCATTGGGGGCTTGAAATATATTTACGGAATATAAAACAGAATGACTGTACTATGTTAATCATGATTTGTCTCAGGATTTGAGAAAATTATATGATATCTTATTAATTAATATATGGACTTAAAGGCCTTTTGAAACTTATGAAATATGTTTTGACAGTGTTCCCTGTTTTAAGAGCACTAAATGAGGATCAATTTCTTTATCAATAAATTACCAAACCAGCATCTTACCCACAGAACTGCAGATAAGCTCTCAATTTTTCTCATGTTCAGAATATAAAATTAAAAGATGTTCTAGTTATTCAATCTCATACCTAAAGGACAATTTACAATGAAGGAGTAGACATTGTGTTAATATAACTATATATTCACACAGACACACATATATGTATACAGAGACCTTAAATTTTTCTTTAATAAGATTTCTAACATTCAGAGTGGTAGACAAATGTAAATGTTTAATAAAGAAATGGATCATCTATTCAAATACAACTATCCACTAAGAATAATATTTAAAGCGATAAACAACATATTGGATTAATAAAAATCCATTACTTTCCTTAGAAAGATTCATACACATGCACACACATATTATATATCGCTATCTATAAAAGGCAGGATGTGTGTGTGTAATGAATGCATGGCTGCAATTTTTGACGGATTTGCACCAAAATTTATATGCACATGCTCCAAGTTAGTGGGAAGGCCAAGACTGACTTTGCATTTCCCACCTCCCATTGATAGTGGAAATAATCAATTTTTTCATGCTTCTATGGCGGTTTTCATGTAGTTTGCGGCCATTTTCTACTGGCCAGAGTGAGAGCCAATAGCTGGCCGCCACGAATAGGCAGGAAGATTCTATTGGCCAGCATGAGAGCCAACATCTGACTGACACAAATGTTAACTAGCATGCTAGCATGCAAAAAAATCGATAGCTGCATTCGTCACAAGTAGGAAAAATTTAAATCTGCATGGCACTTTACTCCAATTGGTTCATTTGCTTGCTTAAACTCAATGTTGATTCTGATTCTGCAGAACTGGGTTGGGTGTGAAAAAGTATTTGTTTTTTAACATTCTTTTTTCATTTGATTTTTCCAGTTATGAGTCCTTTTTTAAAGTTGATCGTTTTGTGTTCATTTTGTTTAGTTCTTTTTTCGTGACCGATTTAATGTTTAGTATAGAGCTTAGAAAAAATTTGCAGTGTGAGATAGGCAAGAAGTAAGGAATGTAGCAACATCAGCATGGCAAAGGGCACTCCTTTAAAGGCAAGGAAGGGCAAAAATATTTTAAGTCAAGTGATAATGATTGCTGTATGAGTCGTACGATTTTTGAATCAGGCATGGGCAACGCTGCTAGTATATATATATATATATATATGCACACACAAAGAAACAAACATACTCATGAGGCCAGTAAAAATGTAATATCTGTTCTTTAATTAAAACAATGTTAATAATTACTCTATATAACGCCTACCAAAATAAACAAATCTAAAGGATTCAAAATTTAGTCCTCAACATCATTTTCTTTTTCAATAGTAATATTACACATTTGAATGAGAGCATACAAAACTGTATAAGTGACTTGGCAACTTTCTTAGTCATGCATGACTTACTTCTTTCAAATCATCATCATGGGAAAACAGCTGTCTTCTGAATGTCTCTATCATAGACCCAAACAGATAAAAGTCTGAGAGTGTTAGGTCAGGACTGTAGGTTGAATGAGACAAAATGGCCCACTGTTACTGCTTGTCTAGTTTCTAAGATGCTGTGAGGCTTTGCATTGCTATGTTGCAAACGCAAATCACTCACCTTGAAATGTGGCTTAACTCTTAGAAGTCAGAATTATATATCAGTGGATATAAACTACAAACTATAATTAACTATAAACTGTATGATAACCTGATTCCAAAATACAGTGGCCATCCTTTTTCATACATGTGCTACTTTAAACTACTAGGTGAATAAATGCCATTGATCATCTTTTGTTTTCTAGCTCATTGTGACTAACCTAGGTCTCATCTCTTACAACTACCCTGCTTAGGAAGATGCTATCTGTATTTGCAGCTCCAGAAGCTTTTCAGTAACGACCACCTTCTGCTCCTTCATAGAGTCTGTAAGCATTCCTGGAACTCACTTTGAACAGACCTTTGAGTAACTAAGAGACTGTGCTATATATTAAGATGATTCACCTGAAGGGTTTTACAATACTGATTCCCCTCTCAGCTCTAATGAGAACAACCTGTTTGACCTAATGTTCATTCACAGCAACAGCTGGCCTGCCACTAAACCTTTCTATAAACATTCACTAACCTTCTCTGAATGCTTTCAGCACTTTCTCCTTAAAAAAAAAAAAAAGCAGGTTTTATGACAGCTCTGCTTTTGATGTGGGTCCAGAGAAACACCTGTTTTGAAAGAGGATTATGGGTAAGAGAATACTTTCTTTGGCCTTCTAGTCATTTTGTGGTTTCTAGTTTAAACAACAACAAAAAAAAAGCTTAGAATTCTAATAATTTTAAAGTTTAATTAAAACAAGAATTTTATTTTTAGAACATGTTTATTACTACATGAGCAAAACATTGTGCATATATTACTACATGAGCAAAACATTGTGCATATATTACTACATGAGCAAAACATTGTGCATATATTACCAGCACTACAATGCTATTACTTTTCCATAGAGTCATCATCAAGATTGATTCACTTGGCCTATCACTGTCTATCAGTGCATAAATAAAGAATTGAAGAATTTAGTATCATGTAACTGAATCCACACTTGCATCTCTGCAACAGCAGTGTCATCTGCACAGAAACATTTCCTGCATAAATGTTATTTGAGACTTACTACTATTTCCACAGTGAATACTAAAGAAGAACAATAAATGGTTAGGATGCTAGTAAGTCAAACAGTCAATGAATGATTAGTGCCAGTAATTATTATCTCTAATTTAGTATCACTCTATTTTCAAGCTTACTTCAAAAATACATTTCATAAAAATAACAATTTATCTATTGCAAGTATGATACAAATCGTAGCACATAGATGAGCTCAGAAATGGTTTCTGTTTACTTTTTCTAGCGTTGGGTGCTAAACAAATATATTAATCTCAGAACATTGAACTTCAATGTTGAAGATAATTTCTTTTTGAATTAAAGTGCCTGTAATTATAATAATAATGATGATAATTATATTTGAATAAATATTATTACAGTATGATGGAGTTAGGCTAGGTACAAGAACTTGTAGCCAAACATTGACCTAAACCTAAGGGATAATCTTTTTTAAACAATTTCGAAAAAACAAAAACAAAAAAAAACATGTCACCAAATACTGTACATAAATAATTTCATTAAAATTTTAAGTGTTTATCTTCTTTTTGTTATGTTTTTTTTTCATAAATAAATCACACAAAGAAATTAGTGAGCAGTTCCTATCAAAAGGGATAGCTGTTATCTGCCTGCTACCAAACCAGGAAGAGAGTAAATGTGAAGTAAGCAAGTCAAATAGAATGATTTTTATGAGTTTCAAAAGATTGAGAAAGTGCATGTAATTCATGGTTTCTCAAGTAACATTTTAAAACTGAATAAAGAATCTTTCTTTTCTGTTTTACACATTGAGTACTGGTGCTAATATAATAGTACCCAATCTATAATAACAGGTAAAATTTATATTAATAATAAATATACATGTTTTCCTCACTGGAAGCATAATTCTGAATTTATTGCACAACGCAATTCAAACAGTACCTGACGATTATGCCATGAATGAAACTCACACTACTGGTGAGGAAAAATATATATATATATATATATATATATATATATATATATATATATATACACACACACACACACACTTCCCAAAGTCTGACAAAATGGCAAAACATCATTATTTTTGATATCTCATCAATTTTTGTTATGTCAATAACTTTTCAGCAGCCATTTATTTGTATCTATGATTTTGTGTATAAGAAAGTACATATTCTGGAATATAAAGAATTAATGGATTTATTTTTAATTGGACATTTTTATTATTTCAAATGTTATTATAGTGGACACTTTGTATTTGAAAATGATACCCCATTTTTTTTATTAAACAGTATGTATTACAGCTAGTCTATCACCTACCTGAAACCGTAGTAAAGAAAAACACTCTCCCCCCATAGGGATCAAACCTGCATTCCCCTTTGTAGGGGAAACCACCATTTGATCAATGTACTTTACTGTTTGGCCATGAAGAAAGACACAGCAAGGAATGGTCTATTTTCCCTCTTTTTAAACAAAGCGCATCCTCTTCACCCAAATTATTTTCTCAAAAGCATCATAATGCTCAGTTTTTTATCTGAAACAAGCAAAAACAAATTCTAAAGAATTAATGTATTTATTTTTAATCTAAATATTTTTTATTACTTCAAACATTAGATCCTTCTTATTTGAAACAGATGCCCCATTTTTATTTATTAAAAAGCGTGCATTATGTCTAGTAGTATTCAGATTGCATGTGAGAAATAATCTGGATCAAACCATAGCTTCCCCTACAAAAGGGGGATACATGTTTAACCTATGTCAGGGAAAGCATTTTTCTTTGCTAACATTTCTCAACTGCTCTGGCCAATAAATAGATATAATACACACTGCTTAAGAAATAAAAATGGGGCAACTATTTCAAATATGGCATATCCACTAATGCATCCAATAACATTATATATATATATAGCACAGTGAAAGATGCATACATCAAAATATTTAAACAGCCATAGACACAAGTACAGTGTACACAACACAATTTTGTGAGTGTGTGTGTATCAAGATATTTGTTCCCATTAAGTGATCTATAAGAGATAGAATGTTACATGTGTGTGTAATAATATCATTATTTTAGATTAATTCAAATAGGAACTGATATTATGTGTATTGCAAATGATCTTATTGGGTAGCTGAAAAAGTTTGTTCAGTTAATCAATTGAAAATAAATGACATTTTTACAAATTTATTTTTAACATTAACTTTATTGAACAATATATTTACTGTTTTTGTTCCATTATTTTCTGCCATATTTCAAGCAAATTCATGAATTCATCCTCTTAAAACTTTTTGTTTTTAGACAAAGAACACCTTTGAATTCCTTTTACAGTCTTCCACAAAAGTGAATTTTTTCTTCTTTATTAAAATAGTTCTGTAAAGACCTAATTAAATCGAAATCCTAAGGGGCAATATTTCGTGAATAGGGTGGATGAGTTAAAATTTCCCAGCTACATTCTAACAATTCTTTGCTTGCTCACCAAAGAATCATGCACTCTCATATAATTTTTTCTTTTAACTAATTTTATCCAATTTTTATCAACTGCTACCTTCATTTGGTTTAATTAAAAGCAGTAGTTTTTATCTTTAATCAGTTAAACTAGAAGGTAATCAAGGTAAAAAAAAAAGTCTTCACTTCTACTATTTACAGAAGCACATTCTTTGGATGAAAACTAGCTCTTGGCATAGTTAGTGGTGCTTTATTTCACTTATCCAATAATCTTTCATATTTCATGTTGCTAATATCAATTTTTATGGCCTATTAAAATTTGTTCAAAAAAAAAAAAAGAAAAAAAAAAGGAAATCGAAAAAAGGAAAAACAACAAAAAATTAAAGGGTTTTCATTTTATGGAAACCACACATTAAAGTGACTAACATAACCAAGCCAATACAGAGGATTTTCAAAATTTATTTGGATATTTTAAGTGTGTTGGGTATATAAAATTGAAAACAATTAAATCAAGACATTAATCAATCATAAATAGTCAACTCAACTGTGGAACATCATTTAGCATGAAATTTCCAGCACAAAATCTTGCAAACAACTTTTGGCACATTTGATCATTCACAGAACAATCTGCATAAATATTTGTGTAGTCCAGTGCCATTTTCACCATCCTTAAAATAAAATAGAATAATATGTCTGAAAATGCTGCTTATCTTTTTTCTATTTTTAATAAATAAAAATATATTAATTCTGATAATTTCTAACATTCTAGTCGGAAAGTTTGTTACTATTTAAATGACAAGTGTACAGACGGACTCCATTCATTAGTTCCACCAGTTCAGATTTTTACAGTTTGGACATTCCATGTTACTTTCACAAAGTCAGAAAAAACCCTCATTTCATCTATGTCCCAAATGTAGGAAAAAAGTTCAATTCTGACAGTTTATTCTCAAGAAATATCACTTGTGAAATGGTTAATTGTCCTTATCCTCATAATCTTCACTTCCTACTCTTTAATTCATATCACACACCTCATTCAGTAACAAGTGTCTCAAGCCTTGTATTGAGTGAATTCTAATATTAAAAAAAAAAGTTAGTGATGATTGGGATTTGCAAATAATTAGAATATAAATTCTATAAATAGGAAGTTGCTTAAAATCAAGCAGAAGCAAGTGAAGGAAGCATTTGAGTACAATCAAAAGTAGGGACCTTCACAAAAAAAAGTACCTAAGGTTTAAAATGAATTTTTAAAAATGAAAAATCTTTCCTGAAGCTTTTTATTTAAATTTAGTTTTAATTTCAAGCTAATAGATTAAATTTAATATTTCAAATAAGCAAAATACTTTATTGTATTTCAAAAACTAATTTAAATTGACTGGAAGTGATTCTTTTTTTTATCTAAAAATAGCTGATTAGCAACCTTTTTAGTCATCTTACATTGCAATGTAATTCTCTTTATTAAAAAATCTTCCAAAAATAAAATATACTTTTCTGAAACTTTGAGGAATATTAGCCGATTTAAAGTATACTTAATCTGATTCAAAACAAATATTATTTACTTTAAGTTTAAAATGTTGCAGAAATGCATTTTTTTAACCAGACAGTAGCTGTGTTGACAGCCTGATGGCAGAGCTAATGTTGTTCTACAGTCTTTATCTGTAAAATATGATTAAAAAAAATGATGTGTGCATCTTTTTTATATAATTGTTAAGTACTTAGCAATCTTAAAAATTTACGAAAATATTTTCCATAACCTAATGTTTTATTGAATTTTAGAAATGATGGTTTAAATTTGCTATAGTTATCACCCTTATTTTCTGATAATGTTGTGTATAGTTATGTGGAACTACCCATACTTAAAAAAATTGGCATGTTTATACGCATACAAAAAAATCAAAATTCTTTTAAAAATATTGGTGTTTAATGATTTGTATTAAGCTTTTCCATTTATGACTAGTAAATATAGTTTTCACTTAATATCATGTAAAATGCTGAAATTAATACAGAATTTTAAAAGATTAAAACTTAAATATTTCAAATTAAAATTTTTTAAAAAATGAAAACAATTCTTGTAAAAATTCCTTATTCATCAATGAGACAATAGTTTTTTAAGACAATATGTCCTTAATATATCTTATTTATAAACGCTGCTAATAGACAGAAATAACTTCCCTTGAGTGCTCACTGTGGAGAAAAACAGATTTCTACCCAGAAGCGAACTATGGGTCATATTGAATGAAGGGATGATGAGTATGTGGTGGTAAATAAAAGTGGTTATCCTTTTATATCTTTTGTCAGTCCTGATTAATTTTTATTTACAAATGCAATTAAAAGTTAAATAATATCACAGTTTTATTGTATTTTATAATTCGGAGCAGATTTTCAGTAAATGGTGTTTCTGTTTTCACAAAAACAAATTGATGATTTAAATTCTCCAAGGAGTACTGCTTTTAACTAAAATAAAATATGAAGAAGTTGAAATGATAATTTCCCAAAATTTAATAAAACTAAGCTAAGCTGTAAAAAAAAAAGAGAGTATTTTTACCAAGAAAAAAAATTTCAAAAATAATTTCATTCATTTGTGAATAATCCTGAAAATTTCATTAAAATCCAACAATTATGTGATTTTTGTAAGAATTTCTAAAACAATGTGTTTTTAACACCAAAAATGATGGTAAAATTTCCAATACTAATCTTTGACTCACCCACTGACACACACAAAAAAACAAGATTTTTAACCAAAATTGTGAATGTGCTAGAAAGGATTAAAACATTTAATAAAATAATAAATAATACTTTGGTCTTTCTTCTTAAGAATAACAGAAATATTTTGATGATACAACATTGTTTTTATCAAGTTTTTTTTTTTTTTTATCATTGTATGCTCTTTTTTAAAAAAAAAATTAGGAGGCACCTAATCAAAAATGATCCTTTATGTTTTTGTGAAATCAGTTGAATAAAACTAAATGCTTCTAATGCAATGTAAGAGTAAAACTGAAAAAAAAAACTTTGTCAACCCAATATATGAAAGATTGGGTGAAATAATGTCCCAGTTATTCTTATGCTTTAATAAATAATTCAGATGAGCCTCCTCACCTATGTTGGTTTAATTCCACAATTTCAGTCAATAAACTCTCCAATGTTTCCACAAGTGTAAGCCATATTGGATAATCTTTTTTTCCTCCTCTTAGTAAACATGAAGGGAACAGAAACTAAGTTTATCAGTTCAACATCAGGTCAAATTTGGAAGAGGAAGATTGTGTTATTTCATTCCTCTCAGAATAGAGAGTCTGTTTGTCTGAAATATCAGCACTTGAAATCTTAGCATTTTACATGGGGGTCAAATACCAACTACTGATACCGTTAGAAAATATATAGCTATTTTTATCCACAAGATGGATCAGTATTTCACTGGAATCAAGTGACAAAGACTCATTGGCACACTAAAATATGGTGACCAGTTTAAAATACACTTTAAATAATTTTGATAGAGTCCTAAATAATTTGCTAAATAATGATTATAATCCTTCTAAAAACTTAAGAAAACATATTGTAACTCAGTATCAAAATTTCCAGTTAGCTTTGCATGTATATAATTTTATCAAATGAATTTGTGTTTTTTTTTGTTTTTTTGTTTTTTTACAGTAAGGTTCACTCTTTACAAGGTCCAGGGACCACTCAAGGTAGAGGGTTATGTTAGGAGGCAACTTGTGTGTATAGGAGTGGAAGATAACCTGTTCAAGGCTAGGGTTAACTGTTAAGATTGTAGTGATCAGGGAAACATCCTGTTGGAAATCAGTTCCACATGACAATGGTTTTCGGGAAGAAGCTGCTTACTTCTCACTGATGGAATACAGAGAGAATGTGGGTTGTTTGCTACTATGTAAGTGGCATGGCCGTGTTCTTGCCATGAAGATTTGACTTGGTGAGACTAGGGAACATAGCTCGTCTGAGCACTTTCTGTGTAAGTAGTGGTAGAGCAGTCTGTGGGAGAGAGCTTGAAGGGTGGTGAATAATTTGTCACCCACAAAAGCTCAGAGATGTTTTAGGACTCTATCAAAGCTGAAGAGTGAAGTCTGAGCAGCTCCTGCCTAAATATGACAACAGTATTCCATTTTTGGCCTGGTCTGGCTCTTGTAAAGGTAGAGGATAGCAGAAGGAGTTGAGTACTTATTGGAGTGGTTACGCTGGCAGTGGATTGGGCTGACTGAAACCCATACTGCTTGTCACTGAAGAGGTTGTTCTTTTCTAAGTGCTTGATGACCTTATTGATTATGGCCTTGAAAAGCTTACTGGTGATATTGAGGAGACTGTACTGGGAGGGGGAAGATTGCATGCCTGTGTTCTTGAAAACCAGGCACACACTTGACACCTTCCAAAAGCTTGGGAAAGATTTCTCTTTCAAGCAGTGGTTGAATAACTTTGCTAGGATAGGGGATAATTCCAGATTGATATTCTTAAGGACAACCACTGGAATTTTGTCTGGGTCAGTGGCTTTAGGGTCAAGGCCTTTGATAAGTCTAGAGATTTCTCATGTGGTAATGGTAATATTACTGAGATTATGAAGTTGGGGAGGGGATAGCTTTTGTTGTCTAATGCTGAGTTAGAGTCAAAGATAGAGGTGAAGAGGTTTGCTTTATCTGTTGAGGAAGATATGAGCTTGGGGCCATTTATAATTTTGGTCACACCCACTTTATCTTTGTTCATGATTTGGTTGGTGATCTAGAATTCATGGGATCCAATTTGTTTCTTTTCAAACCTTGGTCAGGACTGCTCATGCATGGCGGCACTTAGCATTTTCTAAATCTTTTTTGCAGTGATTGTGGGCAGTTTTGAATGCAGTTGTGGCCAAACTATATCACTCCTTTTGGTAGATATTGAAGTAGTGGTTTTGGTGAGTTATGGCTGCAGCACATTCAGGGGTGAACCAGTTTGGCTGTTTGGTTTTTACTGGAATTTGGTGGTGGTGGTGGGGGAGGGTTATAAAACTCTCTTTTTCAGAAAGGATTCAAACAGTGACAAGAGCAGCAGTTTTGGGGGCAGCATGCTTGAAGAAGGTTGGGAGGGGAGCTTCCATCATGTAGGATCAAAAGCTGACTCACTCTGTCTTCATATAGTGAAAAATTGTTCTATGGAACAAGTAGATGAGGGTTGCCTTAGGTTTGGTATCAATCTGGACACTGATTAAGGAATGTGAAGCATTTATCAGGGAAGGAGGTTGGGAAGTGGTCGAGGAGGTTCACCTGATGTCCTGTTGCATTTCAGATATGGATAGGTTCTCCAGTGATCTGAGTTAGTTCATAGGCAATAGAGAAGTTTCTGCAATATCTGCTTTCAACATTGGTTTTGTTGGAATGAACTAGCATTTCTTTATGGTGAATATTGAAGTCACTACAGATATGAAAGCTGGCTGATGGAAATTGAGTGAGGATATTATCAATCTTTTCAGATATTTAGTTGAAAGTTACTTTTCTTTTGCCCTGAGGGTGATAAAGCAAAGATGAATGTGATACTATGGATAAGTGTTATGTGGAAGCACATATGGGAGATTGATTCCTCATTTTTTTGCATCCCTGCCACAGGGAAACCCATCCTTGATGTAAGTTCTGAGCCTGTAGCCATGATGATTTAGATGGTAGTGTTTCGCAATAAGAGGTGAGTAGCCCAAGACTGTAATCTCCCCTAGTGCACCTGAAACATTGATATTGGTTTCTGAAAGTAACAGGACGTCTGGTTCGGATGGGAGAAGATGGTATTCCACTTCTGGAAAGTTGGAACATAGACCCCAACCCCCTCACATTGGTGTAAGTGATGGAAATACAACATCAATCACCATCTTCTAATGTATTGAACCTCCATTCATCTTTTATCCTTTCCTCATTTCCCCTATACACAGTTTTTCTCTCACCTTCACTCTATGTAACCCCTTGCAAACCTGCAGCACTCCTACCTTGCTTGTGGGGGAATGCTTAAAAAAAAAAAAAATATGTTGGGTCTACTTTTTTTTTTTAGGTTGGGTTTGCTAGTTTTGTTCATTTGCATTTTGATTGTGCAAAGATGTCGTAAGAAGTCCACATGAAAAATTATCTTTCCACAGTTGATTTCCATAAAATACAAAAAAAGGAAAAATTGTTGGTCTTCAGAAATGTTCATAGTAAAAATGTTCAACAGTTTTGAGAAAGTCAAGTTCAAGGCAAGCAATATTTAATGATCCTTTCATTTGTGGGAAGATGAAAAGGGAGACAACTCATACTGAGTGTTTGAAGCAGCCATTTGTCACAAATGAAACACATTCGCTGATAAATGTTAATTTATTGTATGTTATTAAGATAAACTATTTGCTACTTCGTAAGTGAATCCAGCTGCAGTGTAATATAATTTGCTTATCTTACATGTTATTTGAATAGTTAATCGTATATATTTTTTTAAGTTTATATTTAGTTCATGAATTAAATCACATTTAAAACTTGCTGATAGCTCACATGTAAATAAAAGATCAGCCAGGGATAGATGATGTAATAGAACCAACATCAGATAGATAAAGCACTGATCACAAGCTGTCAATAAAAGCCTTACTTTCTCAGAATAAGGGGAAGTATACTTGTTATGCAAAAAGAATTTCTTCCTAAATCCCTAAGATAAAAAATAATGCAACAGATATGAATTTTTTTTTATTAAGCAGAAAGAATTGGACACATTTATTCTTAGAAATATATCACAATATCACTATAATAAATGAATTTGTTTAATCTTAATATTTAACTTGAAGGAGAAAGTGAGAACAGATATACAGAGAAGCAAATAATATGTACCAACAGATTTCATGAAATAACAGTTGGAAAAGGGTGTTGTTGATGCATGGTAAATTCACCAGTTGAAGATGTAATGTAATATTGTAAAATGTTCTAGAGAACGCTTCACTAAAATGTATTTGTTTGTACTTGTGTACTTGTGCTGTCATCTTGTTAAAGTGACAGATAGGAAACAAGGATGTGTATGCAATGTAATGTTTATTGGGATAGAAAGTGGAACTGGTGTACCAAGTTCAAATTCCTGTCTTGTCTGTTATGATCACTTTGTTTGTACTAATGCACTTGAAAAAACAAGAGTCCATCTCTTCCCTCCTGGCTATTAAATAGTAGGGGAGATTGGTTTTTGGTTGGAGCTAGCCCATCCCCCCCCCCCAAGGGCTACTCTGAATTCAGAACTATAGACCAGGAAACAATGCTACAATCTTTCCCAAGATGTCATCTCAATTCACAGATAAAGAAAAAGAATCAGTGAAGAGACATGATCAACAACACTTTGAAAAATACAAAAAAAAAAAAAGAAAAGAAATAAAAGCAATTATATATGTGCATGTGTATATTGTAGCAGTCACTTGCAATAATAATTTTATATGTAAGGATGAAAAAAGAATGTTTTATTTTAAATATCTCTAGAATGAGGCAAAGGTGATTAGTAATTTAGTTTTAACAAAATTTGATCCAAGTCAAAGTAGAACATGAGAAGGAAGGAAGAGTAAGGTTTTGTCATTCAGTTTAAGTAAAATGATTGCTCTAATTTTGGCACGTTCATGAAAATACAAATGTTAGGTTATGTGGTAGAGATACTATGTTCTCTGATATTGGTTGCACATCTTTTAGGATTGTTTGGTCATCTCTGGTGGTAATCATGGGACCACAAACATTGATATGCTATTGTAAGTAATAAAACCTTCAAAAGAAAAATCACATGCAGAGACAAAATTATCATAGACCCAGACAAAATTATCATAGACCCAATTCACTTTCTATTTTAAAAATATTTCATTTCCAGAAATAATTTTTTTGAATGAAAGTGCCAGAAGAGATACAGAAAATTTTAATGTTTTATTTTGCATTTTATGTAACACACAATAGCAGAAAATGGTAGAAAACTGAACAGCTGATTTTAATACATACAATCTTGATTTGGGACTTAAGCCCTTATCAACTGGAGGTCAAATGGGTTTCTTTTTCTTAGTTCTTTTGTTTACCTTTTTTCCAATATCTAATTTATCACTTTTTTCTTGTTTCTCAATTCATCTGGTCTCATTCTTTTTTAATCATTAGAGTTTTTTGTCTTTTGCATTGTAAATATACAATGGATTCTTTCTCAGTTTTTCCCAAAATTTCTCCCAATATTGTACCTTGGTTCTCATATAGTGTGCACAGAAACTGGAAAAGATCCATTGTATATTCATAAAAAAAACAAAAGGTGGTAATTAACACCATGGTGATAAGTGAAGGAACAAATCTTGATTCTAATATATTTTGTTGTTTATTCAGGGATTTAGTCTGGGGGTAGACATGTGACACTCTGGACAACTTCTGCTACTTCTCTCATGACAGACTAATGGATCAGCTTTTCTCTTCAACCAGCAAAAGCTCTGACTTTTTTTTACCACTCCTCTTCCAATCTCCTCATCATGACTCACAGTTAGCATTGGAACTCTCTCTCTCAACAGCCTGTCCCACCCAATGGTTAGTTTTGGAACTACTCTCAATTATAACTGTGACTGTTTATATAAGACTGCAGGCAAAACCTTATAACTTTGCAATCAGGTAGCACTTGAACCCAAAAGTTTTCATTTATTTATTTTATTTTATTCCCTTTTGGTCAAATGGGTGGTTGCTTCAAAGGTCCTATTTAATGAACTCTTTGTGGGTCTTAAAAAACACAAGACACTTAAGACAGATAAAATCATTTAGAGCCCACTTTACTTCATGTGTGTTCTAACAACAGTGAAGCTTCATTGTGTCACAGCATTAATATCTTTCTTTAGGTTTGTTTATAATTATTTTCATCTTCATGCTAATTCTTGGTGAAATAAGAAATATTTTCATTTCTTTTTCTATTTTTCTAAAACTCTTTCTTCAATATTTCTTTGCAAGATAGAAAGGATATTACAGAAGCCCTTATTTTTTTCATATCTTCTATGAAAGAAGATTTTTTATTTTTTCTCTAGCCCCAAATATCCACTTTTTACAGCATATAATCAAATCATATATCCATTTGACATAACATTTCTCATGAAAGAAAAAAAAAACAAGTCTCTAGCACTTTATTTTTTATTGAAAATTCAGATCATTTGTCACTGTTATTATAGACTTTACTATTTGAACCAGCATGCCATCTTCATTGTTATACTAACAATATTTTGGTCAATGTATCCATTGGCCTTCTTCAGGTGCCAGTCTTCAAGCTCAGTGACCTTTTTAGAATTTCAAACTGAACAATTTATATTCCATCCATATGTATAGGCTATTCTCATTCTGCTTTTCAGGCCTAGGGGATATTTCATATCAGTGAATACTCACTAGTCACATTCACTTTTGTGCCACTTGTCCATTTATTCCACTGAACCAGAATATGTGACCTTTCAGTACTACCAGACCCTGGGATTGAACTCTCAAATGCCAGGAAACATTTTAAGTTATTGTGAAGTTTGCATGGTATTATGTCCTTACGTCCTATCACTACCTCATAGATAATGAACTATTCTGTGTTTTGATTGCATGGAAAAAGGGGAAAAGACATTACTTGGTTTCAAGTGAGGAAATTAAAGAGAGAAGGGAAAATAGGAGAGAGAGAGAGAGAGAGAGAGGATAAGAACAGATACTACACTTTGATCTCAGCCAAAAGCCTGAGGAGGGTTTATCTTTCCGTGCATGCATGTTGCTATTGAATGTGACACAAAATCAAGGTTTAAAATGGGTTTTAACAGCAATAATGTGGAAAAATTGTCCATGCTCACTCAACACTTCCCCTTTTGTGGATGGTTCAGGCACTGGGCAATAAACCCAGCCTCCTCTTGAAGGTGAGGTACTGCCGGGAAGGGGGGGGGAAGGCTACCTGGGGCCTGGGCTTAAAATTATTTGAATCTCCCTGAGAATAATGGCAACCAATAAAAGTGCCATTTCTTTCAGATGCACAATATCAAATCAAAGAAACTGAGTAAGGCAGTTGCCAAAAATTCAGTTTCCATAAATTAAATAAAATAAAATTGTCTGCTGAATTATTTTTATATTAAAAGAAATATTCATAAGATGGGGATATAGCTAGAAAGAAAGAAAGAAGGGAAGATAAAAGTTTTTAATGCCTTCTCATAAATAATGGACTATTCTGTTTTGATCGCATGGAAAAAGGGGAAAATACATGACTTGATTTCAGTGAGAAAAGGAAAGAAAGAAAGAAGGGAAGATAAAAGTGTGTTTAGTGGCTGTTTCAGTGAAATAGAAAAAAGTTGTCAATTTCAAATCTTTTCATTTCTACCCACTTAAAATAATATCCAGGATTCTTATTTATGACTGTTATTGCAATATTTTGTTGCTCAAATATTTAACGATGCAATAGAGAATTTTACGGATATTTTATTTTGTCATAGATCATGCCATGAGTTTATTCATTGATTTAACAATCATTAACTCAAAAAGAGTTAAGAATTAGTTCTTAACTTTTAAGAAAATCAGAAAATTTAAATAGGAAAACCATTAAATTTTCACAGGTCTTTATAGTAATGATAATTCCTCATCTTAAAAATTATGACATAAAAACGTGTTAAAGTTTTCTTTTGTGTGTGTGTGGTTGTGGAGAGTCCTATTTTCATCTCACAATTTATGGCTCTTAATTTTAAATTCATTTTTAGCTGGGAGGAAGTATTTGTTTGATAATTTTTCCCTTTCTGATTCTATCGTCTTCTATTTTCAACCTTTACCTTCTTTTTCCTTTCTTTGTTTTGACCCAATTTCTATTGTTTAAATTATTAGCTAAAAAGGCCCATAGTTATCTCTAATATTGGTAAAACTGTTTAACTGTTGCCTGAGAGAGAGAGATGCTTCTCAAGTTTGTGGAAGGTGTCAACTGTGTGCCCTGTTTTTAAGAATGTGGGTGAGTACACATGCCTGTTGCAATATAGACCCATTAGCTTCCTTAGTGTCATCAGAAAAATCTTTGATTTTATAATCAACAAGAATGTTGTGAAACACATCAACAGGAACAACATCCTGTGTGATAATCAGTATAGATTTTGTTCTGCTAGATCCACAGCTGATATCTTAACTATCATTACTCACAGAATCATTGAGACATTAGACCAGTGGTAAAGTACAGCCTTTCTCAGTATAGATATAGGTATGTGTAATGAGTGTCCAGATAATTTAGTTGGAAAATACAAGAAGTGTATGGTTGTTTTTTTTACCCTGCTTTTCTCCTCTACACACATTCTTATCATCTTGTTGGATTCTAATCCATATTTGATCTACATTTGACTTGAAACACACAATTTTATTCAGTAATATTACCTCTTATGTTTCCAAAACCACATAACCAGGTAATAAATAATACTCGTTTTGTTGTTTCTACATTTTGCTCTTTCTCATTTTTATGAGTATTTTTGTATATATAAATGTAAGGAGGTTTATAATTATTTGAGTTATAACTCCCCTGTAAATGGTGACAACCCAACGTTAAACACAAAATGCCCTTCTGAAATAACATTAATAACTTTACACCAGAGACTACAGAGAACTGATAAAAATATACATATAATTATATTGTGTTTTGTGAACTAACAACAGCCTAAAGGAAAGATGGCTACTTATACTTACCCTTACCAACATCCTGGAACCTCTTCAAGTTTAAAGTTCACCATTATCATTCCTACATAGCCTCATTAACAGCATTCTTGCCTTTTGTTTATGCTCATACATACAACACTACACAGTAACCCTCTACCTTGAGTGCTGTTTGGGCCTTGTATTGGGTGAATATTAGTATAAAAACATTTAGTATCACTGGCTTGCAAAATCATATAACATTACATACACATACACACAACATGATACTGAAATATAATAAAGTAAGAGGGGTAAGATTATTGCTCATGTAATAATAACTTTGTACTTGTGTAAGGATTTACCACACACAGAATTTTTAAGTCAGTAACAAAGTAGATCTGTTTTAAGATTAACTCAGACAAGAACCAAAATTATTCAGATAGGGAAAGTAGGAAAAAAACTCTGGGATCCAGTTACAACATAACACCCTTCCTGTGTTGGTGTATCAATTACCTCTTGGCTTCCCGCCCCTTTGCTCCATCAATTACATAGAGACTAATACATAAACATAGATAATTTTTCAATCTCATAAATAGTATATTATGATTCATACTGTCTGCAGATGTGATCAATTCAGTCATGGGTGGTTGTCATTGTTTATTTAATTCCTTGATAGACAAAGACCAGTGCACCCTCTGAGACATTGCAATATGTCTCACAACCAGTTTCATTTATGAAATAAATACCATATTTGATGACATGGAATACACACTTCTATTTACATTTAATATTGTAGTATTAGACAGTTAGATGAGATAAAGTACTGGTAATTTATGGTGTCTAAGTAAACGCTAACCTACTAGATACTTAAAATTACTATTAAAGAAATAGGATTTATTTTTTTAGTTACTTTTTGTGAAAAAAAAACATGGATGGGTTTTTTTTATATACCATTCATTACAACAATTAAGAGTTTATCTGTTGATTTCATAAAAAATCTGGCACAATGTCATTTGAGTTTGGAAGCATTTAGGAATAAAATTCCATATTACAGAAATGAATTGTTGTTTAATTGCTTGCCTGGTTCATTCTTTTTGTATGGCTTATCAACCCTTTGTAGGTTATTTAAATTTATTTTAGATTGTAAGAATTTCTTTTGGGTGGGGAAGATAATGGTTTATTAATATGTCTTACTAATTAACCCATAGTTGGGGGAGAAGAGGTGGATTCATAACTTTCCCAAGAGTATTTGTACATAAGTGAATATAGTGAACTGAACAAGAATTGAAACTCAGCTCTCCAATTAACAATTCTGAGCCACTATCCATTATACCACCTGCACACCCAATCTTACAGAACCTTGTATTCCCAAGTGGTCACCCATTTATGTATTAACCAGATTCAACATTAGTTAACTTCAAAGATTGTACAGGAACCGGTGTTTTCGATGTGATGTGGTTGTAAACAATTGTTGGTTTAAGAATGATCAAACAATAATAAAAATTGGAGATGTAAAGATCAATTTCTTTTAAAAAAATTCATACAAACTGAAAGTTGAGATAATCAAATTGTACATAATTGCACTAAAAAACGAAATGTCAAACATGGACCAGAAAGAGCATGAACCTGAAGATTTCACTGCTGCAAAAGTCTCCAAAAATTTTTTTGACAACCTCTTTTATAGATAACATTATTATTAGATCAGCAAAATATTCCTTGGCTTTTTATGATTTTCTTTCCTTTTTAGAAAAATTCTATATTCTATCATAAAAGAATGATTCTAGTTTCAATTTTATGAATGCATCAAAAAAGTTTTTTCCATCTTGAAATTGTAACTGCTGACAAAACAAGTATTGTTGAAAGGAGCAAAACAAGTAATGGATGGAGACAAGTCTGAAGAATATATTCCATTTGAAAAAGACTTTTTATCCTGACTCCATGATTGTTTACTGTAGAGCATTTGCAATTTGAGGACAGTAGATACTGTAATGCAGCAAAGCTGTGCAGTTAACTTCTTTGCCCAGATTCAAATAAACCAATTTCTTACTTCAGCATTGGGCAGTAAGAGTTTGTCTAGCTCCCAGCAGTTTTTAATAAGAATTCTCTTTAACCAAAGAATTTTTCTTTCAGTAGATTCTATGTAATTTGAAATGCTGAAAGCTGACTTGGATCTAGCTATAATTTTCTTTCTTTTGGATCCTTTAATATAGATATTTGGGTTTTTTTCTGCAACAAAAAGAGAAAGGTAAATGTTTAAATGCTTGCTGATATTCTTTTCTACAAATTCCTATAGAACCCTTTTTCCTAGTTTCAGGATTTTTCCTCAGGTTTGTAAACCACATGCTACATTTGACTGATTGTGTATGCAGTAGAAAGCTGAGTGAATTTCAAAAGAAACTTCTAAAAGCTTTGCATACTTGCTGAAGAATGAAGATAAATCAATATGTACAACATATCAAGCTGCACTCACAGTGAAATATTTTAATTGAATATACTTACTTAGCCCCTATAAGACATAAATAGTATAAAGAAATCAGCATGAGAAAACTATTTGAAAATACTGAAATTGTCAACATAATGTCCTACCTTTAAGAAATAGGTTTATACTAAAACACCTACAATAAATCATCTACAAACTATATATCTATAAAGCATATGTTTATCCTGAAAGTATAAAACTATGTACAAAATATATGTAGTTAAGTCATAGAATTGTGTTCAAAATATTTAGATTTCAGCATTAAATAACCCATAGAGGTTGATATACTGCTAAACAAAAACTACCAAACTAATCTAAAAGCTTCCTTAAATCATTTGCTGCACTGGGCAAGATAACATCTTAACAAACCATCATTTTATTGCCACAACTGAAATAATTCATCTTATAATAGTTTGTTATACTTTTGTAAGATGATAGTAACTACTTATGCAGACAATGGAAATTTGCATATGTACATGAGATATGACCATAAGTGACTTTTTACACTATGTCTTATGTATACATCTTGGCTTTTAAAATAATTCATAATTGCTTAAATTAATCAAATATTTTATATATATATATATATATATATATATATATATATATATATTTATTCTGTTACATGCACTAGCAGATTGGGAAGAAAATAAAACTGCATAAAATCTTTCTATTCTATTTTCATATGAAAATCTAGACACAAGAGTTACTTTAAAAATATACTTGACAGGAAACACATAAATATTGTGCAAAAAATGGCACTGGGAAATTTTGCATCCATATATATATATATATATATATATATATATATATATATATATATATATATATATTTGCATAAAATGGAAAGAATTTTCCAACTCCAGTTAAACATGAAACATCATGACCTAGCCACACTTCTCTCGATCTCAATTTGACTTTTGAAAATTATAGAACTGTGAAACTAGCAAAGTTACTCGAAATAACTATTCTTAAAGACTCCAGTTGCATTATAAACAACTGACAAGGTACTGTAATTAATCTTTTTCTTCAATTTTTCTTGTGTTCATATCAGGGTTTCCTTTTCTGGACATAAAAATATGTAAAAACTCTCCAAATGTCTTATATATCTGAGTGCTTTTTATATATATCCATCACTATAGATACATATATATATAAATCTACATATTCAGTTAAAAATAAAAAAAAATCCTTGATAATGGCTAATAGGATAGCCAAAAGTGCTTGGGTATATAGAACATTTGAACAGTTTTTACACACATTATGTCCAGAAATGAAAACTGATATAAACATAAGAAAAATTGAATAAAAAGTTTAATTGCAATACCTTGTCAGTCATTTTTAATAAAATTTGTATAAAAGAGGGATTGTTGGCCAAATATACAATATATATATATATATATATATATATATATATATATATATATATATATATATAAGAGAGAATGATATTGTGACAAGACTAGTCATAGTAAGAATTTTCTCTCCAAAATTCAAATATATGTTCACATTATTTGTTTGCTTTCCTTCTCACTTTTGTCACATCTGTTTCACTTGTTTCCATAGAGCTCAAAGTCAGAATACAAATGTTTTTTTTCCATTTTTTAAACTAAGTTTCTCTATAAAACAGTTTGTTATGAAATTGTATGGGCTCAACAAAATTAATGCTATGCTCAATAATAATGCTGACAACTGCATTTAATATTTATACCAAAGCCAAAAAAGAACAAACAAGTGAGAAAGAAAACAAATAGCAAAACCAAATATTATTTTTTTTTGACAGTCAAAATTGGCTTATGGGATACCAGCAACAAAGAAATAATATTAATCTCCATAATCATAAGAGAAAAGAAATAAATGAAAAAAAAAAAAAAAAGAAAGAAAGAGAAAAAAAGAAAAACAAAAAGAAAGAAAGAGAAAAAAGAAAAACAAAAAGAAAGAGAAAGAAAAACAAAAGAATACAGAAAGAAAAGAACAGAAAGAAGGAAAAGACACAACAAAAAGTAAATAGAAAAGTAAGAAAAAACAAAAGAAAGGAGAAAAAGGACAAAGAAAAGAAAAAGAAAAGAAAGAAAAAGAAAAGAAAGAAAAAGAAAAGAAAGAAAAAGAAAAGAAAGAAAAAGAAAAGAAAGAAAAAGAAAAGAAAGAAAAGAAAAAGAAAAGAAAAGAAAGAAAAAGAAAAGAAAGAAAAAGAAAAGAAAGAAAAAGAAAAAGAAAAAGAAAAGAAAGAAAAAGAAAGAAAGAAAGAAAAAGAAAAGAAAGAAAGAAGAAAAAAGTAATTTCATAAAATAAAACCTGATTTTAACCATTTTGTTTCATGAAAAGGGAGAGAATATTCAGATAAGTCATCAATCAATTGCTTTAGTTTGTTTACAATTACCTCACGGCATAATGATATTTATTTAAGAAAAAATATCCTTCCTTTGCAACCACTGGAGAAAATATCTGCAAGACAAAGCAGAAAACAAAACTGATTATACTGTTTTGTTTTGGCTTTGTTAAAATCTCTGGCCTTACAAAAGAACACAAACACTCCTTCCTGTTGGTGCCTCCAGATGAATTGTACTTACAACACAAAGGCAAAAACAATTCTGATTGGTTATCTGCCAGATGAAGTGGCATGGACATTCACAGTCTTGTTTAATCTAACAGTCATCTCTGTTCATTTATAAATTACAACAAAGCAATTTGAGCTTCAAAGTTATATGCATACATACGAAACTAGCCATTCAGATAATTTCCCATAAAATGTCTGCTTTCATTTTGTCAGTGTCTTTGGGAACTTATCTCACACTATCATGTGATCATCCTGGGCATGACGATAAACTACATCAAGCAGCAAAGCCTCTCCTCAGGTGGTTTTGAGGAATGTGAAACCACCTCTTAATTGCTGCTGTTCGCAAGTCCACTCTAACCCAGGGTGGTAGCACCCATTAGAGTCTCAGCCATGGGCAAATAGTGAACCTCCCAAACTGGGGTCAAAGCAGGAAAATATAAAAATACATCATAAAAAACATCCAACTAAATCACAGCTCTATGGAACCATCCCTGATATTTCTACAATCTTACGTGAACACAGAATGCTCTTTGCAGGACATTGCTGGCAAGTAAAACTTGTAGGTGATCTACTGCTCCGGGCACCTAACCATCGTGCAAGTGGGCTGGTCACCCAGCAACTACTTACATTGACCAGCTATGTTATAACACCCTAATGAACTTCTGATCTTGATGCAGGACTATGATAGTTGGCATGATAGACTCATGAATGTCCCAGTTAGCATGACCAAATAAATAATCTGAGTGTCAAAATATTTCATGTGGTAAGAAAGTATTAGACAGTACTTCAATGCTATCCAACTAAATAACAATTTTACACTCTGAAAGAAAAAACTAATTATTACTAAATATATAAAGTACCATTTTTTTATGGTGTGTGTTAAAACAAAGATTTTGCAATTTTAGTGGTATTACTTCTTGCTGTAGAGATGAATTGTTCATATGCACTGAACTGTATGACTACTATAACACCGCTTTTCTAATGTATGCATTTTAAGCTTAATACCAGGTGTGTTGTGTATCTTTTTCTGGGTTGGTCTATCCATATATATATATGCAAAGTTCTCTTATCTGTCATCTTGCCAGTGTTAATTAGCTTCAGACTGTTCTGTCATGAGGAGAAACATTCCAAGCACACAAACAGAAAAATGCAATTTCAATACTTTACTGTATAATATTTACTATAATTTACATAATTATATTGTGTTTTTAATTGACACTTTCTGCAAGTGTTATTTTGCTTTAATATTAAACTGAAAATAGTGGTATGTAGGTTAGTTTCTTGCAGGCTAATTATCTTGTGTAATGAATTCTATCCTCATGAAGTACTTGGCTACTTTGGCTTTGTGCCATATTTTGGAAATAATTATATTAAGCTTAATTATATATTAATATATGCCTATATTAAACTGAAATTTGATTTGTATTTCAGAAATCATTCAGTTTATGACCAGCATAACAACCTTGGACAGTATTTGCATTAAGAGTCAATCAATGACAAAATCCTCAAATAGTGTTGTAACCTAGAAAAGGTTACTGAATATGAAATAATCAAAATGGATGTTGGAAATGAAATGGTGATCTTTATAACATCAACAAAATACAATACTCACCAGCGGCGTGCTAGTGGCAGACTACTTAGACAACATATTACCCCCACTTACAATAGTGTCCAGCATATTTATGAGGATTGGGTCATACCCATTAGGTATGGTATATAACAAATAAACATTAAAATATTAGCATTATTCTACAATCTTCAACACCACAAATACATCGAACATCTAAATGATATTGATATGATCGTTCTATGTTTGTCAATGGAGCACAATAAAAATGGCAAATCGTAACAAATTTTTTTATAGTACAACACCACTGAAATGATCTAATTTGGAAAATAAAGCAATTTCCACTTCAATTGGATCTCTGGATTCTGAATAAATATTACTTAAGTATAAACTAACAAAAAGAACTGTTTCAAAGAGATTATTCTGGGTTGATTAAATGCTAATTACAAAGTTGCTCCTCAGGTTTTTCTTAATAGGAAAATAAGAAGAATAAGCAGGGAAGAATCCTTGATTTGTCTGCACTCTTTTTCATCATGCACAATGAGATATCAGAGGGGATACTTTAATCAGAATAAGTAAGCTTAGTGATATTAAGCCTTTGCAAATAATTATAAATTCTATAAATAAGAACTAACTTGACATTGAGGGGAAGCTGCTGAAGGACATATAATAGCTTATTATACATTTTACTATTCAGCCCAGCATGCTCATCTTGGTTGTTATACTTACTATGTTTCAGCTGCTGTCCTCTGACCATTGGACTTTATGGAAATCCATGTGGTTAGATGTTTCTCATTTTGCTTTCCATGTTTCAGAATGAGAACAAACTACTTCCATGGATTGAATAAAGGGCTTTGTTTAAAATTCCAAGAAGCCTACCAAGTATGATAAACACCTGAAGAAAGAACAACAGCTAAACGTTGCAAGTATAACAAATATTATGAGCATACTGGATAAAATTAGTAAACTATATTACAATGATAATTGTAATATAAAATATAGAAATCAGAAGTTATACAATTTTATATACCACATTAATTTAAATGAACTATTTGCCAGCATATTAGATGCACATTATAATAAAAAATCTATACAAATATTAAACAGCTTCCAAAGTACTGGTATTATGAAAAGAAAACTGATGAAATACAATATTCCCTCAAATGCCCTTATAAACTATACAGCATACAAGCTGGAAAATATGATATATACACACCCCTATCAAAGTTGTTTTGGGCTACAACATTTTTGATGAAATTTTTATGCTCCTGGTACATTTGATCCACAAAAACTTTTTATGGACTTGTATGAGTCCAAGGAAAAATAAGACACAGAATTTAAACAAAGAAATATTAACAAATATATAAATAGGACATTTTACAAAAGGTAAAATGAGAAATTAAATGAAATGTGAAGAGCTCAAAGCAACCTTCAGTGTCTGTTGTTGAGGCACTTACATATTTGCAGGAGAGAAAAGAATATGTCTTTTAGCTAGGAAAAGTCACCAAGAAAGAGATGGATTCTTTCAAATCTTCCACTGCCTGTAATTATCATCAAGGGGTAGTAATTCAAAATCTCACTGCCTGTGATTGACATTGGAGAGCAGTAATACAACAAGGTGCGCAGTTAGTATAAAATTTTTTCACAGTTATTCCTG
>CAHIKZ030001113.1:337500-375000 GCA_903632075.3 Acanthosepion pharaonis
GAAGACACACAAGAGTATATAAGGAGGTGCTGAAAAGTTTTCAGCTCAATCCAGAATCCCTTAAAAAACAAAGAAAAACTTCCGATGTTTGGTTGTTTGGTCAAATTCTGAGAAGTTGATTGGGCCGAGGACTTTTCAGCACTTCTTCATAAAAGAAAGTGGCCAATGATATATTCAAATAAACACTCGTCTATCTCAAATGGTACTGAAAATAGAAATATTACTTTGCAAATATTTCAGCAGAACTTACTCTCAGGCACTAACTTGACATACTCAATATTATTACGCAATATTATGGACTATTATCATTCTTTGTACCATGCAACTTCCTGTACTTTGTAGCTAGAAACAATGTCCCCACCCCCTTACTATCCCTCCCAATCTCTGTTCTGTCATCCATTTGCACAAGCTCATTTGGTAGGTTACTCAATATTTCCTTCTACCCCTCTTTTCTTCAATATATCCTGTGAGTGTCAAATTTTCAAAACCCTCTTTCCTTATGTCCTACAACTTTCAACTGTCTCTTTCTGATCATAAGCACAAGTGTCCTTAATGCTTTGATTTTTCTTAAAACTGTTTTACTGTTCACATGTTTCATCCATGGTATTCACTGCATCTTTCTATAGAATCACATCTGTCACCTCAAATCTCTACGTCTATGAATAAATTGTCCTGCATTCAGTGCTATATAGAAGGATTGATATCAC
The DNA here is from genome assembly GCA_903632075.3 of Acanthosepion pharaonis. Classification (NCBI taxonomy): domain Eukaryota; kingdom Metazoa; phylum Mollusca; class Cephalopoda; order Sepiida; family Sepiidae; genus Acanthosepion; species Acanthosepion pharaonis. The sequence continues at coordinate 338,208 of CAHIKZ030001113.1, forward strand.
ACTGAATACTAAATTAAACTCTTTAAATACAAGGTGTGGTAGAAATACTTCCCACTTATACCTCCCAGAAATACCTCCCACATAATGGTAAAACATTAGCTAGATGAAGATACTATTTCCATTCATTTCTTACCATTATGTATGAGGTATTTATGCTGTGCCTGGTATTTATTCACAGTATTATTTATTCCTTTTGATATAAAATACATGTACCATTAACTAAACAAGATGGCAAAGGAAGTTAGCAAAAAGAAAAAAAAAAGCATAAGATTGAACATATACAATATGCCCAGTATTAAGAACTGTACAACATCTCCAGTTGCCTTGATCTATTCACTACCCTTCTCCTCATCCTTTCTTCTATCACTCCTATCTGATCTTGCTCCAAATTTTCTGTAACCCCTTGTGTCCTAGTGGCTTCTTGCCTTGCTTGGGGTAAAACGCTTAAAAAATTAAAAAAAAAAATATATATTAAACAGACTCTTCAAAAATCTCTTTACAGTATTATTTACTCCTATTGATATAAAACTCATATACTCACTATTACTAAACAACCTGATAATAGAAGTTAAAGAAAAAAATAAATCAGATTTGATATGTACATTATTACAAGGAGATGCTGAAATGTCCTTGGCCCAATCAATTCACAAAATCTGACCAAATGATGAAAGCATTAAGAACTTTAGAATCCTCTTTTGAATGAGCCAAGAACTTTACAGCACCCTCTTGAATTGTGCAATGTTATGAACTGTACTGAATACTAAATCCATCTGCTTCATTTAAACAATATTATTCAAATTCAAATTGTCTCTAGGGATATAAAATTCACATTCATTTAAAAAGAAAAAAAAATTAATAACAATCAGATTCAACATTCAATAAAAGTAGGCTAATGGGTACAGCAGTTGAAATGTCAAATACAATAAAGAAGAGGATACAAGTTGGATAATTCCCAGAATAAAAGTTAATTATGATCTTAGAATCTCATTATCTGAGCAAGACTGGTAACTAAAAAATCAGCATTATTTCACCCTTTCATTTCATGATTATTAATTTCAGTTGGAAAGTGTTTTACTGTCTTTGAAAGGGAATGCCTGACAAACCTTACAGCAACAAACTTATTACAACAGACAGGATAAGGAGAACTCTCCAGTCACAGAAGATCAAATGTGCCTTTTATCAATTCACTAACAATGGATGAATACACATTACAATGAACGATAGAAGAATCAAAATAAGCAGCATATTAGATATTTAAGGTCTTAATATACAAGCCTCCCAAAGAAATTTCCTGCATTCTGACACAAAAGCCAAGAAGACTTTCAAATTGTCCTATTCATTGTAGTTACAACATAAAAGATTTCATTTGCAGATACATTGAGCTACCTGAAGATCATTCAACCAGAGATGACACTCATTTCAGTATTTGCCAAATTGCTTATGACAATTTCAAAATGGCCTTACATCTGAGAGACAAAGTTTCATTTGTATTCATGAGCCTCTTTAGATTAATGTACTTAGCAGTCTATTAAAATGACCCTGTATTTCTCAGACTTGGAGCTGGGGGCAATTTTTAATCAAGATATAAACATGATAATACTCATGTCTAATACTTATATGTAATATCTATAGCTAATATTATTTTATATGTAAAAGAATACAACAATGAGAATTTACATCCTGACTGAAATATGTTTACAAAGTAATTACCTATTTCACTGCTATGAATTATGAGTTGACCAAGCAAGGCAGAACCAAGGCTGAATAGTAGAAATCTGTGTCTAGAATTAGTTTATCATTTCTTGTAGCTAACAGTGCATTGTTTATAGTTCATTTCAGAATTTAATTAGGAAAACCTGCAAAGAGGAAATTCAGGTTCCTTATGAGCTTTCATATAAGAACTAAATACAACATTCCATCATCTGCAGCAGTCTTTTAACCAGGAATGTCAACTTTTCATTTTTGCATCACATTGTTACAAGTGATGAAAAATGGGTTTTGCATGTCAATAGAAACAGAAAAAGTGAGTAGTTATTATAAAATGAGAAACCCCCAACCAACACCAAAACCAGGACTCCATCCACAAAGGTTTTTGCTTGGTGTCTAGTGGAATAGGAAAGACGTCCTCCATTCGAAGCTATTGCAACATGTAAGAACTATCAAGGCAGAAATTTATTGCCAGCACCTTGATTAGGTAAATGAAGCCTTATATCAAAATTGTCCTACTTTTGTAAGCATGACAAGAGGATAGTGTAAAACAAACCTAAGGAAAAAATATAATTATTAGGATGGGAGACTGATTGTTCTACTTTAATGACATATCAGTGGTTGGTTTTTAATGACAAAAAGACCTCTTTTCTTTTTCTTTAGGTTGAAAACTTCTGCTACATCTTCCATACAAACCAGATTTATCAGCTACAAATTTTCATTTGTTCCAATCATATGAACATTTTGTAAGTGACAGAACATTTAGAAACAAATAAATTAGAAACAATCTCTCAAACTATTTTTTTTTTAGAGAAAAAAATATTTGTTTATTTCTTTTAATTAAAAAAAAATCAGACAGAAATTAATGTGAATATATCAAAAATGTTATTCTGTGTTTACAGTAGGAGTTTCTTTTTTTGCCAAACAAATTGATTTTTTTTCTTTTTAATTACCATGTTCATTCAGGAATCAGACAATAAAGACTCTACAAATTCCTTTTCTTTATTTTCTGAAAAATGGAAACTTCTTGGGAAAGATAGTGGAGTAGTTCCCTGTTGCTTTTTCCATGGTTTTCAATTCAGAGTTGTCTTTTGTACAATTTGTACAATGTCATTTGTATGAAAATGAACACTGCAAACTAGACCGGAATTTGAACACACCAATTTCACTTTTCACAGCATTCCTGATTACACTACTGATAATCATAAAATGTGTTGGTAATATTGTACACATTATCCTCATAAAAAATTAGGAATTATTTATTCTATCTGCTAAAAATACCATCAAACTTCAATTACTTTCGAACTTTTATAGCTCATTTCAGTTAAAAAAATTTTAAAAGCTTCCTGAGTGATCAGAAACAAGACACATTTAGAAAATAGCTATTTTTATAAAGAAATTATACATGGTGTTCAGAAAGTTACTATGCATTTATATTTTTATTAACAGACATGTTTCAATATAGGATAGAGGAGGAGAATACAACTGGAAATTATAAATATAGTTGTTAAAACCATATTGGGGAAATCTGAAATATAAAAAATAACAGTAACTTTCTGAACACCCTGTATAAAGTACAATATATGATGGTATATAAGACCATTTATTTCAGCAAGTAATATTATAGAACTCATATACACAACCCATCACTAAAGGTGCCAGAAAAATGGTTGACTCCTTGTATTGCTGCAAAAAGTACTTGACTCCTTCTACCATGTTTTTTTTTTCTATACAAGAGTCAGATTAGTCCAAAAATGGATATTGCTGCCATATCTGGGTTGGAGTTGCCAAATTCTCACTTTCCAACCTTGATAGAGTTCAAAATCAAAATCATTTATGCAGTCTTGTAGTAGATGACTTATTTTCCATTATACAATCCCTCTCCCCACTGATGCAATGTTGCAAGACTAATCAACTCTGTCACTATTCTCATGGCAAATGTTCAGATGAGCTCAACTTCTTAGTTCCACCATTTCAGAACTTTACAGCTAGGACCCACCATGCTACATCCACAGAATTAAATCATCCACATTTTCTCCATATTCTATTTGTAAGAGAAAGTTCCACTCAGATAGCTACTTTGTGGAACAAACTCTCACTTGGATGCTTTCCAGTCTATCTTCCTTACCATCATAATTTTCACATTTTTCTACCAGTTTTTACATGTATATAACGCACATATTCAGTAACCCTCTTGAGTGATTTGTAAGTCTTGTGTTGGTTAAATTTTTGTATATAAAAAAAATATATTGAACATTTGTAAAATTCTAAGATTTTGGAGAAAAATATGAGTCTTACATGTCATCAAATATGGTGTTTCATGCTTTTATCCACCTTCGTTTCTTAATGGTCCAAGTTGATCAGCTGATTTATTTTTTAAGGCTTATCCACCTTTTTGTGGGTTATTTAAAGCTGAACTATAATTTCAGTTGTAAAGATATTTTTTTATGTGTGTAAATATTGTATTAACAAATTTGTTTTAGAAATAACAATGATTTTTCCATATACAAGTCCAACTACTTAATCTACAGGTGGAGGGAGGAATTGGATTCATACGTTTCCCAAGAGTATTTGCACATAAATGAATGTAACAAATTCACTTGGAATTCAAACTTAGCTATCTATATCTACTTATATATATATATATATATATATTATATATATATAATTATTTATTTAAAAATATGATTATGATGCAATGGGATCATATTTTTAAATAAATAAATAAATATATTTAGGCTCTACTTTTGTATTGAGCACTATTTTTTAAAAATAATAACAAAAATACTAAAGAACTTTGGATTATTTACCTAACGAGTTCTTTTCTATTTTCTATATATTTTCACACACACACATATATATATATATGTGTGTGTGCTTAGATATAAATGAAAAAAGATTAACAAAGTCTGGCCTAAGGCCCTGTTTAAGGGATATTCTTTTGATAAAACTGTTATATTCCATGCTAATAGGAATATATACTTGAAAAATAAAGTGGATAAAATAAGTAAAGGTTTATTGTAAAAAACCAGTACAATAAGAATAAAGGTAACAGTTAGGCACAAAGTCGTCACAAATTAATCTAGTAGTGAGTGCTACTATTGGAAGGTTGGTAGTTCTCGCATCAGTCTGAGTCATACTCAACAGATCCCAGCTTGTATATTTAGCTACCCCAGCATGAGGGTTGCATGTGGCACAAGGCTGGTTTAACGTGGGTTCACTGAGCCCATAGGCTCAGCCAAAAATATTCCCTTTTGAACCTGCATAAACGGGTTCAGGGGCAGTCTACTTCCCTGAACGAGACTCTGCCCTTCGGCAGAGCTTCATCTGGGTTCCTCTCTGCTCAGAGGCAGAGAGTTTGACTGTCTAGCTGGAACAGATTCCAGCTAGTCTCTGTAGTCTGTTGACTTACAGATACTTATAGGTAGTTACTATCTATAGCGTAGTCGCTCATGAGAGTGACAGGTTATTCCATTACATCAAAAACTCACTCTGAATGTTTTGTAAGTCAATGCAATAAATAATACATTGAAATGCAATTTTACACTATTTTGCATCTTTTGACCAATTCCAGTCTCTAATATAAACAATAGTTTTCAGTTTTAAATTTTTCAAAATTTATTTGAGAAAGAAACAATTAGAATCAACACATTTTCTGGATCACAATTCCAACAAAAAAGATCATGTTGACTGTTCATGACTATCTATCCCAGTTCGCCCACATCCATCAACCTATCTCAGGCTTTTCACACCTATCTTCTCTCAGAAAGGAGTAAGTTCTATTAAAACAGCTTTTTTCTGTTTCACACTTCAAGTGGTTTTCAGACCACATCTGATAAGGGAAATGAACATCACAGGATAAAAAAAAAGAATAAATAACTGCAATAGGAACTGCAATATAAATAAATATAGCAATCATGTGGATCTCAAGAATACAATTGTAATTTTATTCATACTCAAAAAAGTACCTCATATATACTCGTACTTCATATATGCTGCTGGTCTGAAGACAGAGATGTGAAACTGATAATCCTCATGCAGTGTTGATTTCTTTGTCCACACTGTCTCTCTCTTTTTCTTATTTATTTATATAAATGTGTGTGTTTGTAAACATTTCAGATAGAGTATATCTATAAACAAATTATGAATAAAGACAAAAGGAAAACTTATTTTAGCCAATACGTTTTGTACTCTGAGGAATTTTATCAAGGTGAATGCAGGGATTTTATTTTATAATAAATAATTATATACAAGAGCAAAAATGTTATTGGTTTTCAAATTTTTATATATATGTACATTAGCAACAATCCTTTATTAATACATACTTGATTAAAATCTTCACATAAAGTGTATTTAATTTTTTACTTAATCTTGCCATGTCTTTTTTCATACAAGTGAATGTAGCTCATGTGTTAATATAAGTTAGAATTGTTTAAATTTTGTTTTCTTATTAAGAGGACAAAAGTGTGATTATAGTTGTTTTTAGAATTCAGTTTTTAAATGTTAGTTTTATGGCATTTATTATTCAGGAGACTTCAATCCAAAGTACTTTTCTGAGAAATAATTAATAAATTAGTTGCTAAATACATTCAGAAAGTACAGAAACTAAAAAGGACTTTATTCAATTTTGGGTTCTCAAAATGACTTCTACACCAAAACTGAACTCTTCTGTAGTTCCAGTGTTTTCAACATTGAAACATTGCTACAAAAAGCTGTGCTGGACTGGAAATGAACTGAAGATGGAAGAGCATCAACTTCCAAAGATTCTACTGTTCAGTGAGCTGGCCTCTGGTCAATGCAATAGGTGGGTGCCCTAACAGATACAGGGATTCCCTAAAAGGAGCCCAAAACTCTTGTTGTATCAACACTGCAAAAGTAAGAGAGGCTGCTAAGGGCCTTCTTGACAAGATTTTCAAGATAACCACCCTCAATGAATCAATCAGCAGCCACAGTTCAAAAACAAAGAATGTAAACTTAGTGCTTCTTCCAGACACTAATCACATTCTAGTATGCAGTATAGGAAAAAAAAAACACCTGTTTTTCTAATCAACAGTGAGTCTGTGACAGTTTCCTTCTGGATTCTCATTTATAAGGTAAAGACATGATGATGATGATGATGATGATGACGACAATGATGAGGATTATATATATTTATTTAAAACATATTTATAGCATAAGAGTGCTCAATATTAGAGATAGTGTAGATAAAGACAGTGTAGACATTGGGATCAACACTGCATGGTAACTATTGGTATCATGCTTCAAGTGATCAAAAGACAATGCCTGATTATTGCTATTACATATATACAATCATTCATTTAATGTAAAGCACTTGGTTTGAAACCAGGAAAAGTTGATTAAAAAAATGTAATCAGCTTTCATTGTTGGCTATATTCAAGAATACCTGCATAAAAAATTGCTTCCTAAATATACATTATTCTACATATAAACTGAGATATCTATTCAAACACAACTATCCACTGAAAATAATATCTGGAGTAATAATATATATATGTGTGTGTGTGTGTGTGTGTGTGTGTGTGGTATAGTAGGCCAATGAAAGAAATCCCCAAAAGACAGAATAATAATATTCATTGTATATTATTAGGACAATAGACAAAGTAGAAGCAATGTTAAAACTCAGAATTTTCAAACACACCTGTGTCCATTTTAATTTTTGTTGAGAAAGAAGATGAACATTTTTATGGATAAAAAGAGCATTTAAAGAAAGATGTGTTGCATATGTATAGATTTGCTGTAGGGCTTGTGATCACTATTAGATGGTGGTCTCTTGAATAAAGGACACATTATTAATTATGTGTTAGTCTATATTGTTAGATATATATATAATATATATATAATATATAATATATAATATATATATTATATATATTATATATAATTAGACAGACAGATCATATATACAGTCACACTGATTATCCAAAACAATATATTTCAGGTAACAGATAATTTTGGTACCTTTTAGAGTTTGGACAAAACTTAAAAAATTACCATGCTTGAAATCACCATGATTGCTAGATTTATTTATATTGCAGTTCCCATTGATGCTGCTTGTTATTTTTATATCTTTTGAGATTTGTTGTTCTTATCTGACATATATTTAACCCTTGTGATGACTTCTAAGAGAGAAGGAAATGTTAATATCAGAACTTAGAATAAATACTAGTCCATATAAATTCAAAAACAGATTGAACAGTTTAAAATAAATGAGTTAAAGACAGGAAGCTGGAGCTGGGTTTCTAAGTTGTATACCATGTAGGTTTTTGGTTTATCAACTGGCAATAATATATAAAAAAAAAAGAAAATATCAAAATCTTTTGAAAGTATTAATTGCAAAAAGCAACTGAACAGAAGAAAAAAAAGTCTATGGCCAAAATCTGGATTTTGATTAAAAGAGGATGAAACAGTAAATTGGAAGCAAGTTACTAAATTACAATCTCTGACTCAGATAATCTGACAAACTTGTTAATGGAGCATGGCTTTGGAATGACAGGAATCCAGATAGATTTGAGAGTTTTCTAAACCTAACCAAAAGACCAAAGTTTAAGCTCAATAAACAGAATAATAATAATAATAATAATAATAATAATAATAATAATAATAGATTTTAGATTTTTGGAAAGCAGATCATAGCCAGATATTGCTCACTGAATTTGTATTTAAAGTTTTCATCGTTTAACCCTTTAGTGATCAACATGCCCTGGAAATATAGACTTTCAAAGTTTCACTATTTGTAGTCAAAGTCTCACTGTTTCCATTACTTCTTGTATTATTTGCATATATTATGACAGAGTATACATGGTGGATTGAACATTGAGAGCCGATATTTACACGGCTGGTGTGAGTGGGTTGAATGCTAAAGGTTTAATATATGTGATTAATATTGTTGTGACCAAGTAAATGGTTAAAGAAATAACAAAACAAGTGTTACAGATATGGCATATATTAAACAGTAAGTACAACAGAAGAGTATTACACGACTAGTGAGTGTGTGTCAGTTAACCCAGCATTCAACCTATTCAACTGTTCCCCCAAGGCCTTCTCTCCTACTAATCTTATAGTAGGTGGAAGAGTCCAACATAGACTCTTTAGAGGGAGGACACTACAACAAATATTTACCACAGAATTAAGTGCGCTGACAAAGAAGGAGATTAGGTGTAAAAATATTTGTTTTCTATATAAATTAAATGTTTTGCCATCATTAGGATGTGTACTCACTGGTTTAACTATCACATATCTACACACATCCACTATATTGGCATGTAGCTAATATAAAGGGCTTCATCATTTTAGTAGAAAATATTCATAATTCTACTTATCTGTGATAGTAAAGATTATATATTGGCTTCATAAAGGCCTTCATCTTGACACATTATATGCATGGTGACTTTTTAAAGTTACTATAGTTGAAATATATATACAAGTCATCCAGGCCCTCTATGACCATACCACCAGTTCACTTGAGTAACCAAGTGGGAGACTTCTTCCAAATGACTATCGGTATTAGACAGGGATGCCTACCCTCTCCAACACTCTTCAATCTGTTTCTGGAGAGATATGCAGGAAATCCTCCATAATCACAACATTATCAATGGTAGACCTCTCTACAATCTACACATTGCAGATGACATTGACTTCAAGGCAGGGTGGGTAGTAACTGGGCTGCAAGATCTGACCAACAAACTCGACACCTATGGTATTGAACTCAACACAGAGAAATCCAAAGTAATGGTGAATAGCACAAGCAACACCATTGACACCATGGACGACAAACCACTTGAACAATGTAGAAATCTGCACACGGATTGCCATATCTAGAGCAGAATGGAAATGATATGGAAGAAAAACTTCAGTTTCCATACCAAGTTCAAGCTCTAAAAATTGCTGATCATATCCATCCTCCTCTACAGTGTGAGACTTGGATACTCTTGAGTAAGGCAGAAAAAAAGGATTCAGGCATTCAAGAACAAATGCTTGAGAAAGCTCTTTCCCAAACCTCCTATGGGAGCACAAAACCAATGACTATGTAAGAAGTAAGGACAAAAAAATCTCTCCTCACCACTATTAAGTATCAGAAAATGTCATAGTTTGGCCACATCGTACAGCAAAGACCATCCATGCAAGACACTGTTGAAGGTGGATGTAATTGGGTCAGCAATGCAAAATCTGGTCAGACAACATAAAAGAGGGTATGGACATGACAATGTCGGAACTCCTGAGGGCCACTGGCATCAGATCATCCTGGAGGAGGTTGTCTGTTTCTTCTCCCCTTAGGTCCTCCCAATGATTGACGCAATCAAGGGACGGTTGATGATTAGGATATTTGAAAAATGTGTGCTTTATCTATCATTAAATGGGGGTATATATGTGTTACGATGTTGATTTGGGGTTATTAGAGACAAACGCCAAATAACACGTAACAATAAAAAGGGTTTTAATAGGTTGGTGAAAAGGTACAGAAATCGCCTGAGTAGTCAATAACTAGCTCAGCTGAGAACTTCTCTGTCTATCTGTCTTCTCCCATGTCAACTGACATGCCACTATTTAAAGTCTTTGTTCGCAGACAAGTTCATCTTCAAGAGGGGTGGTAGGTTTCCGACACAACAATATGAAAAGTACTTAGCTCAACACACTTCCCTAAAATTTAATCAAACATCAGAAATATTTTTGATAGGACTATTTGATTAGGCTGATAACTTTTCAGCAACCTTTCATAAAACCCATACATTTTTATATATCACAAATTCAAACAATTGTACATGTTTTTGCAGAACCAGTTTATATATCAGGTTTTCAGCATTTTATTCTGTTCATATAGCATGATTATTCAGTTATTATTTCTGGCCACTGAAAGTACTGAAAAATTAAAAATGAATAGCATAGATATTTTCTTAATTTCCTGATTTTGATTTAGTCCAAATGAAAAAAAATACATGGGATCCCAAATGTTTGGAAAAGGTTTATATTTCTTAGATCTGCACGCATATTCTCTTAAATGTAAACAAGTTAACAAAAATTAAATAGAAATAAAAATATCAATGAAAAGAAACATCTTTGTTTATAGTCTTTAATCCTGTTTGAAGGACCGCCTCTGCATACAAACACACCCACATAATTGGGTGTCAAACATACTTCATAAAGAAGTTAGTTAAGCTAAACTTGCTGACCATTACTATTACAATGAGTTTGAACTTCATTCAGTGATCTAGATTTGTGGCCTTGTGCCAGGTTATCAAGAATAGTAATACTCTAAACTAAGGTTCAAATTTTGCTATATCTCAGAGGATGGGTCAAGGTAACTATCACTTCTCCCTTTAGGCTTGGAGAGAATTTAATCACAGCCTTCATCATCTTGTTTACTTGTCTCTATCATTCAAACACATATGGGTCATTTTCCTGTATTTGCTTTCATACTTTTAGCAAAAAGTAGAAGCTAGAAGATTTATAAAAAAATAAAAGAAATAGGCAACCAAACCACTCCCAGAATAAACTCTGGCACAATTATAAACAAAACACTCACACACAAAGTCATGAGATTAACCAAGTCAAGAATTTGTGGCGGAACTTGCAATCATTTAATTCTGACACCAGATAAATGTCTTTCCCCAATAAAAAATATGACCTTATGATAACTGAGTGAAAACAAAACTTTTTAGTTCAAAAGAAGCTTTTCTTATTGGCTCTAAAATAATTGCTTATTTGAATTTGGATTTGCTTTCAATTACTACTACAAATTTAATCTAAGCTATGTGAATGACCATGATTGGTCTTGACTTAAGTTACAAAAAGCCAAGATGACCAACTCACTCCAAATTAGAAAAAGCAGCATAGATGGATAAAAAACACAATTTTACTAATTTGAAAATATGAATTAAGCAAATGCAACTTGTTTTCTTTACAAATGTTTAAACAGTTTCCAAATATGCAGTGTATTTTTTGATGGTTGAATGAAATCCTAATGAAAAACACATTTAAAAAATTCTTGTTTTAGGTACAATTATAGGAGAAGAAGGATAAAAGATGAAATGGAAAAATATCATATAGTCATAAAATAATTGAGGTATTTGATAGCATATATCACCCCCAGCCCCCGCTAAAAAAAAAAATGACAGTAAAAAATATCAATATATGAAAAATGTAACTTCTTTTAATGAGTCAATATTTAGCTTTTATTATTGGACACTATTGAAATTTCCTGTTCATTCTCTGCTAAAATGAGTTAACATCAAAGTAACAAATGCTTTTATAGTTCGATAATAAATTAAGAAATTTTGAGGATCAATCTTATACATTTTTTACTTTTATTTCCTTTATCTTAATATTATTTACTTTCCATTGCAATTACTTTTCGACCATAAAATTATGGCTAGGTGAGCACATTCATATAAAAAAATGTTCTTAAGAAAATTAATTAAAATTAATAACTTCATTTTAAAGGAAAAGTAAAGCTATTTATTTTAAGATTAAATGGCATTTCAGAATTATCTTTTAAGATTAACTTCAACTTAAAAATTTAACAACTTGACAGGCAGCAGAGTTTAATGTTAGTGTAATTGTTTACAGGCTTTTTTTTTTCAGTCTACTATGCTTGTGAATTTAAATCTCATTGTGTGCACCACAATTGTAGCCTTGTGCCAAACTAAATTAGTATGATGGCTGCCTACCCAGACATGATAAACCAATTTTCTTGTAGAGTTACTTTACTCCTTACTTCATGCTCCACTTGTGCAACTTTGTTTCACACAAAGCTAACTGAAGTAAAAAAATGTTGCCAATTTTAACACACTTATGTCCTTATGCCAAAGTAAGCTGATATTAATATTTTTACTACTATTTCTTTCATATTAATTTCTGTTGTTTTTTATCACAACTGCTAGATTGTTATTAAACAATCATTAAGTAAGCAGTACAATTTAGATTTAAACTCATGTCCTTGTTTTTCTATAACACTAAACTTACTGAATAGGTAAGGAAAACTATCCAGTATACAAAATGATTGATGAATATGGGTGGTAAGAGGAAGTGGGAGTGACACACACACACACATACATACATACATACATATATATATATGTGTGTGTGTGTGTGTGTGTGTGTGTGTGTGTGTGACTTGGATTGATGATGGACTCAAAAAAAACTCATGTACAGTAGTTAGTTTTTCCTTGACCATAAGACCTGTGTCACATCTCCATGTCAAAATCTAATTTGATTCCAAAAATTTCACTTTTGTTTATTCTTTGCATGCACTTGCTGAGCAAGTCATGCTCAATGGAAGAATACATACATAGGTAAGATTTATTTCCCTTACCTATTTAACAACACAATAAGTGTCATTCAGATTTAAGCATATAGCTATGTTCTTTTGAACCTGTTGTTAAGCTTTAAGATGCAATTATGCTAAGATGCATTTATAATGGAACAAGAGTTACATGAAAACACTAATCACCAAGACTGAATTGCAAACACTCTTCACTTAAACAATATACTGATTGAAACAATCAATGACAAGACCATTTATGATTATAACAGTATAGATTATTTTCTAAGATCACACTTCAAATACAATAAAAAATTTTGAAAGCAAATATATTGTAAATTCTGAATAAAGAGATTATTCCACAGACCCTATTGTCATCATGTATCCCATGACAAGGTGTTGTAATAGAGTCACTGCACAGCTGAGCACCTGACATGATAGATAGATAGATAGATAGATAGATAGATAGATAGATAGATAGATAGATAGATAGACTTAGAAAATTAAAAAACAAAATATTTTTCATTTTTAAACTTTACTGTAATGCCAAAAACAATATAAGGTATAGTTCAATATGACCAACTGTTATTATATTGTAAAATGGAAGATTTCTTCAAAGCTATTTGCTAGAAGATTTCCTTTTTTTAACATGAAGATCACTAACCAGCACAAGATTAAACCTTAATGTACTGATAATTATGTGATGCACACCATATTTAACACTGATGGAATCTTTGTTGTTGTTGAATATTCTGATAGCATTTTTGAAACTGAGCATTGTTGTCACTTTATGAAATAGTCATTTAAGTTATATTAACACTTGAGGTTGTTGTTGGTTGCCAATCATTAAAACAAATACCAAATCTAAAGACATAGATGATACTAAAGATTTGCTTTTCAATAATACAAATGTTTGACAAAAGAAATATTACCGTATTATAAATAAAAGATGTTTTTGCTAGTAAAGGGGGAGTTACAATGTAGAAAAGATTAAATGTTGTATATTTTACCCATTAATATGAATCTGATGTGTAAGCAGTACATGATTATAATAAGGCAACCATATTTGAAAACTTCATGCAGCATTAAATACTTACATTAATTTATTAAAATTATTGGTAAAACATTCATGCACTTAATATACAGTGATCATACTATCATTTATCATTTATGCTTTGTAAATCACTAAATGAAAAATGTTTATGACATTAATTTTATAATTGCATTTTTTGATTTTAGTCATCACAAGATAACATTACAAAAATATAATCTTTTGATGATATGCATTTATAAAATGAATAAAATTTAAATACCTAAAATGAAATATTTACAGTTAATAAAAATTTCATGTTTATTTGAATTGGCCAAAATTATATTTTATGCCTGACTTATTTACAAACAACGAGAACAAGGGGAGGTAACTTAAATATTTGCTTTGCACGATTTATCTTATCTTCGTTATGGTGCTCATTTTGTCGCGTGGTGATTTTCTAAGCGTGGCTTAAGGCACATGGCCGAAAGTATGGGGCACCCAATGAGGATCGAACTCACTATTCAGTCGTAATTGTTTTAGCGAGATAAGCTTGCTTATTATTACACCACGTCGAAAGGATCACATTTTTATCGTATGATTGTTTGGGACAAATGACGGTTGGTTCTAAAAATCAACAATATGGATGGAGTCTGCGTCATAATTTCTTAAATGTTAATGTCTTCGATCCCGGGTAAAGGCCAGAGTTTCGAATGTTTATTTTCTCATGAAGCAGACCCTCCTTACTATAAACAAATGACTGCCCATGAATTTTAGATTTGGGTAGTAAAAACCAAGCTTAAATGCCATAAGACTGTGTAAAATTTAAGAACACCATGAATTTTGTTTGAATAAAAAGTTTAAAATGATTTAAAAACTAAAATAAGGATAGTACACATAAAAATGTATAGTGGCCCCGCTTTCTCTTACCTCCGATAAATTTTAGTACTTAATAAGCGTAGTAATGCTGTTAATGATTTAAAAAATAAGAGAGGCTGCTTCCTTTAAATGAAAAAGTGGTGAAAGTTCCCGACTTGATAAAAAGAAAAAACAAATAATGTGGCTACTTATGTTCGTCAATATTAAAAACGAATCTTCCATTATCCATCACAATAAAACTGTTTTATTTTAACAGCAGTTATTGTCGTTAATCTTTTATTGCGCTCAATTATAAATTAGAATTAGATATGCTGACAAAAGCATAAAGTACAGGGTTTCATACTATCCGCAGTTTTATGTATCTACTGTAGCTTTTGCAACATCCAATGCAAAAGAAGAGATGTTTAAAGATGAGACTGTAATTGTGTAGAAGCATGTATGTGTTTAAACTTTGCTATATTTATGGAGATCATAGTTTGGAAATCAATTGAGGCATGAAACTGACAGTCACCCTACTGTGCTGATTGATCTGCCCACGATGTCTATAACTATATTTATTTAAATAGACACACACATATGCACAAAAAGTAATGTAAAAAAAAGTTCTTGGTCCAACCCACTTAGTAAAATCTAATCAAACATCAATTTTTTTTCTTTGTAATGTAATCTGACTTTTCAGTGCCTCTTTGTACTAAAAATGTGTGAATTTTCTAAATGAAATTAATGTGCATCCAAAAGTTTCCTGAAACTGGGGAACTTTTCCTATCTTTCTATTTATATGTGTTGTGTTCCTTCCGGACATGACCAATCATAGTGTTCCACAATCTTTTGTTGTCTCTACAATACTTGTTCTCTGTGATACTTGTTCCTCTATCCACAGACTTGCCAAATAGGTTACTCAGTGCTTTCCTCTACCTCTCTTGCCCTTGCTATACCCTGTGAGTGTTAACTTCTTCAAACCTTGTTTTATAATTCATCTCAAAAAAATTTACATATCTCCTGATTGTTATTAAGTTTCTTTGTAGTTATTATTCTCTTTGAAACTTTCTTGTTTCTCACATGGTCTGATGATGATATTCTCCTTTTTATATATGGTTACAAGCTAAATATATTGTAGAAATTTTGGCATCTTTTTATTTTTGTTATATGTTGTTGCTGTGCTGCTATATAAATATAATTATGGGAATGAATGAAAGTTTTGATGCATTTATTTCATAAATCTTATTGGTAAAATCACAGGTTATATAAAAGCTTTTCTGAGATACATACACACATAGAGTATCTAAGATCAAATACATTCTAATACAATTCTATATAAAAGAACATTATGTATCAGTATATTAATTTATAAGAATTTCAACAGAGTAAAATAATTTGTAATGAATTTCTATATGTTTTCATATTTTTTTAAATTGCTGAATATATGATTAGAGTGAATTTGATAGATTTGTTTAATAAACCCTACCTGTGTTATCACAGATTTCATAAACAGATAGTTATATGTAATTATTAGACAAAATAAAGGATAATAAATAATGTGAAAAGTACTTTGAACCAAAACAATGCCAACTAAAACTGATGGACAAAAACAAAACACGGAGCGAGATTACAACATAAAATACTAAATCCAAACTGATGATGTGTGGTAGTTTTATAAGAAATTATTTTTGATCTCTTAAGCATCTGTCAGCTTTCAATAAACCATATAACAACCATCTAGTCATGGACATAATTTTCTAAAGATGAGGAAAAAAAAATAAAATAAAATAAAAAATATATACATATATATATATATATATATATATATATATAATTAATTTTTGTGAACGCATATAACATGGAATGAAAGACATTGCATAGAATTAGTCACTCTTACATAAAGAATATCAAGAAATGGGGGAAATGAGCAATTGAAGCTTCCTGTGTTTTTATTTGTCAGAAACAAATGACATGTGAATTATAAAGATAGTAAAATTCATGCCTTAAAAACTAACTTTGAAAAATAAAAATAAAAGAAAATCAAATCCCAGAAGAGGTTAACTGTTTCTAAGCCAAATTTATATTATCATAAATATAACATTTACTATGTCTTAGTTAAAAAATATAATAGATATAAAAAATATATCCATTAAAAAAAAAATCAGATATTAAGTAAGTTTATCTTAAAGCTTCAAATATAGGATGCACAGTAAAGATTGAACTCACTACAGTAGTAATAGTCTACCTTCCTAACCATTGATTTATAGTGATGGTGTTTTAAGTATTTGCTAATTTTAGTTTTGTCTAGCACAAGATTACAAGAGTGAGGTATCCTGAGAAAAGTAAATTCATTATGCAAGCAAACAGCCTATCTTGTTAACAATTACTCTATTCTAGCCAACTGAGTGATTAGAATATTAGTATTCCAATTATAAAACCCGAGTTCTAATCTCACTATGGTTGATTTGATTTTTTTTTTAATTTCTTCTATAAACTTTAGTAAGATTTATATTTTTTTATTTGTTCTATTTAAAATCAGCTTCAAGTAATAAAAATGGAAAAGAAAGGGAAATGTTTTAGTAGATGGCTTGAAAATTAATGTTGCCACCATATTTATAAAACTGCAACTGAGCTGCAGCAGTTAACAGGTTAAGACTCACTTATTCACTTGAGTCTTGCAGACCCCACTGAGGAATATGAGGTCACAGCTCTCAACATAGTAGACATTGCTGTTGCAGTTTCTGTAGCAAGTTTTTTTGGTTTTTTTTTGGAATGAAGTTGCAAATCCCATGCCCAACAAGTTTTGAATTCTGAGTTCTCATTCTAGACTGGTTGCCAACCAAGGCCAAAGAGCATAGTCTGCCATACTATTTAAGTTATTGCTGGGGAAGGAAGAAAAGAATTCAGATCATTCTCAAAAATATTTTTGTAGAGGTGAATGTAATGAATTTAAGTGGAATTTGACCTCAGCTCACTGATTTATCGTTCCAAGTCTCTAACTATTGAACATCTTATGGGTTAATAATACTCAATAAAATGTCAGATTTATACACAAATGCGTCCTTGGATTTTAAACTCACTCATCTTTAATCTCAAGCAGAAAAGTATTTTTTTAATAAGTCAAACACTATAGAAAAAAAATGAAAAACTCAAAATTAATACATTTATTACACCTTTAAAAAACAACCTGTGCAAGAGAGATAACCAAGGTGACAACTAGTTACAGCAGATAGGAACTCTTTAGTTAGAAAAAAATAATCAATACTTACTATTCACCAAAAAACGCTAATATTTTCTTCAAAGTAAACGTGGAATTATATATATATATATATATATATATATATATTGTTTATACGTTATTTTTATAGGTGCAAATACTTAAGTAAATGCTCTATTTAAACAGTAATTAACAACATTTACCGGACCGAATGTCCAAGAAATTTCATAGAAAATATATGTTCTCTGACAGGAATTGAACCAGTATCCTATACGAAACTGTCATATAGCCTGACATGCTATACCATTTAGCTACAGAATAAGCATCTGGTTAGCAATGTTGAATTACTGCTTTTAAACTACAAATTTCCCATGAATTTATATTTTTAAAGCATTAATTCGACCATGGTAACCAAATGCTTCCTCTGTAGCTAAATGGTATAGCATATCAGGCTATATGATGGTTTCATGTAGGATACAGGTTTGATTCTTGTCAGAGGACATATATTTTCTATGAAATTTCTCTGACATTCAGGCCAGTAAATGTTGTTAACACTGTTTATTATAAACAAAGCATTTACTTAAATATTTGAATCTATAAAAATAACACATAAACAATAACTATATTAAAATAATTGTTGGACTTAGTCCATTTCATTATATATAACACATACAATGTGAACAAATAGTTAAATTTCTATAAGCCAGAATTTTTTCTTTTACAAAATAAGTTGCTGGTACTAAATATCTACTATTTAGTACTTTGAATACAAACATAGACTTCACTGTGTAATTCAAGGTTCTAACAATTAAAAGATAATATAAAATAACGGTTCTATTGTTATCATACTCAGACATTTTAGAAGCAATTCTTATATAAAAAAACTTTTATCTTCATATTGTCTTTTATATCTAAACTTTTTTACTCTTGTCCTAACATTGTTGACAATATTTAAGTAATTTTACAATAGTATTGTTCTCACATCTTATCAAAAACATTTATGTTGCTCTGCATTTTCTTGTTTATGTTCAAAAACATGTTTTATGTTATTAAAAAGTAAATCTAAGTATTGGGTTGGAACAAAAATCTGTAGCATTTTAAAGTGAATTTTAAGAATGATATTTAGATAATTGTACATAGATTTATTCAACTACATATGTGCCTTTTTGTTTCACTACTTTTTACCATCTTTGAGGCAGCTTCAAGATTCCATCCTCCCAGATGTTAGCATCTTTCTGGTCTAACTGTTTTTTATGTTTATTTTTTTTTTTTTACAGGTTTCCAGTGAATGAAGTTCTTTCTATTAAAATAATTTGTTAGTGATTGAAAAAAGTGGTAATCAAAAAGTGTCCACTCAGGTGAGTATGGCAGGACATCCCAGCCAAGCTAATACCAATTCCTTCTGGGTCTGCAAAAAAAATGTGAGGTTAACTGTTGCCCTGATGGAAAAATGATACCATTCCAATTGTCTGTTTTCAAACACTTTTCATGAATTCTTGGCTTTAATTAGTTCAATTGGAAATAGTACTTGTTTGAATTAAATGTTTAAAAAAACAGCCACTCATTTTGAAAAATTACTAAGCATGAAACAGTGCTGTGAACAGGTAATAATACAATTTTTTTTTATGTGTATTAAAAAAAACTCCTTTAGAAGAATTTACATAGATCACTTTAACATACACAAGAAAAAAATAATATATATGACAATTTTTATTTCAAGTTAGATAAAACACATTCACTTTCATACTTGAGAAAGGCATGAATCCATCTCCTCTCCCAATCCAGCTATAGGACAAAAAGCAAGGCAGGATGGACTCTCTAGACTTGAGTAGCAACCTATCTAGAAGTACAACACTGAATTCCAAACAATGGAGAAGACAACAGGAAAATATTTCACTATCTTTTCCAAGAGTTCATGGAAATTCACAGAGGAATCTTAGGAGAATTCTGATTGTCTACAAGAAAAACAAAACAAAAACGGATACATATACACCTGACTAAAATCAAAGTGTACACTGGCTAAAAATAATTAAAATAAAAATGAGTTAAAAACAAAAAAAAAATCAATTGATAGCTTTGTGTTTTTAATGGTAGCTTTTAAAGTTAAAATAAAATTGTTTCCTTTACTGATGACATAAAGGAAGTGAATTTACCATTGGAGATTGAAACATAAATTTTTTGTTAACAGTCAAATGTTCTCCCACAAACCTATCCTTAAAGTAGCAGAGAAAGTAAAAAAAACAGTTCAATATATACAAGTGATGGTAAGGGGAGAGGTAAAATTTTTCCTGTTTTGGGTCTACAAAGAATCCTTAGAAGGTATATCATAATACAATGCTAAATAATAATTATAGTCATTATAAAGCAGAACTTTTAACATGACAGATAAACCTTCAATAATTGTATGCATTTTGAGGGAGGAGAAAAAAGTCCACCAATAATATAGAAAAAAGAGAATACTGAAATGTTCTCAGCCAATCCCACTTCTCAAAAACAGTATTTTAATGACTAAATATCAGAATACTAATTGGGGAAGTTTCTCAAACTGGAATCTTTTCAGAACCCTCTTATTATATAAGATAAAGAACAAATAGGAAATTTTTATCAATGTTTCTTTTTTATTGAAGCTTCAGAGAAGGAATAAGAAACAACAGAAAAGCAAAAATACAAATCTTTCTTTCTTTTTCTCTATATCGCATTCTCTGATGAAACTTTAATAAAAGTGAAACATGTTAGATTGATTGCTTAAATTTTTTCTTTTATTTTTCCTCTACTTTTTATCACCCTCTCACCCTAGAAGGATGCATAAAAATCCAAAAGAGGCAGTTAAAATTTCTGGGATGCATTATAAGAAAAAATGGCTTGGAAAATTTAACACTCACAAGATACATTGAAGGTAAGAGGAGCCAAAAGAAACAGCCTAATGAGTTTGAATGAATGAATGGCAGAGCAGGAAGAAAGAGGGATGGTAAAGAGACAAATGTTGCTTTGAACAACAAGGAACAGGAAGCTGCGAAGGGAAGCTAAAGAGACATGGCACTTCATTTTTTATCATTTCACCTCAAGTAAAGCAATAAAGCCACTAAGATGCAAAGAATTACTGAGTGTTAGAAATTATGAGAAAAACTACTCTTAAGGAGAGAGGACAATAAAAAAAAACAAGAATTAAGAAGACAGACAATAACGCATTTAAGTTTTAGAAGATTAAAGTTGATTGAGAAGCAAGAAGCTGAAAGAGAGTTCCACAAGCAAAAAGTGCGGTAGAAGAAACTTAGCATAAAACTTATAGTTGCATCTAGCTATTTCAACTGTAAAATGATGAAACCTTGCCACCAATCAAGTACTGAGCTTAAATAGTTCATCAGAACAATTACCATGAAAGACAAACTAACTTTACTGCCATATTAGAATTTATGGGAGTGAGTTAGATGTTAAAACATTCTTTATAAATATTTTTGTAATTATATTTAGTTTCATTTAAATCATTGGGTGAATTTTAAAAAATTTTACATGAAACTGTAAATATGGATTTAGTTGGATTTTCATTGAAAGAACGTAAATTTTCTGTGATTGTTGCACAAATGAATATGGAATAAATGCAATGTTATTATGAAAGGAATAATAAAGAATGGTTATGTCCATAAATGTAATGAAATAGTTAATGGTGAGGTCAAACATCTTCTTCATCCACTAATCTTCAGCCTTGTACCAAATTTCTTATAATTTTTTTTTTGCAAAAATTACCATCTTTAGAGATTACATTTTTTATAGGAATTATTGGTTATAGTAACAATTCAGATTAAAAAAATTAATTTGTATGAATAAGTTATCTTATTGATATACCTGAAAATGCTTACTAAGCAAAGATTAAAGCATGTGACTATATTTTAAAGAAAAATTACAAAGTTTCAAAACTTGTATCTTTATTAGTCGATTTTGATAATGTGGTCACCAAGGTTAGTTATATGTGCAGGAAAAACCTAAGAAAAATCAAAGGAAAAATAAGTTTTCTTCGTAAAACTTTTAACTACAAAATCAACTTTAAATTAACTAGTCTTATAAACAGGGGAGATAACTCATATAGAGACCGCCAGATGAGTTAAGAAGTAAATGTGAAGCAAGCTGAAATTAATATGCAAGAATTTTGTCAACAACAGAACGCACGAATTGTCGACTAAATTATCTGGAACTATTCGCAAGATAATTACTAAGGAGGAGCGACATTTAAATTTATGACAAAATGATGCCACCACTGCAGGAAAGTCATTCCCAAAATAAAAGCTAAAAAATGCTGTGGTTTTGGATTTGCAAATTTGCTTACAATTATTAACCCACAAGACTTTAATGCCATTAAGTGCGTGTCTGATATAAAGAATCATGCACAGCTACAACTATACATTACACCAACACACACACACATATATATGCACACAAGTATGCTGTACTTGTGTAAATGTGTGTAAAAAAAAAGTAAGTGGGATGGACTACTAAATCAGAGATTAAAATTTTAAAGATTCTTGATTCTATATTTTTTTTATTTGATCCTCTTATAAAAATTAATATTTTTTAGAATTATTATTCTACTGTAAACATTTTTTGTTTTGATTATAAATACACTTATTTTTTTTTTTTTCTTTTACTTGGACTTTCTGGAGTGAAACTTTTTATCTTTATATATATATATATGTGTGTGTGTAAAAGTAACAATAGAATAATAAGTGGCTAACCTGATAAGTCACTTTTTAAATTTATTGAATATAAGACTTATATAAAAGTTTTAGAAGCTAATGTTTCAGAAAAAAAGGAAAATTAAGTTTTCTGATTTCTTTTGAAAATTAATGGCAGTAATAAAATAACTTTAGACAAATGATACAGCTCATTTCAAGAGCATTGTCATAGACTAAGACCAAAAGGAAAAATTTACTCATAGATTTACTTCTCATTTCCAGGAAAAAGTGTGTAGGGGGGTACTGAATCCTCTCAGCCTCTCTTCAGCACTGTAGATCTACATACAAATAAAATGTTTCTACTCTAATAACAGTAAAAAGCATTTATTTTATGCAACAAATATTTTTCAACAATCTTTTCTCTTGTCAATGTACTTAACCGAACACTTCTTCATTAATCACACAACAGAACATTATACAGTGAAAGAGTTTTTATTAAAATTCTTTTAATAACAATGTGCCAGAGCTACAGACTTATTGATCCATGTGTGTATATACATCAAACCCTTACGTAAATACACTTAACAAAACAAGAAGGTAATTATTGGAACAGGGTTTGTCCAAGTGCTCACTTATTCATTTTTTTTGTATTAATTTCTGGGATGAGGATTACCGTTATTTACTTATTCTCATCTTTGTTGTTATTATCAAAATGCTTTTGCCATTGTGCCAACTGACTTTCTTCAGGTGTTTGCCAATCCAAGTAACCTTTAAGGAAATTCAAACTGAACCCTTCCTTTAATCAACAGGGGTAGACTGTTATTGTTTGACTGTCTCTGTCTAGGGATATCTCTCATTTTCTCTGTCTTAAGTACTGTTCAGTTATTTCTAGTCTAGTTTCCTCTGTGTATGTCTGTACTAATCGGCCCAGGGATTGAACATGGCCACCAAATTTAATCATTCTTCTTCAATCATTGTAGTACACTAGTGATGAGTCATTTCATCAAGAAATCTGAATAATGGGACAGAGCACAGGGATAAGTGGATTCATGCTTTTACTAAGGGAATAAGTTCAAAGTGAATAAAAGCAGCCTCAGCCTGAATTATAAACTCATTATGTCATCATACAGCTATATATATATATATATATATATATATATATATATATATATATATACACACACACTACATATCACAACAGTCTACACATATGAACAGACATGAAGGCGTGTATATTTGCGCACCAAAGAGTATAATGAAAGGAAAGAAAGAAGAACATTGCACCAATGAAATGTGCATATATAAAAGAAAAACAAGAAAATAAACAGTCAATTGCTGATATCCTGTGATAAGTGGATGGAGTGATTGCTTGAGTGTCTCTCTATGAAACTCTGGACACTGCACTGAAAGTAACAACAGTCAACAACATGATAAACTTTTTATATATATATATATATATATATATATATATATATATATATATATATACACACACACACACACACACACAAAGTGCGATGGATAAATTGTCATCTAAATTATACAAAATGAAAATAACATTGACATCTCATTTTAACTGATATATTTACCAAACTTACATAAAAATATCTTGAAATACTAAAGAGTAAATTTATTCAATAAAATCGCCATTAGCTTCAATCAAGGCCTCCAGATGACTTTGGAATCTCTTGCAACTCTTCTGGACGGTCTCCTTGTTTAAGTTGGTAAATGTTGCCATAATCCTTACATTCAGTTCATCTTTGGTTTTACAAGGAGTTTTGTTGGTTTCTCACTCAACTGCACCCCCCCACATAATAATCAAGGGTAGGGGTGAAGTTGTCGCAGAAATTGTCTTACAGCCATGACTGGGTTCTCCTGCATGGTGCAGAGTCCTGTTGCCAGGCATAGGGTCTTCTAGCAGCCACCCTCTTGACACAGTGCAGCACTACCTCCTCAAGGCACTTGATGTAGGCCTCTGTGTTGAGTGTAAGGTCCTCACCAACAAATTCAGGAGTTCTTTTCTTATCATTACCTTTGTAATCACCATTAGACTCATCCAACTCTTTCCGAATCCTCTGTACTGTCCTCAGATTGACACCCAAACACTCTGAAATGTTCATATTGGAGCTTCTGGTGTGAATACCAAGCAGTACAACATGACATTTCCAAATTTCTGGCAGAGTGAATTGCATCGTAGCACACTTTTTCTCAAGTGACCCTACTATACTGTGCATTTGACAAAATCAAAAACAAACAACATGCATGCACAAAATTAATATTCTAAAATGGCGTTAAATTACCCATTAAACCATGTACATACATTATATATATATATATATATATATATATATAAGGCCTACTTAATGGCTGAGATAGTTTTGTTTTTGCCACTGGACTCAATCTTTTTGTTTAAGACAGGTTGTCTCAATACAATCTTCCTACCCCCATTTCCTACCAAGTGGTACTGTTCCAAACATTGATAGTGAATATCATATTTATGTATACATATGGAAGGATCTATGTACAATGGGGTGCTGAAAAGTTCTCTGCTCAACATACTGAAAATCAAACTAAAGGACTAAACATCAGGTTGTTTTTTTTTTATCATTCTTGATCCAGCAGAAACTTTCAGCACCCCACTCATAAAAGTAAATTAATATTTACTGAATTTATAGTTTAGCTTATGGAACTATATGTCAAACAAGACTTTTTTTCTTTCATCTTTACCAGGCTATTTCGCTTTCATCTTTTCAGACATAGATTTAAAACATTTTATTTTTTTCTGTATTTATCTGAAAAATTTGGACATTGCAAAGTTGTGAAAGCTGTGCAGAAAATATTCCCATATCCATTCAAGCTGTAAATGTTTAAAATACATCAGTTTTTATGTTTGCAAGCAGTCAAACAAAAAACAGTTTTAAATAGGGATGTACACAAAAAACATGATACTTAAAGTTTAAAATTCATTTTTAAAATTGGAAAATCTTCCTTGAAGCTTTTATATTAGTTTTAATTTCAAGCTAATAGATTAAATTTAATATTTCTAATAAGCAAAATATTTTGCTGTGTTTCAAAAACTAATTTAAATTGACCAGAACAAGGGTTTTTTTTTTTTTAATTTTTGCTAAAATAGCTGATTAGTGCCCTATTTTAGTTGTCTTTCATTGCAATGTAATTCTCTTTATTAAAACATCTTCCAAAAATAAAATATACTTTTCTGAAACTTTATTTGAAGAATATTAGCTCATTTAAAGTATAATTAATCTGATTTGAAAGAAATATTATTTACTTTAAGCTTAAAAGAACGCAAAAATGCATTTTTTAACCTGACAGTAGTGGTGTTGACAGCCTGATGACAGATTTAATGTTCTACAGAGACTTTATCTGTAAGACATAATTGAAGAAAATGATGTTAGCGCCTTTTTCATATAATTTTTAATTACTAAGTAATATTAAAAATTTAGGAAAATATTCTTTGTAATCTAATGTTTTATTGAATTTTAGAGATGTTGGCTTTAAATTTACTGTAGTTATCATACTTATCTTCAGATAATGTCATGTATGGTCGCCTTTACTTACCAAAATCAGCTCACTTATACACATACAAAAAAAGATTCAAATTTCTTTTTAAAATATTGGTGTTTGATGATTTGTATTAAGCTTTTCCATTTATGATTAGTAAATATAGTTTTCACTTAATAATATCATCTAAAAGGCTGAAATTAATACAGAATTTTAAAACATTTAAAACTTAATAATTTTTTTTAAATTAAGATTTAAAAAAATGAAAACAATTCTTGTAAAAATTCATTATTCATAAAAAAAAATGTTTTTTCTTAAAACAATAGTGTCTTTAATATCTTATTTATAAAAGCAATTAAAAGCTTTTCTAATTAAATAATGTCATAGTTTTGTTGCATTTTTTATTTTACAATTCAGAACAAATTTTCAGTAAATGATGTTTCTGTTTGACAAAAACAAATTGATGATTTAAATTCTCCAAGAGTCCTGCTTTTAACTAATATAAATATGAAGAGGCTGAAATTTTAATTTCTGAAAATTTCATAAAATAAAGTAAATGGGGTAACAAATATAAAAAAAAATATTTTTACCAAAATTTTCTAAAAATAAATAAATTTCATTCATTTAAGAGTTAGTTATGAAAATTTAATTAGATTATCTGATGTGTTTTTAAAGCCAAGATGCTAAAATTTACAATATTAGTCTTTAGCAAACTCATGGATGCAAGAAAAACAACATTTTTAACTAAAATTGTGAACCTTCTAGAAAGGTTTAAAAGTTTTAACAGAATAATCAAAACTTATTTTGGTCTTTCCTTTTAATAATAATGTAAACATTTTGATAATAAGACGTTGTTTTTATCAAGTTTGTTCATGGTATGTTCTTTTTTAGAAAAGTTTTTGGAGGTACCTAGTTTTAGGTCTTCAGCATTTACCATATCAGATTCAAATACAAGTATATTCTGTGATTAATAAGATAAATTAGGATAGCATATATGTTCTCACTTCTTGAAGCTATCTATATTAAAAAATTGAAACAAACCCTTAATAAAATTAATTAGGAATACTACACAAATGTTTTAAAAGCTTTACAGTAGATAATTTAAAATATCTAGGTTATAATTAATAGCTTTAAATAGTTTTTGAAAAAAAAATAGACATCTCAATAAATTAGTTACCTCCCTTAACATTATTGCACATGTATATTTACACCATAAAATTTAAAAATTGTGCATTACGGAAGTTTAGCGTTTTTCACTTCACAAGTAAAAAATTTAATTTTCAGATGAACACAGCAATTTTGTCTTAGCAAAAACAAGACCCTGAAGATGACATTGTGCTTATATCAAAAGTGCTCTGGAATAAAATGGATATATATGGTAGTTTTCTTGTTCCTTTAATAAAGATACTAAGAAACTCATCTGTAAATAGGAGATGATCATATTAAGGATAAGTAGACAAAACTTGTCTAAATTATTTAATGAGACATGTCTTTATATATATATATATATATAGTAAACAAATAAAATGTTCAAACTTATCTTCCCTACTCAGAATTTTGCAGAAATGGTATCCATCCAATCAGGAAATTAGATAGCAAATTGAATTTATTTACAGTTATATAATTCTTATAAGACATTACTTTTTGTTGTGACCAAGTAAATGGTTAATTAATAACAAAAACCAGGTTTGCAGATATATCATATATTAAACAGTAAGTACACCAGAAGAGTATTACATGACTAGTGAGTGTATCATAAGAACCAGCGCTTAATCCATTCACTGTTCCCCGAAGCCTTCTCTCCTACTAATCTTATAGTAAGCAGAAGAGTCTAACAGACTCTTTAGTGGGAGTACACTACAACAGTTTTATTTGTTTGATTTTTAATGCTCTGTGTCTTAATATTGAGCACTTTACTTACAAGAACCGTTTGCCTTAAAAACATTATCTTCTAGGAAAACACTGGCTAACCATTTATTTTTGGCAAAATACAATGTTACAATTATTATTTATATAACAAATACATATGTTTGTGCCTTAATGATGAAAAACTTCAGCTAAGAGCTGTGTCAGGGTATAAACTTAATGATCCAACCTGTGAGAGAGAGAGAGAGAGAGAGAGAGAAAAGTCATTGAATAAAATAAGTGCCAAAGAACAACAGAAAAGAAAATTCCCATCATGACTGAAAAAAGTTGCAAAATAATATTTTATGCTTAATTCTTCGGACAACAGACAAGAACAATTCTTTCTTAATTCCGGATTATATTTGTTTTGCATTTTTTGTCCCATTTGCCAGCTTAGTTACATGACAAAATAAGAAAATAGAAATTAGCAAAATTCATGCTTGTTAATCTTGTTAAATAATAACATCTGAAAATTATGCCCAAGAAACTGAAACATCAAAACATAAACATTAATGTCTGTGTTTGTACAACAAAGCATGTTTAACTCTCTCTAGTTTTTTTAGTGTCTTGTGTGAAAATTATTAGATCAATACAAAAATTTACAGTACTTTTCAGAGAAAATACTTTCATACACATTCATAGCATCGGTATTCAGTCATTAAAGTATTCCCCCACCTCTCATTTAGTTTTTATTTTATTTTATTGTTACTTTATTTTTAATTCTTATACAAACTTAAGCCATCTTTCAGCTAAATTGCATTTGCAACAATTAAAAAAAAAAAAATTCAGTTTTTGCTTCTGTTTTTGTCAGGTCTTCAGGAAAAAACTACAAATAGAACTTTTTATCCTAATTCAGACCAAACAATCTAAAATTCTTAAAATCTCGATATTTAGATCACTAATTTCAGAAAAACATAGATTTTACCAAAAAGAAAAAAAAAAAAAAAAGAAGAAAATCAGAGAAATAGAAAGATTTAAAAAACAGCTCCAAAATATTAAACTCTAAAACATCATTTTTTTCAAATTCACTGCAGTTATTTCCAGTAGAGGTGTGATTTTAGAATAACAATTAACCTATTTCAGGCTAATATTTTACTTCTAAATAAACCCCAACTTTATAAATCTGTTATTGAATAATATTATCACTGTGTGGAGTAGGACAAGGGGTATTGTCTTGCATGAGGAACTATTCCAGAGAGTATACCAACATCAGCTAAATGGACCAGTAGGCAAATATAAATGGCAGTCATTTGGGATTGTGGCATCTTGTCTCACTCCAAACATTATACACTCTGTAATAAATTAACTGAACCATGGGTCTGAAATGGTGAACAATTTTCGATACACATGCTCACTGAATGGTAAGTATTTCCACTTGACAGCTCTTTTCATGGAGAATACTCAACAATTTATTTACAGGGAAAGTCTTGTAAAAACTGTCAGACTTGACAGAAGACCAAAGCTTAACAATTAACCAGAACACTAGTTATGAACTGAGAAACAAAGAACTCAAAACAGAGAGTCTGCCAGTATTGCTAGAAGAGTTGACAAATCTGCTAAATTCATTACTGCTTGGTGCATTGCATTTGCAACATGGGAAGGAAAGGTAAGCATATAGTAAAATTACAGACTGATTTCCTTGCCTAGGAAATGGTATTTGTATTGCAATTGATCAATTCAAGAGACAATCACTCACTTATAGACTGTACTGTAATAATTTGTTCAACTATCAGAAATTCATAATAATGAATTCCCTTTGAATCTACTAAACACAGAAAAGATTTCATCTTGTTTATGATGCTGAAGGCAATCATAAATCTAGTTACAAATATCTTTGTTTTCTCACATTAAATTAATTTTTCATTTCCAGTAACTCTTAGCCTTAAAAAAGTTTTTTTTTTCTGTGTTGAGCAAAAGAATCTGCTTTGTCTAATATATATAAGGATTTTTCTGGTGTGCCAAGTAAGAATCAACCTCAAGTGCCACAAAAAGTTATTTATTAAGTTTAGCTGATTCAATAAGTATCGAAATGTTTGCAAAATAAGTTTAGTAAGTGCTCTTCTAAAATACATATGAGGATGTACTGAAAAGTATTTTGCATTCTTTTACCTTTTTCTTTTACATTATTGTTTATCCAATACAAGGTCCAAGAGCCACTCAAGGTAGAGAGCAATTAAATGTGGCTTTTTTTATAGATGTAAGAATTGTAGATTATGGGGATATGTAGTATAAATAATGATTGACCCTGGACTTAAGAAGTTAAGATTGTAGTGGTCAGGGAAGCATCCTTTCAGGAGTATGCTCCACAAAGCAGCGGCTCTTGGAAAGAACATGTCTGAATGCAACTTCCTTCTTACCAATGGAATATGAAGGGAATGAGGCTGGTTTGCCCCTGTGTATATGGTATGGTAGACCTTAGCTATAAAGGTCTGAACTGGTGAAGCTAAGAAATGTTTGTCAAAGCATTTCCCATGAAAATAGTGATGCAGTAGCAATATTTTATCCGTGTGAATGGTGTTGCAGGATGGAAAATAATTAGTTGGCTACAAAACCATGTAAATGCATTTGAACTCAAAACCATGTAAATGCATTTGAAGGCTGAAGAGAGGGGAGAGGGAAACTCCAGTCCAGATATGATAGCAATATTCCATGTTGGGTTTGATCTGACTTTGAAGATAGAGCAAGGCAGATGGAGTCAGATACTTTCTGGAATGATATAAAGAACCAAACATTTTTCCAGCACCTTTAGTGATGGATCATACTTAATATTTGGAGTGAGCTTGAATCCCAATAGACACACAAAGCAAAGCACCTCAATCATATTATTATGAGGTGCTGAAAAGTTCTTGTTCTAACCCACTTCAAGATCTGACCAAATATCAGAAATTTGGAGTCTGTTCACTCTGAGAAACATTCAACACAGCCCTGTATATAGTGTCCCTATCCTGTCAGTATTTACAGAAATGTGAGAGATGATTATACATAGAATTTCCACAGGTCCAGCTAGTTCAAATATACATTTTAAGGGCCAGAATTTATATATAACTTTACATCCAATGAAATTTAGATTATTGGCCCCAATCAAGATTAACAGTCGGGTATTATAATTTTACTGCTATTGCTTTTGCATGTAATCTAGTTATGGGGAGTGGTTTTCCCAAGTACTCACTTACCTCCTCTCTTCTTCACTATCAACAATTATAGTAAGTCAACAAGAAGAGAGTTCATCAAGATATCTGGTAACAGAACAGAGTACAGGGAAAACGGATTCATACCTTTCTCAAGGCAATCAGTTTATAGTGAATATGAGTAGTCTTAAGTGGAATTCAAAGTTAGTTCATTGATTCTGACAGTTGAATTTTCTAGGATACATAATGAGGAAAGAAGGGTTAAAAATTTGATATGCATCGGACAAATTGAATGCAAAAGGGACAGAAGGAAACAGCAACCAACCAACCTAATGAGCTTGTGCAAATGGGTGGCAGGAAAAGGAATGTAGGTCTCAGTGTATTTCATGCTACTGTGATAATGGATGGCTCCTACTTATAAATATGGCAAGTAGCCACATTAGAGTAGGATTTGAATAGTATTTGATTTACTCAAGTATATCTATTCTATGTATGAGTAAATAATAAACTTCTTCCTTATTTTCATCAACCTAGACTTCTGTTCCTTCAATACTCTCTCTAAATATGGCCTTTCTAATTCTTGGCTAAAGAAAACATTACAGCTGGGAGTAGGAGGGATAGTGAAAAGGTAAATATTGCTAAAAGCTGCAAAGAATAGGAAGTTATGGAAAGCCCTGGTCATCTACATTCTGAAGGGACACAACAGCTAGAAGATAACTAGAAATAATTCTGATCTGTACCTCATGATAAAAAGTAGAAGCAAATATAAATATGTTTCCAGAGAGAAACACAATCATCCACAAATTTAAAAAAGTCTGCATGCAACTAATTTTATTTTTATTCAATATAGGTTTGGGTTTAATCACCTAATTCAGATTAAAGTCTACAGTTCTGTCAAATAAAAGATTCATTTATTATTATTCATTTTTGATTAGTTTAAAATAATTTGAGTATCAATTAAAAATGAATAATAATACTTCAACTTAGATTCTGATCTCTTAGGATCATTTAATCTTCTATGACTGTCTAGTTAATAGTAAACAAGCTATGATGTGGAGAAATCAGAAGAGAAAGAATGTGGCTATAATGACTAGATTACAACTTTGCTTTTTGGTTGGTCTCTGTGGCTAATTCAGTAATGCATTATCCATGTTTGGTAGGCTTTCAAGGATATGAAATTTGAATTCAAAGTTCAATCTTATTTCTAATGTAGATTACTGACATAATAATGGTTATAGAATGTAGAAATGTTATGAGTATTTGGATAAAAAGCAAGAATAAAAAAACTAAAAGATAAATAAAAAAAAAAGGAAAGTAACAGAAAAGATGACAGAAAATGTGACAGTGAAATCCAAAGGTGCATTGGAATAATGAAAAATACCTTCCAAAAGCTAAGCAAAGTATTAAGAAATAGGAAAATTTAATTAGAAACAAAGAAAAGAGTGCTGAACTCCTATGTAATATCAATCCTCCTATATGGCAATTTCTCAACAGATAAAGATGAGACTTGAAGGAATATAAATGTGGTTCTACTGAAGAATGCTGAGAATACCATGGATGAAACAAAAAGACACTTATAGTTAGAATCAGAAAGAGACAGCTGTAATTTATTTTAACACATAACGTGGAAAGAAGGCTTGGAGAATTTGACACTCACAAGACATTAAAGGAAAAAGGATATATGGAAACAACAAACAACTTATTTAATGAGTTTGTGTAAATGGAGGGCAGAAGAGAAAATAGGAAGGATAGTAAAAAAAACCAAAAAACAAAAAAAAAAACATTGCTAAGAGCTACAAAGGATAGGAAATTATTGCCTACATCTTAAAGAGGCATGGCATATAAAAGAAGAACAGAAAAAGGAACTGAAAGTTTACAGTGAAATTTTATTTCAGTACCTCATTTGTCAAGATTCTTACAAAAAAATTTTTAAAAAAATTAAAAAAAAAAGAAGAAAGAAAAGAAGCTCATCTCATTCTGACTAGTAGACAATGCACACACAAGTAAAACTCTAGACATTACAGCTAGGATAAATACCTACAAGACAGAGTTGAGGGTTGAAACAGTAAATCTTTTTAAAAAGGCCACCATGCCACAATGGATGACTAATTACATTTGCCAATCCAGCAAACCAGTACTTTCATTTTATAAACTGAAACTTCCTTTTCCTCTCTCAGGCTATAATTGAGTTTTCCTTCAAAAAGAAGCTGAGGTAGGGGATTAAGATTCTTTCCCAAAGGTATGGGTAATCAGTTTTTGAGATGGGGAGGGGGACAGAATCTTTTTGAAATTCTTCATCCTGTCCATAAAAAGCAATCACAAGACCAACACAACTAGGCCACAGAAATTTGCTGACATATTTAAAGATGTTCATGATAAGTCCATGCAACATATATTTGATATGGGTTGTCATTCTAATCAGAAATGGTCAATACTAAAGGTCAACATGTAAAGAGATGTCAAGGGGATTAATTCCTCTAAAGATAAATAGCATAGCTTAAGTGTTAGACAGAAAGTACAATAAGTTTCTTTGTTTTTACCTCTTTTTTTCATGCTTTTTGTAAAGAAGAATAAACCTCATGGCAGGGTAAATTTCAACAGTCAGAAAATAATAATTTTTAAAATATTTCACGTGTTATGAACAGTTATCAATAAGTAAGCACACTAGGATCTATTGTAAATTAGAGAAAGTGTTAAGGAAAAACTGAGATGGCAATGACTGTGGTAGTTACTAGAGATTACTACTGCTATCACTTAACTGACAGATACTAATCAGTAAACAGGCAAAGATTAGGTGCATGCAAAAATTCTCAGTGTCCTTTCTTTTGAAAAGTAGAGACATTATATACAATAGGAAACTTTTGCACATATTTATAAGAATAAAACTTGAAAAAAATAATAGGAGACTTACTGTTATTAAATCTCTCGGCAAAAACTATCAGATATTTGATAGAGACAATAACTATGATGAGTTACAACAAGAACAAATAATTGTAAAAACAATCCTAAAACAAATTGAAGCTGTTGTCAAAAACGAGATCACAACAAGGAGGACTTAATTTATATCAATATTAACAGGAAAACTGTCAAGAGTAGCAGTTCAGAAAAAGAAAAACGACACCAATAACATACTAAAATACAATTGAAAAATAAATTAAAAAACAAAACAAAAATAAAAGCCTAGAAATTTTCACCACCCTTTGTATAAATAAATAAATCACACAAAACTTTCCTCAGATCATTGAATTCCTTTTTCCTGTTGTTTTCACAGCATTTTGGCCTGTCCATTCTACAGCCTTTCTCATGTCTATAAATATGAAAAGGGTTTGGGGGTTTTATGAAACCAACATCAATAGTACCAAACTTAAAATAAAGCTTGGAATATCTGACTAAATGATAACAAAATGCTGTTTATAATTCCGAATTCTTTTTCTTTATTATTTAAATGTATTCATATTATATTTCAAAATTAAAAAAAAATCTGACATTGAATTAATGTGTTTTATTTGAGTAAAAAATTAAATAAAACGCATTATCACTATCATAATTTTGCAAAGAATTAAGAGAAAATTCCAATGTTTGACTATTTGGTTAGATTTTGGGAAATGGTTTGGCCCGAGACCTTTTTTTCAACACCTCTTCATATGTACATTTGCTGATTAAAACAGGATAAAAAATACATTATCTTATATTTTCAAAAAAACTGACAACTCTTCTTAGTAAAAAAAAAAGAAAACTATTCAGTTTCGCTGTTCTTTGACATTTAGAAATTATACACAGTGAAAGTCAATAGACAAAAGATTATAAAGTAAATTAAAACAGTTAATATGACATTGATAATCAAAGCAATACAAAATAGGAAAAGGCTTGTGAATCAGAATTCAAGACATGTAGAACTTGTCTGAAAATTAAACAAGTAAAGATATCTTTCTTTTCTCTTTTTGTTTACTTTTCATGAAAAATAAAAAATATAAAAAGAATATCATCCTTACCAGAAAATCTACAATTAAAAAAAAAAAGAGAAAAACATTATAACCATTTTTAAATAAATATTTATTTACATGTGTATACATACAGCAGTATATATTTATTTTACTCAAAGAGAAAATTACAATGAGATTACTTCCTTAAGCATCTAATTTCACCTATTTTCTCATACTAAATTAGACACAACAACATATGACTTATTATGATGTCAATTATTGTTTAAAAGCATATTTTATGAAAACAATTTCCTGCGAACAGGATTCATTTTTTTAATATTTCAATAATAAAACTGGAAAGACAATTATATAAAAGTAGTGATTACCCACTGGTTAAGAATGGCCAATTTTGTTGCAAAATTCTTTTGGTGTTATCTTCATCTTTCAATCTGAAAAAGTTTAGTTTATTCCAGAAATGTGTTGTATCTACCAATTTCCTTGTTGCATAATCCTGTTTGGCTTACTAAATTGGAATTTGCTGAAAAGTTCTCAATCTGACCAAGAAGTGATTGCAAAATTAATTCTGATGTTTGGTCAGTTTGAAATGAGGTCAGTCCGAGAACATTTTAACATAACCTCATATTTATTTATTGTTCTCTCTTTGCACAACATAGAAAAGAATTTCTGGTTATTTGGATTTGAACCATAACTTAAGTTTATAATGTGTCACAACGTTTGTGCTTGACTACTGATCTCTTCTCCAGAGTTAGGAGGTGATGACCAAGTACTAGTGAGAATATTCAACACTATAAGAGGTAGTATCATTGTTGTTTGTGGTATGCTTCTAGAGATTTAGTCTTGGTTTCTTTTATCTTTGACTGCCTTGGATGTAAAACCAGGTTTTCTTTTTTTTTATTTCAGATGTGAATGTAGGGACCTGAAAAGTGGCACAGAAAATCTGGTGGCAAATCTGCTCATTTGTTTTCTGAGTCTATGTTTTTTTTTTTTTCATTTTTTTAATGCTTTGTCACTTTTCTAATACTTTCATCACTGCATTGTTATAACATTGTTACCTGGCTGTGCTGACCCATTTTGCAATAAATAGAATGCCATTTAATGAAAATAAATGACTACAAAGATGCTGCACTGCCATTTTGGTTTCAATCATATACTCTGCAGTACATCTAAGATAAATGATAGCACAATACACAGTATAATAAAAATATGTCACAAAACAGTTTGTATTGTACACTGTTTTATGTCTAAACTGGTTTGGAAATAGCACTAAGTGCTAGTTAGTTTATAACACAAATGCTAGGGACTAACATTTCACAGTATATTTAAAACATATATGCATTGAAAACAGGCCTCAGTTTTTGCAAATATGTATAAGTATGTCCACAGCAGTTGAAGCGTTAAAAGCATTGATTTTTCAACATTTAATTCATTCCATTTATCAGGTAAAATTTTATCAAAACTTCCCAATTGAACATAATTTCTGCAGGTAATTTTCCCATTGGTGTATTCATTAGTATTTGAAGGAATGTTCTGAACTATA